>JAQFVV010000031.1:6590144-7087592 GCA_028023455.1 Epiperipatus broadwayi | reverse complement strand
TATTATTTTTAACAAAACAATTCATAAAAATATCTATTTAGTTAAAATACAAATTAATTTGGATTGTCCAATACTTACTGTTCATATATATATAACTGCAAGTCAAAGATGTGTTGGTTTTAGTGTTTTCTTTGGTTAAACTCCTAAGATCTCTGTAAACAACGATCCGTTAAAATCATCATTTGCTGCGAGACTTTTATTATTATTATTATTATTATTATTATTATTATTATTATTATTATTATTATTATTATTATTATTATTATTATTATTATTATTATTATTATTATTATTATTATTATTATTATTATTATTATTATTATTATTATTATTATTATTATTATTATTATTATTATTATTATTATTTGTACATTTATTCATATTGTTCCAATATAAAAATATAATTGTGCATAATGCTGTTCAATTATAATTAGGCAATGGTGTGAGATTCCTAACAAGCAATTCAACTTACAAGCAGCAGGAGAAAAAAAATACCATAATTTTAAAACTTTTATTATTATTATTATTATTATTATTATTATTATTATTATTATTATTATTATTATTATTATTATTATTATTATTATTATTATTATTATTATTATTATTATTATTATTATTATATATTATTATTATTATTATTATTATTATTATTATTATTATTATTATTATTATTATAAAATATTAAGTTTAACATTAGTGTTTAAAATATTACAATTTTTAACTTTAAAACTAACTTGTTGTTATTATATAATTTTAAAATAGATTAACTTTATTATTATGTTTGGAAAAAAAGAGTATTCAAAAAATAATTTTGGTGAACAAGGCAAAATTCAATGTATTTTTTGTTGTTCTTGTTAAATGTGTCATTCAAGATATTATCAGTATAATGAGATCATTGGTAATTTTATTGTTATTTAGATTACATTTTGAATAATAATTTTGTTTTTTATTAAAGAAAAGATATATCCTAATTAGTATTTAAGATTAATATTTCACATTTCTTGAATTTAATATTAGACGGTGGAATAAACCATTGATAAAATTATCATCATGTGTATTTTATGAAAGTATTAATAAATGCAATCAAATGTTTGAAAAACATCCAAGCATGTTTTAAATATTTATTCTAATGTGAATGCTGGAATATGTGCACATTATTAAAATGTTATTTTATGAATGTTATCTGTTGAAATACAAAATTATACAGAATACTGATTCTAATTTATAACATAACAAATAAATAAAATGTATGGTACTGATGTATGTTTATCAAAATCGTTTGTGCATGAAAACTTTTAAAAAACATCTTGAAATGAATTTAAATTACATATATAGAGTCATTAAGTGACACACCAAAAGTTATTTAATTTATGAGATACGTTTAGTTAGACCATAGTATTAGATACAGATATTTATAGGCTTGAGCTTCTTGAAAAGAGGGTTCTAATATAAAGCATCGCGGTGTTAGTATAATGGCTAAATATTTGCAGATCCAATTTTTGAGGTGCTTTATCATATTACAGAAGAAAACATTCTTGCCAACTTTCCATCCCACATTTTGTAGAATCGGTTGACAAAGGGTCATTGGATGGAGTTACAATGGGTTGAACTTTGCCCAAATTATGCCATGCTTTGCTCTCATTATGTGAGTATATATATATATATATATATATATATATATATATATATATATATATATATATATATATATATATATATATATATATATATATATGGTTCAGGGACATTCATCACCTTGTTCATGACCTGAAACGAAGATGAGATGACTCCAGCATTCCAGCGCACGTCTCTAGATAAAGCTTAATAACATGAAGAGTGGCCTATGCTAACAATGTTTTGGGACAGACTAATAACTAGTCAAATATTTCTAATTAAGCTTACAACCTATAATGATAACATCAAAGATAATTATATGATCATACTTATAAAATGTAGTTTAAAGACATTATTAGAAAAGTATTTTTACTACCAATGAAAGTTCTAAATCCCCTCCCCCTTTTTATTACACCTATTTAATAAAACTCCACATATGTATAATATAGAATCTAAGGTGTGCTTTATGAAAAATATTCATATATATATATATGTTTAGATGGGTGAGAATAAAGACATAAAAAAGTAATATATACATTTAATATATTTGTGCATTAATATTGCACTCTTAAAAAGATTATTAACATTAAATAAATTGTAAACTAATCAAAGGTGAAACTTTATTTCTCCCACTGTTGTTTACGCAAAAAGTATAATAATTAGCAAAACATTTTTTCTTTTAAATCCTCTCCCAACCTGGTAAGCGTTATAGTTTTTAAAGTTAAAACAAACTAATTAATTAAGTGTTACTTCTATCTAATGCGAGGAGCTAAGGTAAATATAACTATGCTGGTGAGGGTGGGAGTTCATTGAAATATCATTTAGCATTTAAATTATATATTAGACAAAATATTAATAAAATAATTGCCACATTAAATTAAAAATGAAAGAAATTATGAGGCTAATCGAAATGGTTATAGAATAAAATAGACTATAAAAGTTACAAATAATTAATATTAAATTCTTTCATATTTTAAGCGTTAATCAGGAGAAAGTTCTGAGTTCATAAAGGTGGCACTTTACAGTATTATCTTTGGAAAGCAGGTAGCTGATCACCTGTTTGGTTTTCATGGTATGGCAGCAGGTTTGTGGATGTTCATCAGTAGTGGCTGGCTGAATGGAGTTGAGCTGGCTTGGTCTTGGAGAGAAGGTGTTTTTTGAAAATTTAAATGATATAGATTCATTCCGTGTATGCCTTACGAATTTAAGTACTCTCCATGATGACTGAATTTGGGCCCTATTTATATGACACTGGTTTTTCTAAGGAATGCTATTAAGTTGTAATACATGCAGCTATAAAATAATACTGCAGAACAGCTTTTAGTAAGGAATTTCTCCTTTGTTAAACAGGTAGTGTAAAACAATGCAAAGGGATTAGTATTTTTAAAACAATTGTTGTAATTCTATTTCTGGCTCAGAAATATATTTTACCAAATGATAAATTTTGTTAATGAAATTTATTTAATTTTCTAATAGAGATAACAATTTAATCATGCTAATTGATTTTGGTTTAGAATGCTTTTACAAGCTACCAAGCAGATTGCACCATCCCAACAGCCATTACATCCATCCATATGTTTAGTATAAAAAAATTTTAAATATACATTTTCATATAACATATACAAACATAAATATTAATTTATACCTAATCCCAGATCACTTTTAATATATACCTGTAATTTACACACATATACCATCTATTAAAATTATATAAAACATTATTATTGATTTATTTAATTTAAGATTTTTAAATCTCTTGTTGACGTTTATTTTGAATACAAAAATTTTAAAAAAATTGAACTAAATAGGTGCATATATATATATATATATATATATATATATATATATATATATATATATATATATATATATATATATATATATATATATATATATATACATAGGACTGTGATTTGAATTCAGTTTGGTGGTGAGGGATCAGATAGGATGGTGAAATGTGTGAAATGGAATCTGAATCTCAGAATCTGTTTCAATAGTTAACATAGATCAACATATAAGTAATTAATGAAATAAAGTCAATTTAATGCTTACAATCATTAACATCAATTCAATTATTAAAACAAGGTCATTAAAAATGGGATTCACTTTCCATTCTTGTATGAATGAATGTTACATTAATAATTATCCATACCATGTCAAGCATTGGTGGTCGAGAGGTTAGCGTTAGCTGCTTTACAAGCAGTTGTCCCAAGTTAGTGGGCTTGTTTCCTGGCTGATACTATGACACATGAAAAAAAAAAATTAAATTTATTCTATATTTTTTAGTCTTAGAAAAAACAATAATATTACATAAAAGTTTTTAAAAAAAGAAGTATTGATTTTATTATTGACTCTTTATAAACATAATAATATTTATTTATAACCGAATGGAAGAGTGGTATATGCCATTAATTATATTGAGATAAATTGTCTTTTTCAATTTATATTTCAATTTATATTTAAAAAAATAAAAGAAATTGTCAATCATCAGTTGGAATCAGATTTTATAAATTAAATTTAGATTTTATCATTAAAGTTAGGTATCTATATAGTAGAGACACTTACCTGCACAGGTACAGATACACTTATTCAAACATGAAGAAAATTGGAGTTGGATTTTCTTTTTCTATTTTTGATTAAATTTTAAAAATAAATCTAATTTATTTCACTTAAATAAACTTGTTGAAAAGTTACACTATAGGAATAAAATTATTTTAAACAATGTTGAGTTTAATAAACTTTTGATATAAAATAGTTTATCACAATATCAAAGTAAATTTCTTTGTTAGATATTTTCCAAATGTTTTAAAATTTCAATTGAACATATTTTTTTAGAAATTAAAATAACAACTAGTTGTGATGCAAGCAAACATGTTTGTTTTTTTTATTTGGGAATTTTGTTAACATTAGTGATAAAAAAAATTTATTTGCTTGTTTTAATTATATTAAAAACCTGTTTTGCAGAAAGGGGAAGGTATACAACTAGGTAACTGCAGAAAATAAATTTTGTCTTTGGTCTTTCCTTGCTGTCACTGCGCACTAATCACCAATATCATAAGTGTGTATTTTAAAAAACCTTATCAAACAGTTGAGTGACTGAATTTACTAAAAAACTTTTTTGCAAGTATACACCCCTCTCAACAGGATATGTAAATATGTGTGCTAAACTAACTCCAAGCCTATGCCATCCATCTAGATTCAGTTACAAATGGCACACTTCTCAACTGGGTAAGCTAACAAAGTTTGATGAAACTCTACCAGGAAATGTGTAAGCCCAATTTTGACTGAATATTTTAAAAATCTATCAATCATATCCTTCACAAATACACTGCAAAGATCTCTTTTACATCTGTACAAAGTTAAAAGTATATGTGTAAACGTAACTTCCCTTTATATATAATATAATCTTTTCATGGACTTAAGGTAATTTTTTATTTATTATGAACCATAATAATTTAGTAAACTTAAAGAGATTCTAGTTACTACAAATCAGTGATACTTATCTATATCAGTTTATTTGTAGTTTAATAAATGCTTTTGGTATACTTATTTTTATCATAAACAGAGCATATTTTTTATTTATATTTTGTAATGTTTACACAGATTTTAGTATATATATATATATGAAATATGTCTCTAAATATGTACTGTTAAATCATAATAAGGAGAACATTTTACAGAGTTTGGTTATTGTTAAAAAAAATTACATCAAAATCACTTTAATTTTTATGAATAACTGTCAAGATTTATATAACAAAGACAATTTTAATAACCAAAATCTGAAAGAATTAATTGGTTTTAAAATACAGTATTGTAAAAAAAGATTTGATTTTAATAATAAAGATTTAGTTTTTAAAAAAGTTATCTCTCTGAAACTATTCAAAAATCATTTAAATGGTGTATTAAGAAGGCAATGAAAATAAAACTGTGTGTTTCTTGCCAACTTGTGCATATACACATATAGGTAGTTTAAAGAGCAGCAGAAATGGTTATGAATTTGGAAATTAGGTCAAAATTAAATCTATTATCATGTTTTTATAAGATGGCACAAAAACAGAATTTGGAGATAGGTGGAATATCATTTAAAGGAAAAAGTAAGAATCATAAAAAAGTTAAATAATTATAGACCGATAATGGTAATGTCAGTGATATATAAAGTTTTTGCAAATATGATGACTGGAAGGGTGGCAAAATGGATGGAAGAAAATAAAATAGTGGGGGAAATGCAAGTATGTTTTTAATCAGATAGGCATATAGGATATAGATTAATTATAGTCTCACAACTTATAGATATTAAAAGAAATTCAGGTAGACAGTTATATATTATTTTTATGGTATAGAGGAGGCAAGTATATCTTATATCACATATTTTGTTTTTATCATATTTGAGAAAAATGGTGAAAGCAATAAAAATTCTAAAAAAAAAGGTAGAGATAACATTAATAGATGGCAAAGAGTATATTACATTATCATGTCTTCTATTTGCTGATATTGTTTTGTACACAGAAAGTAAATATGGAAATTATGCTGAAGACATGCACAAGGGTAAGTAAGAAGTTGGAATTAGCTAGGTGAAGAAAAATCAAAAGTAATAATGATTAACACTGAGGAAATAGAAGACAAAAGATTTATAGAGGGATGCAAAATTAAATGTGGAGAATAGGCATAACTACTTGGCAATTGTCTTAAATAAACAGAAAAATTGCTTGGATGAATGGGTGAAAAAAATGATAAATGAAGCAAAGAAAAAAAGAGACTGGAAAAATTAACAGTGCTTTCATATAATAAATATGATGTAGCAAGAATTGTATGGAAATGAGTGGCAGTAGCAGAGTTAACTTATTGTAATGATGCATCATGTTTTAGTTAAGTGGTTTTAGATTAATTTAAAAAGGTACAAAATGAGGTAGGAAGACATGCATTAGATACAGATGTATGGATGACAAATTAGATATTCAAGGAAAAATGGAATGGAAAAATGTTTATATGCAAGATTCAAAAAACAAAATGAAAATGTTTGGTAGATTGCAATTTATGGATAGTAATTGAATAGACAAAATAGTTACTTAATTAGATTGTGAGTAAAGAACAGATAAGATGCATGAGAAAGGCAATATGGTATGCAGGGTATTTGGATAAAGATGTTACCTCAGCATACTTGTACAAAAGATCGGATGATTGTGTTAAGAAAATTGTTGAGTGTTACAGTGTCAAAGAATGGAATAGAAGAATAGATGAATTAATAAAAAAATAGGGGTTTGGAGAGATGAAGAATTATTATGGAGAGTAAAAAAGGGTTATTATATATATATATATATATATATATATATATATATATATATATATATATATATATATATATATATATATATATATATATATATATATATATATAAGTAAACAGAACATTGGTTGTGAGTTAATTTATGATAATAGCAAGGAAAGCAGTTTACTGTTTAAGGTTTGAATAGGATTAATAGCGACAAGGGGATATACACATTAATGCAGGAATGTGGATGATTTAGTCTGTAAGTTTGGAATGGAAAATATTAGGCATCTGTCAATTAAATATAAATGCCTATATACAGAACAGAAAGGATGCAAATAATGAAGTTGTGGGAGAATAAATATAAACAAATTGACTATACAGGAAGTGCATTTTTGTTTTTCATGCTGGATTTGAAAAAAAATAAGGAAGATTTAGATATAAAGTTCATATAGTGAAAAATATAATATTGTGGAAATGGAATAGAGCAAGATAGAGAATTTGGTAAAATTTAATATGGGGAATGGGGAGGGAAGATAATGTGGCTAACAGGTTTCTCTGGGCATAGTTGCTGAGAGATTCTTGATTCCAATAAAGAAGATGCCATAGTACTTTGCATTGCAGGTGGCATCATATATATATATATAGGCTTCTACTAAGTGGTGAAACTGAACTGATATCAGACCCATATAGCTATCTGGCTTGCTATGCTGATATTGAAGACATTACGTGTCTAAAAGATTCACGCTTGCAAGCTGAATAGAAATTGTTTCATAAACGCTCAGAGTTTAGTGTTTAGATCTAGTTTCTTTTTCCTATCCTTCACTGATGATAGCAAATCAGCTTGAAATCATGATCTGAGGGTGAAACTAATGAAAAAGATAGTGAATGCTTACTCTGGCATTTATGTAAACAAACAGATGCTTTGACGGTGTTTTTGATAAAACACCATCTATTGATGCTATTAACTGAAAGGAGACCCTTTGATTCCTCTTGGAGGCCTTAAAGGAACCAAGCAGGGTAAATTCCTAATGTCCACTCCATACGTTCTTGTCGTTGCAGCTGTTATTACTTTGTGATTATTCATATAGTATACGAACATGGATGGGCTGCTCACCAACATGTATTAGCCAGCATGGTGAGTTTATTGGCTTTTTACCTCTGAGTTTAAGATCAAGAAACACCATGGTCTTTCTTCTCAGTGCCTGATAAGGCAGAATGAATGTTTGTGTAAATGATAAATATTTTCCCAATACATATATACAATTATGACAGACAAAAATAAAGCATGGCCCTTATTCCCAGGAGCCTGTAAAGTCACCAACCAAGGCAGTGGTTGCTGGCCGAAGGTAGAGGATGCTAAGAATCCCCTGATTGCAGACCCAGGCGGCCATTTGATGATGACTTTTTATTTAGATACTTACAACTGCAGATCACTTTCAAGTGAAGGAAGATTGCAAGAATTAGAAGAAGAACTCTCTTATATTAAATGGGACATTATTGGACTTTGTGAAGTTATAAGAAAAGGTGAAGAGACAATTGATTTAAAAAGTAAACATATACTCTATTATAAAGACACAAATATTGGAAATACAAGTGGAGTAGAATTCATTATAAATAAAAAGTGGAAGAACAATATTGTGGAGATTGATGGTGTATCGGACAGAGTGACAAGATTAGTTGTACAACTTAATAGCAGATACCAAATGCAGATAATTCAGGTTAGTGCCCCAACAAGTTCTCATAGTGATGAAGTAGTAGAAGATTTTTATATGGATGTACAAAAGGCTTTTGATCAGAGTAAACACCATTTTAAAATTGTTATGGGAGACTTTAATGCTAGAATTGGTAAAAAAATGAAAGATGAAAGTGATGTGGGTAATTTTGATTATGGTAATAGAAATGAGAGAGGACATAGACTTGTGGAGTTTGCAGAAAAAGAAAAACTTTATATTATGAATTCTTTTTTTGAGAAAAATGTTAAAAGGAAATGGACATGAAAGCATCCAAATGAAGGTACAGCAGAATTTGATTATATTTTGACTAACAGGAAATACATATTTCAAGATTGTAATGTTCTTAATAAATTTAATACAGGAAGTGGTCATCGATTAGTAAGGTGTAAGATATGTGTTAATGTAAAACTAGAGAGACAAAAATTATTAAGAAAAACAAAATTTACAGTTGATATTCCTAATCTTCACAAACATTCTAATGAATTTAAATTAGAACTTACAAATCGGTTTCAAGTATTAGTAGATTTTGAACATGATTCAGATTTGAATGAAATAAATATGAAAATAACTGATACACTTTTGAAAACTGCAACAAAGATAGTTGGTAGAAAGAAACAGCAATTTACCAATAAAATTTCTACTGATACTAAAGAATGTTTGAAGAAAAGAAGGAATATGAAGATATACAAAAATGATGCATTAAAAAGAATTGAATATCTCGAATTTTTTAAAATGGTGCGGAAAAAAGTTAAAATGATATAAGAAAGTATAACTGTGAACTAGCAAGGAAAGCTGTAGAAAAAAATAAAAGTCTTAAGAATGTAAAACAAAATGTTGGTATTGGTAGGAAATTTATATCTGCAATAAGAAAAAAAGATGGAATTATTACTAAAAGAAGAGATGACATCATGAAATTGGTAGAAGATTTTTATCAAGAATTATATAGTAATAAAGAACAAGTACCTCCTATATCTATTACATCTTCCAAATTGTCCAGAATTTTAAATGAAGAAATGAGACATGTAATTAAATGTATGAAGAAAGGAAAGGCTCCAGGTAATGATGGAATTATAATTGATATATTAAAAGAAGCAGGTGAAGAAATAGAAATTTTTTAACAAAGTTATATACCAAATGTCTAAATGATAAAGATGTACCGGATGATTGGAAGAATGCAGTAATAATATTAATATTTAAAAAAGGTGATAAAGAAGATATTAGAAATTACAGACCTATCTATCAGCCTTTTATCAGTTTTATATAAAATTTTTACCAAGATAATTACTACTCGTCTACAGAGAACATTGGATTTCCACCAACCAAGAGAACAAGCCAGATTTAAAAGTGGTTTTAGTACAGTAGATCATATCCAGGTATTGAGAGAAGTTATAGAAAGGACAATTATGCTTAGTATTTGTAGATTATGAAAAGGCATATGATTCTATAAACATTTCTTCAGTGATTAAAGCATTAGATCATCAAGGTATAGATCCAGGATATTGTCATATTTTAAAGAATATTTATAAAAATGCAACAGCAACAATTAGATTACATAATGATACTGGAAAAATCAACATTGAGAAAGGTGTAAGACAAGGTGACTCCATATCTCCAAAACTTTTTACAGCAGTGCTGCATGAAGTATTTTGTGGATTAAAATGGGAAACTAAAAAACTGAAAGTAAATGGTGATTATTTAAGTCATTGAGATTTTGCAGATGATGTAGTTGTTTTTGCAAATAATGCTTCAGATCCGGAGAAAATGTTGCTGCAATTATCAGATGAAAATAGGAAAGTAGGACTAAAGATAAATGTTAAAAAGACTAAAGTAATGTTTAATCGATTTGCTCAAAATATGAAAATAAAGATTGATTATGATGAATTAGAAAAAGTTAACAGTTACAAATACCTTGGTCAGATTATTAATACAGATGGAAACATAATGGAGGAAATTAATCATAGAATTAAACTTGGTTGGAGTGCTTTTGGTAGAAATAACTTGATACTAAAAGGAAATATGCCTATGTGTTTGAAAAGGAAGGTTTTTAACAAATGTGTTTTACCAGTTCTTACTTATGGATCTGAGACTTGGACACTTAATAGAAGAGCAATTCAGAGACTTCAGACTACTCAAAGAAGTATGGAGAGATGTATGTTGGGAGTAACAATAAGAGATTGTAAACACAATGTATGGGTAAGAGAACAAACAGGTGTTACTGACCTCATTGAAAAAATTAAAAGATTGAAGTGGAGTTGGGCTGGACATATTGTTAGAAGAAATGATAATAGATGGACTATTGAAATTTTAAACTGGATTACAAAAGATTGTAAAAGACCCTGAAAGAGACCACATGTGAGATGGATGGATGAAATAAGAAAGTGTGCAGGGGTGATGTGGAGAAGAGAAGCTAAAGATCGGAGAAGATGGATTAAACTTGCAGAGAGCTTCATCCTGCAGTGGATTGATAATGGTTGATAATGATGATATATAAATTCAATCAAAGCTGACGAGGATTACCACGTAAGCGAAAGCCTACAAAAGAATTTAAACTATAATATTGTATTTACCGTTAAAATTTTTATATATGCTCAAAAGTTTACCTATGTTTAAAAAATATATACTTAGTTTAATACAGAAGTGTTTCAAGAGATAATTTTAATTTAATCCTTTTCGCAAAAAGTTTTTTTAAAAGATGGTTTTATTTATTTATATAAAAAGTTTTCCTCTCACTTTTTTAACCAAAACATTGAAACTTTTTGTTTTAGAATCTGTCTTGAGATTAATTATAGTTCTTGTTTTAGTGGATTTTATTAAATAACATTAACCACACTAATTCTGTGAGATGAACTCAAATAGGATAACTTTGTTAAGATATTTTTCTAATACACTTTGAGATGTAGTTGGCGTTAGCAACTTGTGAAGAATTTGATTATCCATTTGTAAAATGTTTTATTGTAAAATTAAAAAAAATGTAGTAAAAAAATGGTCTGAAATAATAACTAAAACTCCTTGCAATATTCTCTTACTTTACGCACACACAGATCATACACATATATGTAGCAATTGTTAATCTCTGATTAATTTGTCAGGAGTTGAAGTGTTATAGAATGCTAATGAAGTAAATGAGCACAACAATTCCATCGCTTTACAATCAAAGTTACGAACTTGAAGTTCCGATAATTAAAGACCTGGGTTGCTCTCAATCTGCCATAATGTAAACACCTTTTAACAAAAGGGAATAGCAACGTCTTATTGTGTAATTTGAATCAATTCATATATATATATATATATATATATATTTATATTTATAGGTGAGACCAACTTACTTTACAAAACATTGTAAATAAATGATCAGGAATAAAATATGTGACAATAGATAATTCAATACTTAATATATTTAACAATCAAAATGATGTATTTAGAGGGGGTTTGAACCAAGACTTTCAAGATCTCTTTCCCATTCCATCTTATACAACTGATACACACCACTAGATATATGTAGAAAAGATAAATTATCTTCAATATACGTATTTCGTGCTGAACCAGCACTCGTCAGTGGGTCCAGATCATAACCAGAATTTTGTAATAAAAAATTTGTGTATTCATTTGTAGATGTTGCAAATTGAATCACTTTCAAAATACATTCCAATTAATACAATGCACTGGTGTCAATGTGTTTATCGTTTTTGGAAGTTGTCTAGAAGCTCTTGCAATGTGAAACCTTTTAATGCCTGCTTCATTTTTTTGCCTATCCACTTTTAAATCCAATATATATATATATATATATATATATATATATATATTTATTTATAAAAAAAAAGTCTTATATATATATATATATATATATATAAGACTTTTTTTTTATTTGAGAGAATAAATAAAAATTTTGCAGAGCAAGATCAACCAAACATGGCTGCCAAATAAGCTGTCATACTGAACTTAATTAAAATTGTTTTATATTCAACATTTTGTACACTAGTGCTCTGTTATAATAAAGCTTGTATTCTCACTTTGCCATAAAATGAGAAGTTTATGATGCATTTTATGATACAAGCATTTAAGAACTTATAGGATTTAAATACCTGATCATTATGAATGAATTATGAGTGAACAATACCTGTTGCATAAAAAATATCATCTTGATACTGCACATCAGTCACCATGCTTTTTTGCAAAATAGTAAATTTGACACTCTCATAAAATGACTAGTAAATTTGTGTTTTCCCCAGAGTAGCTGTTTTGTAATCTGTTTTCACACATTATACCTGTTTCCTTTGCCATTTTATCCATCAGAAACAAAATGTTACATGTTGTAACAAAATATTACATTGTTGCAACTTTTGCATAATGAGTGAAACACATTTAACCAAAATTTTTATTATATCACACAATGATTTCTGTCAATAATAACAATTGTGAGAGTGATGGAGGGGGATCTCCACAAGATGCATCCAGTGGCAGAGGCATATATTACAATGTGCTTGCCTTCCAAAAAATGATTCAAGTTATTTTGGGAAAGCCATCATATATTTGCATATGTTAAAATAAAAATGTACTCCACAGGCACAATTTTTTTATAAATCTATCTTTCAGGCAAGTATATTCTATAACATGGATAATATAATTATCTTGTTAATAGTTAAACTTACTAGAGTCTGCTTTATACTACTAGATTTTTTTTAAATAGTAAAAATTATGAAATGACTATGTTACGTAGAAGATAACAGATAAAATTAATCTGAAACAGGAATTCGATAATAGTAATAATAATAATTAAGTATGCAACATATATAGAAAAATCACAAAAGTTTATATATATATAAAACTTTAGCTTGGATGGTTACTCATTTGAAAATGTGACCAATTTAAATATCTTTATAGTTCTTAAATAGAAACATGAATTTAGATACAAGAAAATTACATTTACAACTAAGTTAAGTTCAAGGTTAAACGATAATCAAAGCATCTTTCAACTAGTCAGATTTGTTTCTTCTGGATCATGTTTTATAAAAGCATTAACTTTGTTGCATAGACATCTGAAATCAATAAACAACACAATACTTTCTAAAAAAATGTTGTTTACAGTGTACTTAAATACATTTTTTATAAAAAATCTAAGATTCTACTTACTTAATAAAGATTATCTTAAAAAAACATTCTAAAGTAGTCCAATGCTATTTCTTTTCATTAGTTAAATATAGTTAAGAATATAATACAATGAAGAGTTACAATGGAATAAGGTTTTAAAAACTTTCAATAAAATGTTTGTTGTAAAAGAAATTAAAATATAGCATGCAAATTATCAAATAAAAAGATGTGACCAAGAGTTTTATTGTTATAATTATTGAAAATTTCATCTCAAATGTTTTCTAATTATTTAATTATTTTTTCTTTTAATGTTTTTTTTTTCCTTTCCTGGTATTGAACTAAACATACTGATATGTGACCAGCTATTGAATATATATATATATATATATATATATATATATATATATATATATATATATATATATATATATATATATATATATATATATATATATATATATATATATATATATATATATAAAGAGAGAGAGAAAGATAGAACTAAGATACTATCTATATAAAGACAAATAATCTTTAACCTATAATGTTACCAATAAATTATTAATTACTAATAAATAATAATTTATTGGGAATAACAAAGGTTAAAGATTATTTCTATTTACATGGATATTATTTTCTCTTTTCTATTCTTTATTATAATAAGAATCTAGTGAAGCATTTCTTTCAATATGTATATATTAGAATTTTTTCACTCACTTAGTTTAAACAGATTTTCCATGTACATTTTAATTAGAATTTATCCATGCTGAAACTAAGTAATCAATATAAACCGAGATCAATAAATAAGATCCATCATTTGGCACATCATTTTTATTTGTCTGATCTCTATAAAAAATGCAACAAATAAAAACGGTTCTTGTGTTGGGTTTTCTAATTTTCAATCCACTTTTTTATTGATTGCTTCTTTAGAATAATGTATCAGAGTTCTAATTTAAAATATACATGAAACATCATATTATTATTTCATGTATTTACATATGTATATATTAGTAAAAAAAATAATACAAACATTAAACTTAATATATATATATATATATATATATAGGTGTTTTTGGTAGGACGCCATCTGTGGACATAAATACAAGCGTTAGCAAGTTTTTTAACTTGCATTTTTGTTTATCATAAATGTACCTTTGAGGTCTTTCTTGCAATGATATAGATTGCAGAGGCTTCTACTATGTGGTGATGCTGAACTGAGATCAGACCCATATAGCTATCTGGTTTGCTATGCTGAGTTTGAAGACATTACGTGTCTAAAAAATTCACGCTTGCAAGCTGAATAGAAATTGTTTCATAAACGCTCAGAGTTTGTATTTAGATCTAGTTTCTTTATTCCTGTCTTTCACTGACGATAGCAAATAGCTTGAAATCATGATCTGAAAGTGGAATTATAGTTAGAGATAGTGAATACTAACTACTCTGACGTTTATGTAAACGAAATATACGCTTGATAGGTGTTTTTGGTAGGACGCCATCTGTGGACATAAATACAAGCGTTAGCAAGTTAAAAAACTTGCATTTTTGTTTATCATAAATGTACCTTTGAGGTCTTTCTTGCAATGATATAGATTGCAGAGGCTTCTACTATGTGGTGATGCTGAACTGAGATCAGACCCATATAGCTATCTGGTTTGCTATGCTGAGTTTGAAGACATTATGTGTCTAAAAAATTCACGCTTGCAAGCTGAATAGAAATTGTTTCATAAACGCTCAGAGTTTGTATTTAGATCTAGTTTCTTTATTCCTGTCTTTCACTGACGATAGCAAATAGCTTGAAATCATGATCTGAAAGTGGAATTATAGTTAGAGATAGTGAATACTAACTACTCTGACGTTTATGTAAATGAAATATACGCTTGATAGGTGTTTTTGGTAGGACGCCATCTGTGGACATAAATACAAGCGTTAGCAAGTTTTTTAACTTGCATTTTTGTTTATCATAAATGTACCTTTGAGGTCTTTCTTGCAATGATATAGATTGCAGAGGCTTCTACTATGTGGTGATGCTGAACTGAGATCAGACCCATATAGCTATCTGGTTTGCTATGCTGAGTTTGAAGACATTACGTGTCTAAAAAATTCACGCTTGCAAGCTGAATAGAAATTGTTTCATAAACGCTCAGAGTTTGTATTTAGATCTAGTTTCTTTATTCCTGTCTTTCACTGACGATAGCAAATAGCTTGAAATCATGATCTGAAAGTGGAATTATAGTTAGAGATAGTGAATACTAACTACTCTGACGTTTATGTAAACGAAATATACGCTTGATAGGTGTTTTTGGTAGGACGCCATCTGTGGACATAAATACAAGCGTTAGCAAGTTTTTTAACTTGCATTTTTGTTTATCATAAATGTACCTTTGAGGTCTTTCTTGCAATGATATAGATTGCAGAGGCTTCTACTATGTGGTGATGCTGAACTGAGATCAGACCCATATAGCTATCTGGTTTGCTATGCTGAGTTTGAAGACATTACATGTCTAAAAAATTCACGCTTGCAAGCTGATTAGAAATTGTTTCATAAACGCTCAGAGTTTGTATTTAGATCTAGTTTCTTTATTCCTGTCTTTCACTGACGATAGCAAATAGCTTGAAATCATGATCTGAAAGTGGAATTATAGTTAGAGATAGTGAATACTAACTACTCTGACGTTTATGTAAACGAAATATATGCTTGATAGGTGTTTTTGGTAGGACGCCATCTGTGGACATAAATACAAGCGTTAGCAAGTTTTTTAACTTGCATTTTTGTTTATCATATATATATATATATATATATATATATATATATATATATATTTATGGTTGTAAAATATTTGCTCTTAGCTAACAGGTGAAATTCCTTTCACCCTCTCCATATGATTTTTCTTCATTTAGCTATTATTTTCTTAATAATGATGATAATATATTAAATAAAGATGAAGTAAATATCTGTAAATATACAAACCAAAAAGATTGATAACATTTTTATCTTTGAGTTCAAAACAAAAAAAAAAGTCCAAAAATTCATTATTTTATAAAATCATAATACTTTCTGAGACACCAGTCATATAAATTTGGAGCACTTTACATATAAACAATTCTTTTAATAATAATTTCCTCTTCCATATAATTAATATTATTATTTCTCCTTTAGTATGTTCAATTTATATTAATTATATGGAAGAGGAAATTATTATTAAAAATAACTGTTTATATGTAAAGTTATTTGTCAGATATGTTGATGATTGTTTATTTGTAGTTGAGAATGATAAATTGAAGGAATTTGTAAATGTGGTTAATGGTTTTGATCCTTCTATAAGATATGTGTTAGAAGAAGGGAGTTAGCTTTTAGTAAGTTAAAATTTGTAAAACTTTTGGTGATTAGAAATGTAGAGACTAATTGTTTACTATGCAGTCATTTTGTTAAAAGTAAAGTATTAAGATCTATAATTAATCCTGATAGCTATCAGTCTGTATCTCATAAAGTAGCAGTTTTAAGGAATTATGGTCATAGGAATAATAAGATAAATAATTCTAGTGATATAGCTTTGTTTCAGAAATGTCAATTCTATAAAGATTACTTGAGGGTTGGTTACTGTGATAAATTTGTTAAAATTATTTTATTTAATAGTAATATTTGTAAGGATGAAAAGGATAGAGAAAAATATGATTTATGTCTTTGCCATTTAAATTGTTTTCTTATAAAATTGTATGTAGAAATAGTAAATTGTTTGGAAATAAGAGAAGCACCTGGAAAAGGGGTGTTACATTGAATAATTTATTAAATAATACAAAGGAAATTTTTGATAGAAAGTCTATTCCTGGTGTAGTATATTTTATTCATTGTTTTTTTTTGTAAGAAGGTTTACATAGATCAGAGTAGTTTGAGTTTAAATGAAAGAATAAAGATTCATAAAAGTAGAGTTAAAAATAGATATTTTAGTTCTGCTTTGTATGTCCATGAAAAAGATACAGGCCACACTATTAATTTTGATGGAGCTAAGGTTGTCTTCTTTGAGAGACATAAAATCAAAAGAATAATTAAAGAATCTTTATTATTGAAAATATATTATTCTGAAGCAATTAACTTATTTAAGAGTTCTTTTAATATTAATGGTTGGATGAGAAGTAAATGAATTTGTGGGTAATGTTTAATATTATATATATTGTGTAGTTTTTGTAGTTCTTTACACTTGATAAGTCTGATTGTAGCAGTGAAACCTTTGGTTGTGTTTTAATATTATTTTTTGCTGGTCTGGTTGAATTTTGGATTTGGGGTAATTTTAATTATATATATATATATATATATATATATATATATATATATATATATAATATAAATATATATATTTATGGAACAAGAGAGGGAGGTTACAATATATATATATATTCATGTGAATTTTTTTCTTAAAAAAACTTATGTATCAATATTTGCTGTCTCATATAAATAAACATGTAAAAAATATTTGTGTATAAATAAACACAGTTTGCAGAAAAATCTACTTTATGTTAAAAGTAAATATTATTACCTTTAGTAATGAATATGCAAAAGTAATTACATCCTCTACATATTCCTTGATTTTTTGTTTTACTATATCTGTAATATTTACTTTGGCATCACGAACCAGAAGCATCGTTATGTTGAACATGAATTTTTTATAAGTTTCAATGAAAGTGTCTTCTTTCTGTAAAATAAATAAATAAATAGAAGTTAATAAACTAATGTTCAGTTTATATAGATATTTATATATAAAATACAACATAAAAACAAAAATGATAAATGTACACTAATTTTTAGCAAGACAGTTAAGTAATAGATAACCCTTCAAAATATTGGCAGTTATTATAACATAGTATTACTTTTCTGGAATGAGAAAATAAATATCATTTAATGCAAATAAACAGAAAACTGCTTAATATTTATTTATTTATAGGTAAATAAACATGGGTGTTTTATTTTGCCTTTCTATGACCTAGGGTCAAATATAAACCAACTAATCTTATTTTTTAAATAAGCTACGGATATTTTTTGGTATGCAAATTAAAGTTAATCCAGATGAACAACCATTATTACTTAGTAAATCATAACTAAATATTTTGAGATAGAAGGTAAAACAAAGACCAATCTAATTAACCATCTTATATTGGTTGCAAATGAATATTCAGAAATTCTTAAATAAATGAAATAAGCAATGATAAACACAATATTCACTTTTCTTTTACTAAGAACAAATAGACATATTTTTGCAGTTGAATTCTTCTATTTAAAAGCTACTTTACTTTTATGTAGGTGAACAAAAATCTTATAAAAATTTCAAATAATTAAGCTAAATTATATAAAACTTTCTCTTATCTGATTATAATATTTATTAATATATATATATATATATATATATATATATATATATATATATATATATATATTAGATTTTGGGTTAAACTGTGTATTATTTCTGACTATTTCCTAATGTTTCAATAAAATAGTATCTGCCATTGTCAATAAAATATTATCTGCCATTGTCAAAGTTAAGTTTTTGAAGAAAAAAACATTAGATCCTAAATGTTAATGCAATTCAGTGTGAGTTAAAAATGAGATTAAGTGTGAAACAGTTGGGGCATTCAGAATATGTAGATAAACAAAATGTTTATTTTTTAGTTTCACCATTAATTGATTTCAAGTTTATATTAAAAGAAAGATATATAATAAGTGGATTTTAAACAGCTAGAACACATTATGCTTCATCAGTTTTATTTAAACCAGTTGGTCTTTTTAATATTTCAATAGACTCTCTCATAGTACTATTGAAATACACCTGGGTCTCTATTTACATGGACTTATTTAACATGATTTTGAAGTTACACAATTCATGTTTCACTGGAAGTCGACCTCCGAGAATGCGCTATTATTTTAAATAATAAATTTTGCACACTTACATTATTTTGAAAATAATAGCACATTATTGGAATTCTACTTTCATCTTAGTAATTTCAATATTTTCAGTGCTTTATAATAGTAAGATTTTTTGCAATAATGAAATTAAAATCATGATTTCCACATTTTAGGTATACACACATTAAATTTTACAAGATTATAATGTAAATTTGTTCAAACATTGTGCGTGTTAATTTTGCATTTTAAATCACATTCTGTTTTTGCTTTTTTAAAAAAAATGTAATCAATTATTAATCATTTAGTGTCCACAAGTTTATTTTTAAAAGGTCAGTAATAGCAGTGGGCACAATTAAAAATTAAAATCTGATTTTTAATTGTAATTAACAATTTAAAAATTACTTACAGGCAGCTTGAAATTAATGTGATATAAAACAAAATTTGATTTTTAAACGGAATTGAAAATTAAAGACAAAAATAAGAATTTAATTTTTAGTTGTTAGTTTTCATTAAATTTTTCCCAGCAGTGGTGAATAAATGTCTTTTTATTATCATAAGTCTAAGTTCATAAAAAATTAATAAAATCAACATCGTCGTCGTCAACAGAAAACCATTAACATAATATGAGAGTGAACTTGGCGATATTTGTATTTCCTCTTGTGAGAATAATTGCTGAGATATTCTTGACTTCGTTTAAGGAGAAGCCAAATACATAACATCACATCACATGAGAATCTGATTTTTTACTAGTTTGCAAACAAATGTGTTTTGGGGCAAAGAGCGATAATAATTAAAATGTGTATAAAAAATGTAAATTACTGTACTGTAAATTACGCATAAAAATATATTATTTTGAATAAAATTAAATATTATAGTTAAAAAAAGTTTGTCTTGTATCAATTTTTTTCAAATTTGAAATTTTTTATTAGTCATATTTTATTTCCTTATTTTTTTTTTTTGCGTGAATTTTAAAGTAATTTTATGTTGGTGCTTTGCTTTTATGCGAATTTTGAAAAATCACAGACCACATCCCCCCTTTTTCAATGTAAGTTACGTCTATTTTTGCGCGATTTCGTTTGCGTGTGTTTTCTGAGGAACCTATCTATCGCATAAAATGAGAAGCAGGTGTATTAAAAATACCAACAAAGCTGGTTAAGCATAATGTATTCTAACTTTGTGGAGAACACTTATTTAATTTTTGCCTTTTAACATAAACTTCAAATTAATTAATAGTGAAACAAAAAAAAAAAAAACATTTTGTTTAATCCACATATTCTGAATGGTCAACTACTTCATACTCAAAGTCATTTTTACCTCACATTGAATTGCATTGCTATTTGAGAGCTAACAGTTTTTTTTATAAAAATTATGCATGACAATGTTAGATGCTAATTCATTTAAGCACTGATAAGTAATCAAAAATAATACACTGTTTAACCCAAAAAGTACTTCATTTACATCAGATATCTATGAAAACATTATATATATATATATGCATGTGTGTGTGCGCGCACATGGTTAAAATATAAAGATAATATTACAGCATATAATTTAAAACTCTATGACACATCTGCAATAGCGCTGAAAAAAACCTCACACACATTTCCATATGTCTGGAACATGAAATAGAAACATGACATACTCCCAGATATGAAGAATACAAAATAATTTGCAGGAGAGAATTAACAAAGTAAAAAGTTAATTGCCTATTCAAAAGGTATAATGAGTCAGTACTCTAACAGTATTGGCGTTATAAAGGTCAGAAGCTAGATATTAATTTTATAAAAAATCGCTATTATTATGCAATGATTATTATGTGAAAACATGTAAATTTGAACTTGGCAAAAAATTAAGGCTATTTTAACATGCGTCTTTAAAATTTAATTCTAAAAGTTCTGTTTTAAATATTCTAATTTTTATTGCATTTATAATATATATTAAAACAAAAATTTTCATGTTTAAAGTTAAAGTAGTTGTCTATTTTTAGAATGTTAATGCTGCCATCGATTGTTTTCTGATGAAGTGTGTCTAAAACAGAGACCATTGAAATTCTAAAACTTCCTAATTTCATTTGAAGTGCCAAACGGTAAAATTTTCATTTATATTAAAAAAATTAATGACACATGTAAATCAAAAATAAATAATACTAAATTAACTATTCATAATCTCGATTGTTTTTTTTTTAATTTTATCCTAAATTTTATATGAAATAAAATAATTAATAATTAAATCTTATATATCAAATAACATCTATCTATTTTATATTTTTAGTGTTATCGGAAATAACTACCGAATACATTACACTATCCATATAGCACTAGATAAAAGTATTATTAATGTTATAATAGTAATAAGAATGAACCATACAAATACAGAAACACTATAAACTATATATATATAATGCACTTTTAATGTTTATCTTCATCCTCTTTTGTATGTCAGATATATATATATATATGAAGAAGGACAAAGTTAAATATATTGTCATTTGCTGACACTAGGTGGCCATTGGATTATATTTAAACAGTTGTAATGAATTATAGTAAAAACATTAAATATAAATATTTAGCACTATAAATTATTAATTATATATATATATATATAATGCTCCATGTGATTATATATTAGTGGCAGTATATTAATTGATAATTACAAAATTGATAACCACTTGTTTTTTTACATGAATATTAAAATGAATGAAAATTAACACTACTTTGTAAAGTCAAATTAATAGCATTGAAAAGAGCTTTTTACTGTGCATATTGGAATGAAAGTTCATATGATTAATATCTTTTGACAGATGATTATCTTTAATAGATCTGGGGAAAACAAAAAAAAGATAAATTTATTTATATTTTGCAAAGTTGTGTCAATAAAAGACAGTTTATAGCATAACCAGTATTCTATTAATGTTTGTCATTGCAAATGATTACATCATCCCAACATTCAATTTATTTCTTGTATATATATATATATATAGGTAACAGAATATTTTAGACTTGTAATGCCTACTTCCAAGCTCACAATAAATCTGAGACTGTCACTTAGTATATAATCTTTCAGACAGATCTTTATCTCAATGCATATATTGCATAAAAACATTAACTTATCAGTTAAAAACTTTAACAACCACACATAAATGATAATCATAATTATTTATTTATAAGAATATTGAAGTATTAAGATCCTCTAACATTCTGCTGGCATTCTGACATATTTCTTTGTTCTCATTAGATTTAAGCTTTCAACTTTCATTTTAATATTAAACCATTATTATTTATCAGAATATAATAAATTTGACCTCATTCAATATATATATTTATTTTGAAATTAAATAAATTTTAAAATTCACATTTAATTTTTAGAATTTCTTTAAAAATTAGATTTTAAATCAAAACAAATATTCTGCCATATCATCAAACTTCAGGTGGAGCCAATTAAATTTGATAAATTAATAAAATCTTCTTTGTCTGATGTTTGTTTTAAAAATATGAAGGAATTATGTTTAATAACCACTAAATCTATCAATTTATACTTTCAAAGGTGAAAAAATTGAATTTTTTTACAATATCTCTAAATATTATAATACTTTACTGCGTGACACATTTCTAGGCAGCTGTTTTACTGTGACTGTAATCTCTATAGTAACAATATTCAGAACAATATATTCTTTTATATTTAAAAATATAATATTTCTGTAAAATATAATTTAATAATATTTATTTCTAATAATTATTATACAATTATGATAATAGACAGGGTATGAGTACAGACTTTCACATGACCCACCACCTCCACACCATCTCATAACACTGATACACCTGAACACACATATGTTGAAAAGATAAATAATCACCAATATATGTATTTCATGCTAAACCAGCAATCATCAGTTGGTACAGATTACCATCTCCACACATATATGCTACAAGTGCTCAGATATATATTAATATAGCAAATCCTCCTACTTTAATGGACAGGCTTCAATGTACTCCACACTCCAACTCTTCAACTGTCCATCCAATTGGAAATCTGATGATGAAATGCTCAAAGGCAACTTGAAGAGTTGCAGTGTTGAGTAGATTGAAGCCTGTCCATTAAAGTAGGAGGATTTGCTATCTTAATATATATCTGAGCCCTTGTAGCATATATGTGTAGAGATGGTAATCTGGACCAACTGATGATTGCTGGTTTAGCATGAAATATGTATATTGGTGATTATTTATCTTTTCAACATTTGTGTGTTCAGGTGTATCAGTGTTATGAGAAAGTGTGGAGAGTGGTGGGTCATGTGAAAGTCTGTGATCATACCCTGTCTATTACATATATAGACGCAGGTATATATAAGCCTGTATTTCAGCTATTACAATTATGATAAAAATATAATGTTAAACCTTCCAAAAAATCAAGTTTTTATAGCATCAAAAATATTTTCTCAAAGCAATCTTACAACATTTGAGATCACAAAATATATAAAAGTGGAAGTTGAGATATAATGTAGAATTTCATATTCAATTTTCCTACCATCTTTTGAATTTTTTATATTTAAAATAAATACACATGAATTTTAAAGGCATAAAAAAACTTTGCAAAATTTTCAGCAGAGGGTTAAAACATAAATTTATTTTCTAGACATCTTAGACACAGATCCAACATCTTGAAATAAATTCCAGTTAATGGGTTTAATACTTTGTATATTGCAAGTCTTAAATTAAAAAAAAAGAGTTGTTAAAATGAAGTTGATTATATGTAATACCTATAAAAAAAGTGTTACAAACATTTATTTGTGGATGCTCAACTGTGTCAAGTCTATATCTCAGTTGTAGAATGATAGTTTATTTTTATGTAAAAAAGACTGGTGTAGAATATTTTACATTGAAGACCATTCCAAGGTATATTATAAACATTTATTAAGGTATTTGTTAATTTCTTATATTAAATACAAGAACAGCACTGAATAAGATATTTAACACATGAAACAATATATTAATAAAATTTGAATGATGAAATAATTATTAACATATAAACATGGATGATATGTTAAAAAGATAATTACTCCTTATGTATCTTTTTATTAAATTTAATTAATAATATTGCATAATATTATTGTTCATCTGCTATAATAGGTGATGTTCTCTTCTGATTCATTTTGGATATTTATTGAATGACAACTACTGATAACATTTGTGAGTTTCAAATTAACATTCATAGAGATATATGTATAACTTGAGTAACAGTACCTTTATATATTATTCCCAAGGTAGGATTTTAGCATATTTGTTTTAAAAATTCTGTGAATTTCTAATACATCACAGATATTTAATAATGTATTTAAATGATGCAAATTAATATATAATAATTTTAAAAAGCCAATGTAATCTTCCAGTGTTGTATTTATTAAATGTAGTTAATCATTTCAACAGACAAAAAGGAAGCTTTTCTGACTGTTTCCTGATTAAAAATTAAGTTTCCAAATAAGGACAATGGCACTGCTGAGATACAACTTAGCATACAAAATCAAATTGCATTTAAAAATGTTCAGTTGAATAATAATATAATGTGAGATAAAGATAAAACTAGAATTATTAGTTATTAAGGAGTTTGTTTAAATATAGTATTATATATTTAAAATGAATTGGGAATGCACAAAAATATTAAAAAATGAGTGGTTAAAAATTCAATTTGTACTTAAGGATCATTATTTAATTTATGATATTGATTATACTTGCCTTTTTAATACATAATAAATAAGCAATTAGAAGAGGATCTTTTTTCATCAGTTATAGAAGTATTAAACCACTAAACATCACATGATCACTATCTCATACTAGCACATAATTGTTATTAAACAAGTCAAAACAAAGCAAAACTCTCCATATAGTAGTGTCATCTTGTGCTAACAAGAGCAATTAATGGATGCCAGAAGGTTTGTGCATAAAATCCCTATCTAGTGCCTACTCATCCAATGTCCCCAGGCTAGTTTCTGGCTTGTGACCTTCATCAGTGAGGAGTTTTGGATCTGATAGCACTGCACCCAGATTTTAGGATGAAGGCCACAAGCCAGAAACTAGTCTGGGGATATTGGATGAGCAGGCACTAGATAGGGATTTTATGCACAAACCTTCTGGCATCCATTAATTGCTCTTGTTAGCACACGATGACACTACTATATGGAGAGTTTTGCTTTGTTTTGAATTGTTTTATAGAAGTATTGGATAACAATTTATATTTTTTTTGTTGGCTACATCTTTGAAAAAGACTGTTAGATAATCAAAATAAACTGTATATAGAAACAGTTCTATATAGAATTATAAGCTAATAAATGTTATATTTCAATATAAGTATAATTCATATGGTTGGAATTTAGATGTAATTATAGGGGATTTGAACACAGAATTTTAATCACCTTTCAGATATCCACTCTATCCCATTCAACCTGTACACATAACCACACACATGCAAATAAGTTAAATGATCTACAAAATGAAATACATAGAATGGAGATCATTTATCTTTTTCATGTATTTGTGGTCATATGTTTCAGTTGTTTAGATATAGTGGATAGCTGAAGGGAGCATGAAAGTCTGTGTTTAAATCCCCTATAATTAATAAATGTTGATAAGGTAATGATAATGTAAAAAATGACACAAGAAATATTAAAGAAAAATCTTATATGAATTATTCAAATAATTAGATAATCAACAAAGTTACTTTTATTCAGATGCATGAAGCAGTTGAAATAACCCGAAGGCAATACACAAATCAATTAGATTTGCAAACACAACACTGTTTTTTTTTAAAAAATATCGATTCACAACATTGGCAAATCATGTGTGCTTTCAAGATTATATAAGACATTTTCCAAATTAAAATTATTTCAGATATAAATAATTAACATCTATATATAAAAGGCAAATTAAACTTTTAAATATCTCTCTGAAAGGCAGAGCCTCCATAAGAGCCACACTTGAAGAAATAGTAGCAAAAAAAATATTACCTGGTTTTATACTTTTTAAATAATGAATGTCTAATTGATTTTTGATCCTTGTTTTATTTTCCAGCTAATGTAATTAAACACTCAGTAGATTATTAACTTTATTAAGCATTTGGTCAAGTTAACTGAAATAAATTCTGAGTCTAATATTAAAAAAATACAAGATTAATTAGCCTGAACTCTAATCTATCTTCAATTATGCATGCTGGATATATACGATAAACCCAAATTATTTCAATTAATCATATTCTACAATTACCCAATTCTTTAATAAAATGATAATTTACCATTGTGTAAGAAGTAGATAACCTAATAGCAAGAAGATTTTGTTCCTTCTTTCAGGAAAGGAAATAAGTCAAAGAATACCAGAATGTATTTTTTTTTTTTTTGCATTAACTTGTTCAGTCTGATCGTAGAATGTAAGTCTTAATAAATAATAATCGCAAAATCATATATTGCTCTATCAATTTGTCTTTTGGAATGTCACACAATTTCCCAAGTGACAAATCATATGGTTACTTTATTTTTTTATGGATTAATGCAGAGATAAAATAGTGAATGTGGGTACTACATTCTATATATTGCAGTTATGTTTTATTATTTTTGGTGTATAAACATTATATGATCTCTTGAATTCAACCATTCATTTATTATTTTAAATAATAATCCATCAATTTGTGGATAAATTAACAAAAATTACTCATCAGAATTAAAGAAGACATTCACTAAAAATGTCTTTACTATAATGAGTCTCATCAAAATACAATTATATTTTAATGCATAATAAATGGCTATTTCTTATTGTCAGTGAATTTGCACTGTAACATCTTTAAATTTTTGAATCTATTGAACTATTTTAGAGTATCTATTATTCAGTTATTTTTAATTTTGGGCATACACACACACACACACACACACATATATATATATATATATATATTGTGTGTGTTTATGTGTGTGTTGAAATAAGAATTTTCATGGATTTTTAATTAAATGAAAAATAGAAATGAAAAGATTACATCCATGTGAACAGAGATATATTTAACATTTTTGATATTGACAGGAAACAATCTATTACTAATAGACAATTCTGAGGCTAAAAAAGTTCTCCCTATTAAGTTATACAACTCTCTGAAAAAGAATAATTGTTATTTGCCGGATGTCAAGAAAGACAGTAGTCTTCTACATTCTGACACTTTTAAAAATTTCTTTCTGTGTTTAAAACCATAAAACAACTTCCATTTAAAGTAAAATAAGATCTCTTTTATTTCACTAAAACCTACAGCAAAAAAGCTATTATATAGGTTAATGGAGAAAACTACTTTAGGCATAGGATTGTCTATTAGTAATTGATAGTTTTCTGGCAACATCAAAAAGTAATAGTTACTTTTGTTTACATTAATATAGTGACAATGTAAACTACACTATATTTTATTCCAAGTCTTTTTCTCACATTTAATGTATATAGTGTATAATAGCTTCTTTTATGTTGATAAACATTAATTAGAATAGAATAAATATTGTTTATTAAACTACAAGTGTACAATACATTTTATCATCCACACACACACACACACACATATATATATATATATAATATATTTTATAAATATACACATACACACACACACATATATATATATATATAATATTTTTATAAATAGTGATTAGTAATAAAAAATTGACAGGGAAATATATATATTACTGATTTTAAGTTCACTCTTCCATTCTCATATCAAAAAGCCTAAGAAAAAAAATTATCATTTTATTTTTAAAATAGAATAAATAGCAAAATGTATGACTTTATATCCACTAAATACCCTCTAGGTGATCCTCCCCCTCTTAACCTAATGATTGATTGGGACAAATTATTTTGTCTTTTGTCCAATTTGCTCCCTAGTGAATTTTTTTTGTAAGTATTATACATTAAAATGTATGCAAAATGGTAACTTTTATTATAATAAATTTTTTTGCTGAAATTTTTGTCTTAAAAAGCGTGAAAATCAAAATTTTTGCTCTAACAATAGACATAAACCCTGCTCTGACATGTTCAGCCATTGTCCATTGCCAAAGCTGTAAAATGTTTCATGTTTTATGAGATTGAAGTTTCCAATGATGCAAATACATGTTTATTTGTGAATTTATTATGGTTTTACATTTTTTTTAATAATTTACACTATATTTATTAGATACCAAGAAATATAAATTATTAATAACTTATTTTGATTTGAAATACTTTATTTTCAAAAATATAACATTATATTAACAGCTAAAGTAAATATGGTTTGAAGCAAATTAGAAGACTAACTTTGATGTAAACAATCTACTTTATATTTACGAGTAAGAATATATTGCAATTTTGCAATAAATATTCAAAAAATTTAAATTTTTAAAGTATAATTCATTAGATATAAAAGAAATAAATAATTATTCATTCAGCCATGTAAAAATAATGAGAATTAAAAATATTTCATTGATTTTATAAACTGAAAATATTTTTCTAGAAACAATGACATTTTTATTGTGATCTCAGTTTTTAATATTTAAACAAACTAAATGTGAATATTTAAAATTTATTTGAGTAGTCAAATTTATTATTTTCTGAAAAGTAATAATCATTTTATCATATATTTTATGTTTATGTGTGAGAGTTAGAAAACATCAGAAAATGCTGAAATGTAAGAGGTGTTTGATTTTATATCAAAAAGGTTAATGTTTTTGTTATAGAATCATAATAGATTATTCTCTTTAACAAGAAATTACAATCTCTTTTATCTTTTTTTAATCTTTATGTTTAGCAGAATATTAATGGGTTGTTTATTTATTTGCATTTTTGTCTATTAGTTTATATTTATCTTTGAATGGCATAAAATTGAAGATGCATAGTTAGGTACTACATAGTTTATGACTCCATTGTAAACTCTTTATTTTATATACAAAAAAAAGGATTGAAATAACTAAAACAATTTACAGTGAAATAGTGTAGATGACACTATTCCCTATGTTTTAAACTTGATGAATTATTAGAATTTGAGTGATTTATCTATGTTTTCCAGTAGTTAAAAGTATAAATATCTAATTATCAACAACCAATATTGACTATAAGGTGTTTATTTTCATCATAATTCATGGAAGCAAAAAATAATAGCTAATATTATTAATTTCAATAACAAACAATTAACTTACTACTACCTTATATAATTATTCGTACTATTCTTGGGGACAAGAGATATGATTATAATAACTAATAAACTATGGAAAGATAATATATATATAATATTTTAAAATCATTATAATATACCGAATTTAATTTCATAAAAATTTTAATACTGATATTAATATGTTTATTTTTATTATAAATACTACTTTAACTTAGAAATATTATAATCGACTTTCTAAGATGCAGCCCACGTCATTATACAAAGACAAACAATTTTTTGTAATATACGATTAATATTTCTTTCATTGGTAAGAATGGCTTCTTAATAGATAACGTTTTTTTAAGTGTCATAGCATCGTCCGGGACGCGAACCCACAACCCAGGCAACTGCCTGCAAGTGCAAGGCAGTCGCGCTGACCTCTCGACCACCAATGAAAAACATATAGATAACGTTTTGTAGTTTAATTATTAATATATATATACATTAGTTAAACCATTATTTTACTATTTTTAAGATTAGATTTGTTTTTTTCAAAATTGTTTTTAAACTTTCATTATATATATATATTTCAAAATGTAAATAGCTAATAAAATTATTGGGCATCATTAATCTTTATTTACTGATTGTTGCCCATTTATTGCTGATGCCACTAATAGTAATAAAGCACATCGATGTACATAACGAGTTTTCAAATTTATTTCTGTTTAAATACATTGTAAAATAAGATATTTTCACTATATATATATATATATGTAACTTTTCATTAAAGGCAGAAAAAAAATTATTGATTACATATATATCATAAAAGACTATTTTTAGTAAGATTACACTAGAAAATCGTCTTTTTTCTTTTTAAAAGATCTATTTGATGACGATTGCTCGAAATATCAAATTACAAAAGTCTTCTCAATGAAAGACATTATAGCAGATTATTAGATTTCATTTATACAGTAAAGAGGCAGGCTGAATTCTACCTCACTGCAGGTGTTTTACAGATTGAGAACGAAGTTACTGTGAAAATAATTAAAAAGAGAGAAAGCCAATCGTTAAAACTGGCTTATTTATATATAAGATGAATATTAGAAAGACACAATTAGATATTTATTAAAAAAATGAAAATGAATAATTAAGTTCAAAGAAAATTCTCATAAAATAAAAAGATTTATGTTAAATAAAAAAATCATTTTGTGAAAATATTGATTGATTCTTAAGATTAATGTAAGATTTCTTACAGTTTAAAATCTCCAAACATTTAAAATATGTAAGTTGATGGATAAAAAATATTAAAATATGCTAGAACTTACATGTTTTAAAATTATTGAATATTGAATTTTAGGAATGTAATTGCATTCATTTGTCTTACTCAAGACGTAAAATCCATCTTGTATTGGCATTAGTTGTTTACAATATTTTAAAAACTTTGTTCTCTTACTTATACTTTTTTCATTTATTCTTATATTATTATTAATTCGTTTCCTCACAATTTAACAAAGTTAAAACATATTTTTAAAAATTATTTTCGTATTCTTTTTTTATTTTTGCATCAACTACCTTATTCAAATATATATATATTTAACTATTGATTTTCTGTTATTGACATTTATATAGCTGTTTTTAGCTTATCTTCTTATTTTTGTTTTTAGGTCATGGCTATCTTTAGAGTCTTTTATGTTGTAGAATATTTGTACGCCCTAATTTAATTCCATTAAAACATATCTAAAAATAAAAAAAAATAAAAAAATATAACATTCTTTAACTGATTATATTGACATATATATATAAATTATCATATATATATATTATTTATTATATATCAAGATATATCTTTTATGACAATTATGGTAAACATTTTTTTTATTAAATCAGTAAGTACATTAGACATGTATACACACTCATATTAGTCAGACTATTATCTATATTGTATTTTGTGGTAAGTCTTTCCTAGAAATACCGTTTTAAATTGTTTGGTGGAACTGAGAATTTCAAATGTTCAAGTCCTTTGTGATAATCTGCTTTATATTTTAAACATTTTAAATTTTTCTCAGTAGCATCTATTCTTACAATATTGAAATGTAATCTATTTATACAATATGCCAAACATTATTCTATACCTCTATATAAATGTATTTTTTTAGTAATATAAAACTAGTAAGAATCTAAATTTAGTTTTTTTTTCTCTTTTTTAGTTTCCAGTAATTATTTGCATAATTTTGCTAGATATGTAAGTGCAGTATGTATCTTCCCTAATTTCTCCCCCCCCCCCAAACGATATAACAATCCACTTAATTTCTATTGTCAATATGTCTGATTGTTAACTTCTTCTAAATAATAATTCTTTGTCATTACTTCTAGATAATGTAGACCAAATTTAAAATTCACTAAATCAAAGCATATCTTTTGCTTAATCATATATTGTCTTGGGTGAAAACGTAAGCATGTAAATCTCCAGAGAATAAACCACACCTATTTATTCAAACTTTTAGATACATAAATTAAATACTGTCTAACGCTATACTAGCAATTATCAATAAAATAGAAATTCATATAACACCACAGTATTAGCTAAAGTAACAAAATTTTCCTAAAAGTGTTTCACAACTAAGCTTCCTTTCATCTATTAAAAACAGATCTTTTCAAGTGAAATTCAATTTAACATATATATATATATCACTAGATGGAGCTTTACCAATTTCCACATACAAGCTTTGTATATAAAGCTTGTACGGAGATATTGGTAAAGCTCCATCTAGGGATCATAAAATGCAAGCTATACGCAAGTTAACGAAATTTATAACTTGTTTTGTTTATCATATATACATACACAAAATAATCTTCCCATTATTGACTTCAAAAATCAACTTCCTCATTAAAGATTGTGAAAATTTGTACTTATTCATGAATGCTGATTGAACATGAAATGAATCTTTTGTAGTTCATTAGTGTTTTTCAAATGTCTTTATTTGTATGGTTCAACACTATGTGGTGGAGGAAAACTTTAAGCATATCTTAAATTATATATATATATAAATTGAATTTAACCGTTTGAAAATAAGTGGGAGAAATATATTTTAATAAAACGTAAATAAAATTTTACATTGATACAGATTATATAGAAAATAAATAAACAGAACTGAGAAAATTTTATTATGTGATTTTAAGTATTTAATTTCAATTAAAGCAATCATACTTTAAAAAAGTTTGTTTGATAACTTTTATAATAAGATAAGTACATATTATTTCACTTCATTGGATTCAAACACAGTCTTTAGACAAATAACGCAAAAACTGCTAAGTTGAAAAAGTATATAAAAAATAGATTGAAGTTAAATAAAAAAAATATATAGTTAAGGAAATTAAATAGATTTGGCTCACACTGGCATATGTGATTTTATTCTAAAATGAAAACTGCATAAATAGCTAGAAATATTTTTTCTACTTAGAAACTTTTGAATAAATACTAAGATATATATATATATAGTAGACAACACACCGATACCGATTTTTTTAAGCACATGAAATACTCTCAATCCAAAACACAATATATATATATATATATATAACTACAATCATTAAATGTCTGTATTTTTAAATCATATAATAATAATTCAAACAACTATATTTAACACAGTATTCAAAATTAAATAATATATTCTTTAACGGAAGTACTTTCAATTGTTTCACTGACAATCTTTATCAACTGTTAATATAAACGTACAAAAAATAAAAACTTGCATTACCCATCATTCAATCTATTCAAATTTCCCACAATTCTGTAGTCTTTATATTAGCTGATTGTTTATTCATTAAACCACCCCTATTCCTAGATATCATCATTGCCTCTTTAATTTTACGTTTTTCACTACACCTTTCAATTTGAATAATTTTTATATCTCTATTATTAAATTTAAAACCATAATTACATGTTTTATTATGATCAAATATAATTTACTTAATATTTTCTTATTATTACTTTTATTATGATTATATTTTGTAATTGTTTTATAAATAACCAACATTTAACATGTCAGTAATATATACATTAATATTTTCAATTTTATCACTAATAAATTTGCACAAATAATCATTTCTAAACAAAAATGACTTCAAACCAGCTAATTTATGACTCATATAAACTTTAAAATCATATTATAATCAAACACATTATTATTTCTTTTAATAAATATATTTAAAAACTTTATAGAATCATCCTTCTCTTCATTTAACACTCATATTTAACTCATTAAACAAATTAACTATTATTTCATTATGTGCACATATAAATACATCATCAACATATCTACAATATATTTTAATTCCTTTATATTTTATCTGAGACAATATATTAACCTCATAACTAGAAATAAAAAAATTACAAATCTGTGATACCAGCCGAAAGACCCATTGGCCAACCAAAATTCATTTTATAAAAGCAATCATTAAACCTAACATATATATTATCATTTACAAATCTTAATAATAAAATTATTAATATTATTATCTATAGATTTCAAAAACAAAGCTCTTTCAATAGTCTCTATTGATTCCATACGATTAATTAAACCATACATTTCAGATATGTCAAATGTACACATAACATCATTATTATCAATTTTTATATTTTTAATCCTATTAATAAAATGATATATATATATATGGGACTGGTGAGATAAATCATTATAGAGAAACCTATACTGGAGTAATGAAACTTTATTTAGCACATAATAGCAGACATAAATATATATATATATAGATAACAATTATTGTAATGAAAAACATGTCTTTAGTTTTTGTTATTATCATTTTATTTAATTAGAGAGAATTTGAATCCAGACTTTCAAGCTTGAAAATCTGAGATCAAATCCCCTCTAATTATGTCCAGCTTAATTATATATACTATACTTGTATCTAGAATTCTATTTATAAAATACTGAAAAAGAAATCAATATATTTGTAATTACAAACCAAAATTAAAAAATAATAATTAAGAAACATTATATGGTTGATGCGGGCATTATAAGTTTCATTTTAACAGAACTAATTATTTCAATGTTGTTTTTTTATTTAAAGAAAAGCTCGTAAAATGTCTGGGTATATGTTTGGTTTATCTACATGATTTCAAAAGATTAATATAATTTTAAGACTTTGTGGCGCCTTTCAACTTTGAATTAAAGAAGTAAAAAAAATGAAGGAAAAAGCAAATCTGCATCAAGAAATATTTTTTATTGGAAAATCGACTTATTGAATTTATTTTATTAATAAAAAAAAAAAAACGGTTAAAATGAACAAGAAAAATAAATGTTACAAAGTAAAATACCAGATATTTCCATCGAAAAAAACATTTGTATATAAAATTTGTACGAATTATGTAATAAATAGATTCCAGGACTATATTGTAATATTATTACCGATAGCATTTTAAGCTCATCCTACTAGAACATTATATAACTAAGGCATAAGATGTTAAATAAAAGCTAAATTCTAAATTGTATTTATGATAATACAAGACTGATGGAAACGGTTTCAAATTATGTTTTTTTTTTTTTTTTTACTTTGTGACAAATGCTATATCTAAAATTTACTGAAAATATATAACATTTAAGATTATGCTAATTTGGAATTAATGACAGTGGCGGCTGGTAGAGATAACAGAGAAGACTCCCTGAAACCAATTAAACATCTGTAGAGAAGTTTTAATAATCATAAAAATATTTTGTATAGTACTAAGTAAAAACTGGTAGGTCTGCAAATTCTAAGACATTTTGCATCTTTTTTAAAATATCTCTGTTTATTTTTTCATATATATATATATATGTTAAAACTAAGATTTGCAAGGGTTAAATATACAAAATACATATTTTGCGTTTTCATCCGTGTTAAAAACTTTTAATATTAATATACTGACGTTTCGACTTGGTCACACAAGCCATCCACAGCTCTGTGGATGGCTTGTGTGACCAAGTCGAAACGTCAGTATATTAATATTAAAAGTTTTTAACACGGATGAACCCGCAAAATATGTATTTTGTATATATATATATATATATAATATGTAAGTTTGTATATATATATATATATATATTACAAGTATAAAGCTAAACTAGTCAATATAAAATCAAAACTACCCCAAATCTAAAATTAAACCAGACCAGCATAAAAATAATATTAAAACACAACCTAAGGTTTCACTGCTACAAGCAGACTTCTCAAGTGTAAAAAACTACAAAAAACTACACAATATATATACTATTAAAAACTACCCACAAATCTATTCACTTCCCATCCACCCTTAATATTAAAAGAACTCTTAAATAAGTTAATTGCTTCAGAATAATAATTTTTCAATAATAAAGACTCTTTAATTCTTCTTTTGATTTGAAAAATTAAAGAGTCTTTATTATTGAAAATTTATTATTCTGAAGCAATTAACTTATTTAAGAGTTCTTTTAATATTAAGGGTGGATGGGAAGTAAATGGATTTGTGGGTAGTTTTTAATAGTATATATATTGTGTAGTTTTTTGTAGTTCTTTACACTTGAGAAGTCTGCTTGTAGCAGTGAAACCTTAGTTTGTGTTTTAATATTATTTTTATGCTGGTCTGGTTTAATTTTAGATTTGGGGTAGTTTTGATGATATATATATATATATATATATATATATATATATATATATATATATATATATATATATATATATATATATATATATATATATTTAAAAGGTGTGAAGGTTGCCTTGACAGCAGGGAGAAATATTGATTACTAGATTTTACTGTGAATGTTTAGGTGGTTACTGGTTGGAACTTAATTACATCATTATCCCAGATTTGCTTTAGGCACTATTTCGCTTATTATTTCTAAATAATACATGGGCAATTTAAAAGTATTGTAGTTTGTAATGTTAATTGACTATTTAATAGTCTGCATTACAGTGACATGTTTATTTCATGTTTAAAGAGGTTTATTTAAACTTTATTGTATCAATATTTCATACTCTGTAGTCAAGTTGCAAGCTTTAAGTGTCCATATATATATTCAATGGACCATTTATAAGAATGAATTTCCATTCTTGCTATTAAAAGGTGTGAAGGTTGCCTTGGAGTTTTTCCATTTATAATAGATTTAATTATATGGCTCACATTTTATATTTAAAGATCTTAACAATTCAAAAAGATATATAATATACAGTATTTTATATGTTATATATTCTTGATTTATATATAGTTATTTTTAACTCTTCAAAATCCTTGTCCATTCCATTGTTTTATTAGTGCTGCTTTTTTCCTAATACTAAATTATTGTGTTTAGTTTTGAGACATTTATTCTTCATGTCCAATTATCATTATATTTTTTATGACATTTTACAACATTACATATATTCAATTATTCTAACTAAATCTTTTTGAAATATATATATATATATATATATATATATATATATATATATATATATATATATATATATATATATATATCTTTTTATTTTGACTAGCTGCCAAAATATTCTTAGTAGAATATTACTTATCTTCTTACTAAATAATTGTTATTATAAATTTATTTAAACACACATTGATTACATAAGTAATATTCATTAAGGCTGTAGCCTCAAGCACATGCGTATAAAATGCGATCGTAGGGACCTCTAAAGGTCTTAAACCACAATTACATTCAGATATTTTGATAATATAAACAATATCAATTATCAATGTTAACTTTGTTAAAAGCCTTGCAAAAACACACATCTTACATCTGATTAATTGATGATCACTTCTTTTGTTGAATCTATTAAATAGCCCACACTTTTTAAATACATATTTTTTGTCAGACAAAGAAATCAAATTCTGCTGTGACTTCATTTGGATGCTTCAATATCAATTTATTTTGAGTGGTTTTTTTTATTTTTTATTTTTTATCAAAAACAAGTATTTCCAATTGCATAAGTAAGTTGTTTTTTTTTTTTTTTTATGTCCAAATTTAGTCGCATAACTTTCACTGTTGAATAGTGTTCAGTCTAGTATTAAAGTCTTCATAATCATCATTTTCATTATTTATTCATCTTTTTTGATTAATAATTTTTTAATTCCAGCACACTCTGATGATTACCATAATTTTTCATAAACTAAATTAATTAATAAATAATGAACCAAAGATGAAGTATTTTAAAGGGGTAAGATAACCAATGTCACAAAGATTTTAACTTAGATGTAATCTATCTTACCAGTTATTAACCTTTTTGTGATGATTTTCTTCATTTGTTTGAAAATGGATATGGTTAAATCATTGTTTTCAGTAATATATATATATATATATATATATATTGTTATGGTCAAAATATGTTTATCCATCTAACATGAGCTGGAACTCACAAAATGTACTTCAAATCCAGTCAAGGCCAAGATTTAGGTCAGGGACCAGCCTGAATTCAAACCCACTCTCTAAGTCCCATTATCTAACACCTAATAAATAACACAATAGTGATGGCACGTGAGAATTAATCTTAATCCGGCCAACTAGCAAAGCTGAGCACAACAATGAGACATCTATTAACTATGACTAAACTAAAATATACATAAGCATGGCTGTAATATGTGGAAGTGGAGGAAAATGAATTCGAACTACTCAAATAAGTTAGACAATGAAATATATAGTTTAATATACTCACAAATTATTATACATTTATAAATTAATTATATACATTAGTGTGTGCATGAATGAGCAAGCGGTAGATGATTACATAGTGTCATTCACGCTATTATTTCTCATATGCTCTTTATTAGCTAAAATAATATATTACAAATAAACACACATCTTTTGTGGGTCCAATATTAAGATGCCAATCAGTATTAGAAAGAAGTTACATAAGATTGCTATTAACGCTTTGGATTACGGTTCTGAAACATGGTGACTTTCATATATATTTCTAGGAGCGTTCTGAAATTCATTATACATATGATATAAATTATTTTCACACCATTGAGGTCATGAAAATAAATAAGATACATTTGAAAAACATCTTTGAAAATGACATTTGATTAGATGACAAAATATTTAATGAAAAAATATTTTAACGATAGTAAGACGAACGCTTTATTTTCCCCAAGGCATATAGATACTCTTATATATAGATATATAAATTACAACGGTGAGATTGTATATGATTGAAATAAACTTAATTAATAAAATAGAAGTAATTGGCATTTATATATATATTAAGCAAAGCGTAATTTTAATATTAGAGCATTAAAACTGGGCCATGAAGCAAAAGAAATAATAATAATACGAAGAAGTTTGCGGTGCTGACATAATGGCCTAAATATAATTAAGAGGAAAAGGTCATGCTTCTGGATGAAAAATGAAATGGGTGGGCATAGCGTGTGCCAAATGTAAGGATCACTGCCAGAGGCCTTTTTATACGAAGAAATGGATGGGCATAGCATGTGCCAGACTTAGGGGTCACTGCCAGTGGCCTTTTTATACAAAGAAAGAATATGCATAGCATGTGCCAGACTTAGGGATCACCACCAGAGGCATTTTTATATGAAGACTTGAGAATAAATCTATGGGTTCGAACTTGTCATAACCTCCAGATTAAGAAGCACACACACACACACATATATATATATATATAAATTATTAATCAATGTCTGTATTCCAATTATAATAAAATATATATAACTATTCAAAACAATACAATAATTAATACAGTAACAATATTTTAAACAAATATATACCAATTTAATAGAAGTACTTTCAACTATCTATGTAGTCATTGTCAACTAGACTCAAATTGTATTAGAAAAAAACCGTTACAAATGTAAACAAAAGCAATACGTCATACATCAATTTTCCCACAATTCATTAATTTTTATATTGGCTGTCTGTCTATTTATCAACTGTTGCTTTTCACTTTTTATTAACATAGCTTCTTTAATTTTGCGTTTATTATTATTTCTTTCAATACACAGAATTTTAACTTTATTAAAATCAAAATCAAAACCATAATTACATGTTACATTATGATCAAAAAATACTGATGGTGATACATCATCATTTCTAACATTCTCTTGTCTTGATTTTTGCACTCGTTTATATAATAACAAATGCTCCCTTGATCTTTTCTCCAATGTACATCGAGATTCCCCAATATAAGCCATTCCACAAAAACATAGCCATTTATATATTGCACAACTTTGATTTAAAATACCACACCTATTTTTTGAATTATTTATTAATCTATTTAAATTAGGAGTAGTATAAAATGCAACTCGACATATATTTTTATATATCTGTTTTATAAATTTAACCTGTTCATTACAAATAAATGGTATTGATATCCAAGTATATTTTATTTTATCAATATCTATAGCATCTAAAATATTTCTATTATTATTAAACTTAGTAACAATATTATAAATTAATTTATGATCATATCCAACATTTAACAAATCCATAATAAATACATTTATGTTACTTATTTTATCAGAACTATATTTACATAATTTATTATTCCTAAATAAAAATGATTTTAAACTGGATAATTTATGTGCAATTGGCACATTTGAATACCAAGGAATATATCCTCTTTTTTCAATATCTTTTATTACCATACAATAATCTAATTTATTTTTATTACGTGTAACTTTAATATCTAAATACTGAATTGACTTTTTTTCTTCAAAAGATTTACTCCATTTTAAACCTTCTAAACTATTTAATTCATTGAATAATACATTTATAATATCTAAACTTCCACAAACGAAAACATCATCAACATACCTGTAATAAATTTTAATACCTTGGCAATATATATTAGTATTAAGAATTATATCTTCATATCTTGATACCACAAAACTACATATTTGTGAAACTACAGGAAGTCCCATAGGCCATCCATAATCCATTTTATAATAATTTTCATTAAATATAGCATATATATTTTTATCAATAAAATATAATACATCATTTACAAATTTTACTTTTTTAACATCAACTTTTTTTAACCTTAAAGCATCTAATATAATTTTTATAGATTTTAATCTATCTATTGAACCGTACATCTCACATATATCAAATGTACAAATACTATCATTATTATTAATATTAATATTTTGAATTTTCTTTACAAAATCAAACGATGAATTAATAGTATATTTTCCAAATCCAAGAACATCTTTTAATAATGTTTCTATAAATCTACAGGTTTCATAGTAAAATGATCCGCCAAAGTCAATCATTAATCTTAAAGGTTTATCTTGTTTATGTAGTTTAATATTCGAAAAAATTCTAGGACAAATTGCAGCAGATGGATAAAGACGATAATACGTATGAGCATCTATATATTTATTCTTTTTAGCTTTTTTTAAAATATCATCAATAAACTTTACACGTAAATTTTCAATGTTTATTTTTCCAACTTGTTTAAATTTAAGCTTTTCCATTTGAATTAAAACTTTATCGTAGTAATCAAGTTTTGACAAAAGACATAACCTTAAGCCCTTATCTTCTTTTAAACAAACAAGATCGTTATCATGAAGAAAGTTTTTAAATCTAAATATATGCTATATTTAATTGAGATCGGAAGAGCGTCGTTTTAAATTTCTTAACATTCACTTTTTGTATTAATTCCTTTGATATTTCAGGAGAACATTTAATTACACTAAAAGAATGTTCAACAGCAGCTTTTAACTCTAAATTACAATCCACCCACATACCACCAACGTATTTAGAACCATAATTCAAAATATATTCTTGTTGAAAATCAATATCCATGTTAGATAAATTGACATAGTTACTATTTTTTCTCCTATTTACATTTTTATTATATATAAACGTAATTTTACGATTAAATTTTTTATAAATTTTTATATAGTAGTTATTCAAATAATATTGACATCGACTTTTATAATTAAACAATTCATCAACATCATGAAGATTAATAAAATTTACGTGTAAAGTTTATTGATGATATTTTAAAAAACTAAGAATAATATAGCCCCCCCTACCACTCCCCAATTTTTTCGAATATTAAACTACATAAACAAGATAAACCTTTAAGATTAATGATTGACTTTGGCGGATCATTTTACTATGAAACCTGTAGATTTATAGAAACATTATTAAAAGATGTTCTTGGATTTGGAAAATATACTATTAATTCATCGTTTGATTTTGTAAAGAAAATTCAAAATATTAATATTAATAATAATGATAGTATTTGTACATTTGATATATGTGAGATGTACGGTTCAATAGATAGATTAAAATCTATAAAAATTATATTAGATGCTTTAAGGTTAAAAAAAGTTGATGTTAAAAAAGTAAAATTTGTAAATGATGTATTATATTTTATTGATAAAAATATATATGCTATATTTAATGAAAATTATTATAAAATGGATTATGGATGGCCTATGGGACTTCCTGTAGTTTCACAAATATGTAGTTTTGTGGTATCAAGATATGAAGATATAATTCTTAATACTAATATATATTGCCAAGGTATTAAAATTTATTACAGGTATGTCGATGATGTTTTCATTTGTGGAAGTTTAGATATTATAAATGTATTATTCAATGAATTAAATAGTTTAGAAGGTTTAAAATGGAGTAAATCTTTTGAAGAAAAAAAGTCAATTCAGTATTTAGATATTAAAGTTACACGTAATAAAAATAAATTAGATTATTGTATGGTAATAAAAGATATTGAAAAAAGAGGATATATTCCTTGGTATTCAAATGTGCCAATTGGCACATTTGAATTATCCAGTTTAAAATCATTTTTATTTAGGAATAATAAATTATGTAAATTTAGTTCTGATAAAATAAGTAACATAAATGTATTTATTATGGATTTGTTAAATGTTGGATATGATCATAAATTAATTTATAATATTGTTACTAAGTTTAATAATAATAGAAATATTTTAGATGCTATAGATATTGATAAAATAAAATATACTTGGATATCAATACCATTTATTTGTAATGAACAGGTTAAATTTATAAAACAGATATATAAAAATATATGTCGATCTTGCATTTTATACTACTCCTAATTTAAATAGATTAATAAATAATTCAAAAAATAGGTGTGGTATTTTAAATCAAAGTTGTGCAATATATAAATGGCTATGTTTTTGTGGAAAGGCATATATTGGGGAATCTCGATGTACATTGGAGAAAAGATCAAGGGAGCATTTGTTATTATATAAACGAGTGCAAAAATCAAGACAAGAGAATGTTAGAAATGATGATGTATCACCATCAGTATTTTTTGATCATAATGTAACATGTAATTATGGTTTTGATTTTGATTTTAATAAAGTTAAAATTCTGTGTATTGAAAGAAATAATAATAAACGCAAAATTAAAGAAGCTATGTTAATAAAAAGTGAAAAGCAACAGTTGATAAATAGACAGACAGCCAATATAAAAATTAATGAATTGTGGGAAAATTGATGTATGACGTATTGCTTTTGTTTACATTTGTAACGGTTTTTTCTAATACAATTTGAGTCTAGTTGACAACGACTACATAGATAGTTGAAAGTACTTCTATTAAATTGGTATATATTTGTTTAAAATATTGTTACTGTATTAATTATTGTATTGTTTTGAATAGTTATATATATATATATATATATATATATATATATATATTCAAACACACACACACACATATATATATATATATATATATAACATGAAATGTCAGAAATACAGTAATGATACATATCTCTAACAACATTGAATAAATTGTACTGCTTTAAAATAAATGACCCTTGTTTGAATACTATAATACACCATGCAATTATAATATATATAGAGAGAGAATATTTCATTTAATAAAATATATGTTAAGATTTTACCTAATAAAAGAAACATTAAGATTTACCCCCATCCCTTTTCTGCTATTTTTAAATAAATCAATCACACCTTTGTGATTTTTATAATAACTGGAATATTTAAATACTATATTTGATATTTTAAGAGTATAGCAAAAAAATAACTAGCAGTTATATAGAAAACAAATAATTGGTCACCTTTTCAGAAATGAACAAATAATATTTTAAAATTTCAAAGCGTTAATTAGCTTATGTTCTGGATTCACCATGGATAGAAAATCCAGAGATAAACAAATATATTTTTTATATTAAAGCATAAACAAAATGTTGACTCGAAAAACAATCTGGCGAGCATGTTAATTAATAATGCATTATATATATATATATTAAGGGGACGTTAATAACCTTTTCATGAAGGTTTACTTAAAAATGACAGAAAATATTTTTATAAATTAAGCTTGCCAGGTTGTAAGATTGGCAAATTAATAACAAAAATAGACATATAAATTCAAGTAATAAATAACTATAAATAAATGACCGCACCAAAGTTAAAAAAAAATTAGAGCATATGAAAGAGAATTAAATTTAAAGAAATCATTTGAGAGCAAATTACATGTTATTTATATATATATATAAAAACACATTAATTTAAAAGATAGAAAATTAAACAATACATTAGAATCTTGATAGCAGGATTTGAGATTAGTGAGGCTAGATTCATTTTCAAATAGTAGCATAAAAGTTACCTTGCAATTTTAAGAGTCCAATTTAAAATATTGCATGTACACGGCAATTGAAATGCAAATAATTCGGTGGCAGAAAACTTCTATTAGCATTCTAAAGGTCTTTTTAGACCTTTCTTCATTTCAGGGCAGCAGGATATTGTGGTAGTGGCAGATGATGACCCATAAAGCCGCTGAAGAGCAGTGGATTTACTGTTACACGATTTTAAGTTTCATCGCAATGTTAACAATCATTTTCACTAGAGTAGCTAATCTAATCTCTGCTTTAAAAATCTAGCCATTATTTGTACCCTTGTGCAGGTATTTCGAGAATGCTAATCATTAATTAGTTAGTTGTTTTTGAAAGATGCAATTGTAAAATAACGTCCAAAAATAAATTCAAATGTATTTCCAGATTAGAAATAGATTTGACAACATGTTTTATACAGAAGAAAATCATTAATCTACTTAATCCCATTTATTTTAAGTAAAACTTTAATTAAAAAATACCTCCCTTTAATTATTTTTGGACAATTAACAACAGTCACATCTTCCATATTGGATTTTATAATAAATATACAGTTTAATAGAAAAACAAGCAATTTAAAAGAAAAAGTTAAAAATGACATATAATAAATATTTAAAAACATCAATATTTTGTTAGTAAGTTTTGCTCCTATATATATATTGAAGCGGAATCTGAGATTCAGATTGCGCTTCACAGCCCACTTCCAATCTTCCACTAGCAACCTAAATTCAAACCCTATTCTTGCATATATATTCCACTCACTAACACATTTGTTTGTATCTTTTTGTTTGAGTATTATTAACTAACATATGTATTAACGAAGATATTGGCATAAATATCTGAATTTAAACATGCAAAATAAAATTAATAAATGTAGCATCTGAAAATTCGTATACGCAATAGGGAATGGGGGATTAATTATCACGGACTTATAATATCAAAATATGTTATAATTTCTGTATTTATTTATTTTATAAAAGTTATAGTAATTGTTTGTTAATTGCAGCTCAGATATCTATAGATATTGTAGAGACAAAAGTACTGAGCCAATATTTAGTGGAAAAGTTCGTGATCTGTAATTTTATAAAATTGTGTTTTTAAATTATTTTTGCCATTAAACTCCACTTTTCTTTTAAATCCAATATGGAAGATGCGATTGTAATTAGTCAAAATTAGTTAAAGGTGAGAAGCGTAATCTTGTATAATATTCTAACATAACTTTAATTAAAAGTTTCTCTAAAATCAAAAGTAGAAACTAAATTTAATTGATTTACTTTTGTTACAAACATTTTCTTTTATCAAAATTAATTAAAGTTTGAATACTTATCTAACAATGGCATCTTCCATCACAATAGGTAAAAGCTTGTATACGAATTCTTTTGGAAATTAGATTGCAATGATCAATCAGAAAGGGATTCCAAAAATACCAAGGCATGGAATAATTACGAATTAATTTAGAGAGTAACTAGGACAGTCAAGGAGAGCAGTCACCAAGAAAATTTGCGTTCGTTAATTTCAATGTGTAGTGAGTAAATCTAAATCGCCTTTCTCGCCATTCGATATGGCCTTCCCTGCAATCTGTGCCCATGGATCCTGATACTCATAGACTATAATTATATGCCTGTTTGTTAAATCATAAAATTACTACCTGCCTGAATAACTATGTTTGACAAACTAGATCTAGTCTCCGCGGGAATTGAAATCATCAAAAGAACCGCCATGTTTTACAGAGGTAATCATTTCAAATGCTGCTAGACTCTTAAAGTTACCATTAATAATTTTAACTTTCACCTATCTATTTCCTTAAACATTTTGTAAATCTTTCATTTGTAAAATGTAATATTAGTTATGAATTAATTTGTAAAGTTCTTACCTTTTTGTTAATTGTACCTTGTTCTCTCTTTATATAACTTAGCTGTAATCTCTCCTACATTAAACCTCTCCTGAATAATTATTAGTTCTTAATGTCACGTCTATGCGGCAATATTTTATTCTCATTATTATGTTTTATACTTTCAGATACTAAATTATATGTCGATAATTTTCCCCCAGAATCGCAAATGCTTACGCTATCTCTTTTAATAAAAGAAAACCCTCCTTACTTTTCAGAGGGTAATTAACCTAGTAGTTTTAAAAATAAATTTGTTATTCTTTGTATAGCGGGTGCCTGCCAGTCTGGGGAAATAAAATCAGAATTTGATAATTATTATACAGTGTTATTTTCTAAAACTAAGTAAAAATCTATTTTCTTAGAAATGTGTCTATTTGGTTGATTAAATAAGAGCGCTAACTTCTAAAATCTGCAAATAGATTTATATGAGTAAAATTAATCCTACTTTATTGAAATCAATAGCCACCACTGACTATATATCTATTTAATAATATGAAAAGTATTTCTTTATTCAAGCATTCAAAACCAAAGATTTATATTTATACGTTGTGGAAAGTTTACGTGTAGTTTAAAATAATACATAAAGGGGGGGGATCATTTAGTTCTATGAGCTATATTATATTAGCATTAACTGTAATTCTTCCACATCCACGTAGTAATCAAATTATACCGGTACGAGGGGTTTTTATTAATAAAGATAGGCGATAATTATTTATTCCTTAGCTAAATATCTACATATTTATATTAATGCAAGCATTATGTGTATACCGGCCTTTCGTGATATATATATATCTTTGTGCTTCATTCACTTTTACTTCTAATACCAAGGACAATGTTTGGCAAACCTCTTTGGATTTCTTCAGCGCGAGATATTGTTGCATAGGGTTCGCTCTGGCAAAAGACCACAACCAAAATCTGGAGCAACTTACCACAGACCAAACTAATGATATAACATAAACTTTTTATGATTTAATTTGATTGCAGCCAGGGTGTACCACGAAGACCTATCATAGTAGTATGATAAAATACATTAAACAAATTATAAGTATGTAATGTTATTATCTTTCAAACCTTAATTTGCGACTTTCATTGTATGAGACCTGATGGCCGATCATGTACAAGATGGCATAATTTGTAGAACTACATAAGATTATGAAATTTTAAACCATCTATATGATTTTTAATACAAATGCTAGTCCAGGTAAAGCTTTGCAATAAATAAACATAAATACTTGGGTTCTTTTTTTATAGTTTACTATATCACTGAGACTTCTATTATATTGACAAATGACAATTTAAAAACGTTAAGTAAATATATTCAATCATGTCATTATCTGGTAAATCTGTTTACAGGTTTAATAATCAATTTATATTGTATACTAGAATCAACTACGCAAAGCTAAAATGATGGAAAAGGTAAATGGGATTTTATTGTACCTTACACATCATAAACTATCAAAGACGAAAAGCCTCCAAATGTTTTCTCAATATATCACTAACCTCTTATATCATGTTGACGATATTATGTACTTCAATGTATGCTCTATCCAAGGTTTATGATTTCTGATTTTACGAATGACAAATAGCAACGGCACAGTAAGTTTAATTATAAATCAACGTTTATTTACAAATTTATGAATAATAAGTAATTAATTCTAATGTTATAATTAAAGAAATAAATAAACAAATAAAATAAATAAATTATAATTCCATCGACTTTCTTCAATAACATATCATAGGTACGGTTTTTAAAAACCTAATCATACCTTATATTTCAATTTGATATAATGAATGTATTGAGGAAATTATACTAAATTCAACATCAACTCATGAAACATCTAATGTCATTTCCAGATTCAATAAATCTATACTGTAAACTTATAATAATATAATAAATAATATTATATCTGTAGGAATTAGCTATAATGCAATCATTAAATAAAGTGAAAATTTAAACTTACATTCAGGTAAATAATAATCAACCAACAGTTAATTATTATGAGGTAACTTGAATAGAATGTCCTGCTACAATTTAATAATCTAGCTTATAAATTATACTTACAAATGGAAGAAGATGATTTAGCAGAATAACTAAAATACTTTGCCCAACTTATATCTATGAAGTAAAACCATATTCCTGTGAATGCATTCATCTACACATAGGAATTAAATAACACTAAACGCTTTGTGGATTTATACACCATCATAAAGTAATAAGTATAATTACACAATTCCGTGGATTAACCACCAGCGCAGGAATGAGTGTAAAATACAAAAAATGGCAATTAAGTAATCTGCGGATTAACCACCGGCACAGATTAATGCCTTTTAACATTATAAAACAACATTACTATTTACTTCACATTAGAGTGCAAAATCATCCTCCTCAGTTATTCTGACCATTCAGAAAACACTAACATTTTAGCAAATGTGGGTTCTTGCATAATAAAATTTTACACTAATCAGGACAACTAATGTACTAACTTATCTTGCTTAAAATAAAACATATGTAATATAATATAAGTAACATTAGTGTAGGAATAGAAATCTGGAAAGACTCACAAAATACCTCATGAAAAATTGATACATCTCATAAATTCATTTAGTACTTTTCAAACTTTTTCGCAAGTGCTATTCTCTTGAATAAGTATTTTATTCAACCCCAATTAATTTAAACTTAATAAAATATAACTTATGAACTTCACATGCAAGTTCATATAACGATAAAATTAAAGTAATGCATTATTCATCAAATACATAAAATCTAACAGGTGTGTGTGTGTGTGTGTGATATAAATTAAATGTATAGCATTTTATAGTTCAATACATGAATTCTAGCAGGTGTGTGTATCACAAATTAAATTGTATAGCATTTTATAACTATAAATATGATCCGTGAAATCCATGTATGTTGTGTCGAACAATAAATATATGAAGTAATAGCTACAATTATAGTTGAATTCCATACATGTAATTTTATCCATTTGTATTAGTTATTATAAGCACTATTAGATTAACGATTTTACATGGCTCCATAAACATGAAACAATTCCAAAATATGACACGCAGAGTTTAAATGAAAATGTTTTTTCATAAGTTATTAATTTCTACATTTCTCTATTAAAACTGTTCCAAGTTTATCACATCCATGCTAATATTTATTTATCCATGCTTAAATCTAGGAATACTAATTATAGCAATTAATTTAATCATTCCAAACTGACAATAAAATTAGAAAATAGCTTTAATTAATTATTTGAAGACTGTTTTTATTATCCAAATGGTAAACAAATTAACTAGCAAATATATTACTGGCCTTGCAAAGTTAAATATCAATCAATACTATATTTTTTTATTAAAATTATAAACGGAAATATTAAACTATGTTAATAACTTTAACATTTTACTTTAATTTAAACGTCTTCTTTTTTAAAAAGCAAATTTTCATATTTATAAAACTTCTGTAATTAAAACACTTATTTAATTTTTCCAAATTGTAGAATAATAAATATTTTAAAACATACCAAAATCTTGCAATTAATTCTGCTTTTAAACTGGAAAGCTCCGACATATTTCAAATGTAATATTGGAAAATTATTATTAGCGATTTGATCCACCTGGTTAGCCGACTTGAACAGACTTTTAAATTTAGCAATTCATCTTATTATTAAATACCACTATGTTATTTTTACGTTTATAGAAAACTTTGTGGTAATCTGTTTACTTGTTAACTATTTTAAAATAATCTTATCATATTTACACCATTTGCCTTTTACCATTTTCTTTTCTTTTACCATATTTAATGTGTTGTCAAAATTTTTAAAAAGTTAAACATTTTGATATGAATTAGTATATGGAAAGAAGCAATTTAAATTTATTAAAATAATATAGACAACAAGTAAGGCAAAATATTACCCATTCTCTCTAATAAATTATTTTGAATATAAGAGAGTAATCTGTTCAAAGTGCAAATCAAGCCAATCAAATCACCAAAAGAAGACAGAGAAATTTTTATACCAGTTACATCAATTATTATATTTTATACTAAAATATATGGTTACAATATATATATATATATATATATATATATATATATATATATATATATATATATATATATATATATATATATATATATATATATATATATATATATATATATATATATATATAAATAAAGATAAATGATCTCCACTACATGTATTTATGCTGAACCAGCACTCATGAATTGGTCCAATCATCTAATTATATATAATTATAATTATACCTAATTTTATCTTCTAATTTTATATATATATATATGTAACACAATATTTATCATATACTTAATTAATATGGCCAAAAAATTGTAAAAAAAATATTGGCTTTTTTATCTAGTTAAACAAAGTAAATCTCCCACTATCATTGGTCAGGGATAGCAGATAATTTAATCAAAAAAAATTTAAAAGTCTCTCAGCAGATTTTATTGATCAATGTATATCTATATGTGTATCAGTGTTGTTGTTGTTATTATTATTATTTTTGTTTGTTTCAAAAGTGCAATTGATTTTTTTTATCAGAAAAACAGACACATAATATTGATATTATATAAAAATATTTCAAATAGGATCCATTAAATCTAACATAGTAAAACATAAGATTTGAAAGAGTTTTACAATAAATATATTACGTTAATTACAACTGAGATCACATTTAGGCAACAGTTCATTTAAAAATATGTGTGTGTACATGTAAATTCTATATGTTTAAAGCATAATAAATTTAAAATATATAAATGTAATATTAGTAAATTAATTTATTTTACATACCAGTACAATTCAAATAAAAGATATTTATTAAAATGAATTAATTAAAATAAAATATCTGAAAACTTTAAAGGGACATTATAAAATATTTAATTATTAACTAAATAATCATAGAAATTTTTTAGAATAATTCAAATTAAGGTATAATATTAAAGATATGGATTTTTTCCCATTTTAATCAAAATATTGGAAATTTATGGGCTTAGAATAAACCCAGACATTTATGGATGGCTGCTACTGTACATCACCATAACAATGAATATTTTTTTCCTGGAAAAACTTTAAAAAGTAGAGAATTATGGGTAATAATGATTAATTAAAATACGAGCTGACAAGAGGCTATATATATGTCTTTGTAAACTATAGTTCAGCCAAGATCCAATCGAATTTAATTTTAAAAAGGCCATTTTTTAATTGGCTTATCCAGAATGAGAGAATAACAAATTCACCGTTTAATTTTTGCCTCATTAACAAAATGTATTCTACTCTCAAAATGAATAGGGGCCACCATATATTTTTTTTCAACCAGATGGCAGGCAACATTTATTTTTTCAATCTAAATTTATAATTGGATATTGTTAATAATGCACATAATGTACAAAAAAAAAAACATTTATTTCAAAAATAAAATTTTAACATCTAATTTACGTTTATATTTTTACCCTGTAAAAGTATAGTATGCTCTACAATTTAATTACAATATAATACAATAATTTATAAGAAATTTTCAAAATTAAATTTATTTGTAATAGATAAATAATTTTTTATCGTGTTCGGATAGCGGTGGGCACACCTATAATGGTCTTCAGGCACCATGGTGACCACGGGCATAGGGTTGGGGACCCCTGACCTACAACAACAACTAGTATTATTAACAAATATTTTTTTAAAAAAATCCAATTTTCTATCTTTAATTACTAATGAATTTTGGAAAAATTGCTTATGGGATATTCATTGAAACATCAATCAATTGATTTGCCTTTTCTATCAAAATAATTTTGAAGTAACCTGTTTGGAAACTATATTGATTACCTCACTATGAAATGATGAAAGTTAAAACATTATATATCTAATTCCACATAAATTGACATCTTTGGAGAAAATGCTTAATTTTAATGAAAATGAATAAAGTTAATTCCGTCTATGGATGATTATTTATTTGTTAGGGTTTATAAATTATTAAAATGGCCTGAACTATACAGCAAAATTAATTGTGTGTTTAAAATAACAGATTGGTAATCTACCACCTTTAAAAGTATGTGACAAATGACAATCATAAGGATCTTAGTGCAGAAGTGTTCTCTAAATGATTAAACCATTATCTTTGCATAAAACTACAAGTCAACATTAGTCCTACAATAATCGATTTATTATTATGAATGCCATAATATGAATATATGATAAATGTCATAAATTGATAAGCAGACCTTATAAAATGAGTTAATGTGTTAACTTTACAATCAGGAGCAGAATTACATAAATGTACTTCATTAATTTTTTTTAAATCATTATATTAAATGTTACTATGGATTAAAAGCCACAAAATGAATTACTTTTGTTTCTACTTTAATATTTAGTGCTTATATTAAATTTCTTCTAGTAAATTATAAAGGAAATAATCAGCAAAAGTATAAATATTTCTACAGGATAGTCTTAATAGTTCTTAAAAGCAGGATTATGTATTTAAAGAATAAACACCTGTAGAGGTCCCTACTATCGCATGTTATAGCCTCAGTAAATATTACTTATATAATCAATGTGCGTTTAATAAATTTATAATTACAACTTTAAATAAACTTTGTTTATAATTGTTGAATTATTTCGTTTATTGTTATTATTAATGTGGTAATAAATAAATAATGATAATGCTGACATAAGAATGTACAGATAATAATATATTATTATTAACAACCCTGAGTATGAGTTCATTGTATGTGATTTTCATTTTATATTGCATTTAGTTAAAGTAACCTATAAACTTCAGTAAACCTATCATGTTTAACTGACTTTGTGTTTGATTAGTTTTTGAATTCACCACAGATTAATATCTTGCTAAACAACCTTGGTAGATGATTAAATCACTAAGGTATATTTATTTGTATAGTGTCTTAGATATTTGTATAATTTGAAATACTATACTATGCAATAAAACAGTCTTCTAAAATCAATAAAATAAACCATATTTTTTTGGTGAAGTGTAATAACTAAATATTTAAATTTTAAATAACATTAAAGCATAACAAATCATTCTAATAAAAGATAAGAATATCATAATAAATAAAGCTATGCATTTTGTACAGCTTTATTAAGAGTACTAAGTAAATAATTTTGTTGTTCACTCCAAAAGAGTTAAAGAAATAATCAACTCTTATAGAATAAGATAGATAATCAATTATTGTTACAAGTAAAATTAAAAACATTATAAAACATTTTAAATCTTCTAGGTTTTTACTTAATATTGTTAGACCCTCTCCAATAGAGTGCCTTCTCTTTGCAACATTTTAGAATTACACACATAATCACAACCCAAGATTATCTTATTCATGGAGAACAAACAATAATATTTATAAGATTATTATAAAATTTTATTATTAAATTAAATTTATTAGCATTATATTGTTTATATACTGGTTATTTGTAATAAAGCAATTGATATTATTAAATACACCTGTTTGTCATTATTGAAATCATATTTACATGTTTTTTCCCTCATGAGTACTTTATTGATTATATAATATGTTTACATTAGTACAATCATGAAAGCAAATACAGTTAATTACAAAGCCAAGATGAAGATCACACAACTAGTCTTGCAGTCATGAACAACTAAATGTACAGCCCAAGCATTATAAATGAAAATCTGTAAATGAAAGAAGGTCCAATGTAGTCTTAAAAATAAATAAAGGAGCTAATATTTTGTCTACATCATAAATAGTCTGAGCTTTGATATGAATAATTGATGGAGATTATCAATGGTAGGATTAAAGATAAGCATACATCTAATGGACCAATATGAAAAGAGTAAGAAAGTGGAAATCCTAATAGACGAAACCACTTCATTGCCAATACTACTAATGAGAGTAGTAAAAGTTGAGCTTCTGGCTTATATACATGGAGGCTATAATAGAAAACATGCAACATGGTCTCATCATCCCTATGACATAATGGACAAACCTGGTCTTTGCATGAGAAACACCCATGGGTAACCAGAAAATGGCTTGTAAGAAGAGCATTTAGGTTTATCTTGATCAGAAAGTCTAAATATTTAGGTTCCAGATACCACCACTTGAATTTTTTAATAATAGTATGATTACAAAAGATAAAATGGAAAAAAAGGAGGAGTATCATTATTAATAAGATGATATGCCTGCCAAAATTTAATTTTCTGAGAATTTGGTTTAATAGGTATAATAGTAACAACACAATAGGGATGACAACCAGCTCTTTTCAGGAGGAGGAGGGGGTGAATAGTGGACACGTTGATGAAGTATAATGCATCAGGGAATTGAAGGAAAAATTAGGATGGTATTATAGGCATATTGTAATTGAAACCATACAAATGGAGTGAAGTGAAAGACCATTGAGTTTCATGTGCTTCTAAAAGCTTCTGAGGCTAACTGCTACAGTCCTGCCCTTCCAGAAAAGTTTTGAGCATAAAGTATTTATTTTTTAATAAAGTCTCATGACAAATTGATGACCAGCATGAAGTAATAAAACCTTGGAAACACAAGTAACAGCACAATAGGAATGACAACCAGCTCTTTTCAGGAGGAGGAGGAGAGGGTGAATAGTGGACACATTGATGAAGTATAATGCATCAGGGAATTGAGGAAAAAAATAGGATGGTATTATAGGCATATTAGAATTGAAACCTTACAAATGGAGTGAAGTGAAAAGACCATTGAGTTTCATAGGCTTCTGAAAGCTTCTGAGGTTAATTGCTACAGTCCTGCCCTTCCAGAAAAGTTTTGAGCATAAAGTATTTATTTTTCTAATAAAGTCTCATGACATATTGATGACCAGCATGAAGTAATAAAACCTTGGAAACACAAGGATGTTCACAAGTGGTCTTTGCATATAGAGAGATATAAATTTTTGATAATAAAGATGTTATCCTGAAGGTCCAGAAAGAGTGATTTTTGGGATAACTTTCATGTTGAGGACTTTACCCATATTGAAAGTCAACTCAGACTTGGAGGAGAAAAACTGCAGAAATTTCAACAGGTTTGGATATTAGCTTTAGGGAAGGGAGAAAAACAGACCAGGTCATCCATGCAAGAGATATGGGGGAATGATTTCTTAAGTACTGGGATGTATATACCAGGAAGTTTCTGCTCAAATTTAATTAATAATGGATTAATATAAATTATAATAAGCAGGGCACTCATCAGGGAACCCTGTGGAATAAAATTTATAGGAGGGAAAGAGAAAGAAATCCTCCCATTTATGGAGATGAAAATATCCTTATTATTTATAGTATTTATTATATTAATAATACCAGATGAGATGTCAAACTTGCCAAATAGGTTGAGGAGACAATGGGTCTGAACTGTGTCAAAGGCTCCAGCAATGTACATCTGGATGACCTTCACTTTAGATTTGCTAAATGTTCTATCGGTGGCTACAACCTTTTTAAACAAACCAATGGCATCAGCTGTGGATGAACCCTTTTTGGAAAGTTGATGCTGAGAATAAATGGAAGGACCTTATCCTGAATCTTGTTCTTTACAACTGATTCAAGAGTCCTGATCATCAATGGGGTCATGAAGATGGGCCTGTGGTTCTTAAGAGGTGATGGTAATATGTTCTTTTTGAGAAAGGCACCAATCCTATGGAGTACAGACTGTCAATGTCAAGAGATTTAGATGAAATGAGGTTAACCATCTCATAAATGATTAGACCTGTAAATATTTTAAGGTACACCAGAATGAATCAAGTAATAGCAAGGAGAACTTGATGTATTTTCTCAGGCATTGAAAACAATTTGGTTCTAATGTCTTTTTGTGAGATGTCATGATTTAGTTATATTAAAAAGATTGATTTGTCTCATGAGGGCAATTTTTCAGCTTGGCCTTGAAAAAATGAGATTTCTTTAATCATATTATTCCCTGAATAGAGTTTATTCTCAACTTTTATAGAAGGAGTATTTAATTTGTTTCATTGGTGCTAGGTCCATCTAATATAGCTTCCAGACAAATTGTGAGACTGGCTGAGCAAGATACTCAACTTCTTTGTGGTTAGATAATCTGCAATGATTTATTGATTGCTCTTATATCATTTCGATATGAGACTCATAATCAATTCTATCGAAGTAGGAACCAGAGACATAAGTTTCAGGGTGTTATTGATGGAATCCAATGTTCAAAAAAGTAAAGTTGGACCCTTATTTCTGTATATCTAGTATAATGATGAAGGTAAACCATGCTTTTGTCAGAGGTAGGGCCAGGTTGTCAATTTTCTTAAAAGAGATATAGGTCTCTGAGAGGATTGCTTCTGGAGCTGAAGCCTTAAGAAGAATTCAAGTTGTGGATTTCAAGCCTTCACAGAACCAGGAACAAGTCTACTGATAAATTAATTACAAGCATGAGATGATCAAAGAATGGAATGTGTTGAAGGCAGGGATCAAAAATAAAATGAAGTTCAGGGGAATAGTAGATCTGATCAATGAGGGATGAATATTGTTTTGTATAAAAGGAGAAGGCATCCGTAGGAAGAAAGCCATCTGCACACATGAGACTGGTATTTGTAAGTTGATTATAATAAAAATTAAAGTGCTGGTATGAAGTGTTAAAATCCCCCAACCTTATCATAGAATAAGAGTTAGAGCTAAGCATCAAGTTAATTTCTGATCCAAAAATGAAATGGGTTGAAGGCAGGGGTCAATAATACATTGAATGTCAGAGAATAGTAGATCAGATCAAGGAGAGATGAATATTGTTTAGTATAAAAGGAGATGGCATCCATAGGAAGAAAGCCCTCTGCACATATGAGACTGTTATTTATATGTTAAATATACTAAGAATAAAAGTGTTGGTATGAAGTATTAAAATCCCCCAACATTATCATAGGATAAGGGCTAGAGCTAAGCATCAAGTTAATTTGTTGTATCAATGAGTGAATTAGAGACAACTCTTTTAAATATAAATGAATATCACATTTGATTATAAAGGATTGATGAAAAAAAATGGCAGTTAGAAGAAATTGATTAATAACATTTACTTTATATGAGTCAAAAGTGGAATTATTATCAATAAAAATGGCAACCCCTGCAGAGCAGTAGGATGAAATGTAGTGATGTATAGAACCAATTTTTTTGAATATAACTGAAATTTCTGAATTAAAAAAAAGGATGCAATTTTGTTTCAGCATAACATATTATATGTGATGAATATTGAAAAATCTGATTTGGAAATTGCACTGACCCTTTTATTTGAGTTAAGGCCTTGAATATTAAAACCAGCTATCTTAAATTTTCTCTCACCATATTGGAGCAAAAAACAATCTTTCACCAGATTCAAGTAATGAGATATCAAAAAAGTCCAGGATCAGAGGGCCAAGAAAAAGGTGATGCATTTCTTCCTTACTGGCATAAAAAGGATTTTGGATTTCTTGCTATCCATTTTGCAACCAACATGGATTTAAAGGATCTCCAGTGGCTCATCTATCTTTTTTAATTTATACTGTTTTGGTGAGACAAATGCCTTTGTGTTGATGTGTGGGTAATCATCTGCACAGAGATATTTAGGTGGTGTGTCAGGGTATGGACCTTAATCAGCTGCACTGTCTGAATTAATTTTTTTATTTCTTAGTCACTCTGAGAGATTGAAAGTCAGATGAGATTTTGCTAGATCCATCAAATCTTTGCTTATCATCATTAATCCAAAAATCACTGATGCTTTGGTTAGCCCTCTTGGATTTTCTTTTACTTCATTTAGTTATGTTGGAGGGAAGTTTGGCGGTTGTAGAATACAACCTAGGAGATGTGCAACTGCTTCTTGAAGAGTGTGAGGAAGCATCAGTCACAGGAAATTTATCATTATTATTGAGGACCAGAGGTTCAGAATACAGTGCTAATAAGATCGTGTACTCTAGTACCATTCTTGGGGGGAAGTAAAGTTCATGAGACCTTGGGTATTAAGTGGTCTGCAATTGTGAAACTTCATTTTTTCCAAGTTACAAATATGACATAGCCCAGAGGGCCAGTCTTTAACAAGATGAGTCTGCAGTAAAGTAGAAGCACTGTGGTGGCACATCTCAAAAGGTTAACATTAATGGACCAGCATCAGCAGATTGCAGAGTAGAGATGAATATAGAACTAGTCCCTTTGTTAAGAGTAATGGTGAAAGTCACTGTATTGGTCAGGGCTGGTGCTTCAGTGCTTTCCAAAAAATAAAAAAATTGAAACAGACAAATGGCTTGAGATGTTGAAGATCAACCTATTTAAAGCTACAGTAACAATTGTGGATTTGATCACTAAGGATTGTTGTTCTATTCATAACAACCACACATAATATTTTGTTACCCCTGAATTTAATTGATTTCTAGGAAATTGACTTTTGTGATTAATCATGAAATTCCACAATTAGGTATCTACTATTGAGATGATTTAGTAACTTAAAAACATGATTCCAAAATATCTTCCTTGAAATTCTTTTACAAAACTTATCAACTGAAAAATTAAATAAATCACATTTCAAGTTTGTAACAACAAGGTTTACCATTTTGTTACTACTGTAATTAAGAAACAAAGATTGTGAGGGAATTGTGACAATAAACATGTGGGTTAAATGATTTAAAGTATGTTGATCCAAATTTAAGTAAGGAAACTCAATATTGGTAGGTTCAATTTCAGAGATTAAGGCTATTTCATCCTCAAACGTTAAAAATATCTTTATCATTCTGAAAATCCTTCCAAGCAGAAGTCTTAGGCCTGTTGGAATTTCTTTGCAAAGCATTGGCATATAAGATTTTATTAGAAAGACTATAGTTGCATTGAGTTTGGAGGGTTCATGGTATTTCTAGGCTCTACATCATTGGAAATATTATTTTTGATATTATCATTGACTGAAAATTTTTTATTATTCTTGTTAAAACGTTATTAATTTTTTTAACATTACTCACTTCTAATTTAGGAAATTTTTCCATTATATCAATCTCCTCTGAGTTTTCAATTTTCTTTCTGTTTTCATGAAAATTCAGGGTGGGGTCCCAGGGAGGGAGCTGTTTATTGAGATCAATATTTTCATTTATGAAATTAGCTATAATTGGTGTTTTTCCAGGCATAAATTGAGAATCTAAACCAAATCTTATCCATGCAAATGGCTACTATTTCAGCTTAATCCATAAGACAATTATTATTACCATCTTCCCTTTACATATTGATGAAAGAAAAGATTATATTTGCAAGCTATTAGATTACATATTCATTTACTAAATTTATATACATAATTTATTATTACTATTGCTATCTGAAATACAAATTAGTAGGGTAGGGTGATGTATAATAAAATTTATTTTTTTATATTTATCATACCTAGAATAACACAATAAACTTTAAATCCATATGACTTTTAATTGAATGATTGAGATTGATTAAGTTAATAATCCTGAGAATTAATTAATTGAGCATTATATTTAATTTACAACTGAGAGAAAGACATAATGAATTTGCTAGCCTTATCTAGAAATGCATATTAATTTGCATCAAAGTAGTTCTTTACATTCATAACAAAATAAATGTAAGCTTATTTAACAATATAATAATGTTATTATCATACTTTATATTTCTTGTTGTGTTGCCAAATCCATATAATATTAATATAATTTATGTTCTTTATTTCTTTTACAATGTTTTTTTTTTTTTATAACCCACTCTTGATGGTTTCAATTTACCTAGAAATCTTTTTTAGAACTATAGCAAGCACAATACAAATATATGAACACAAATATACATGAACATATAATTGTATATTTTCATTATATACATAAATTCTATTTTATAACCATTATTTATATACCCACATATATTTTTATATACCTCTTTATATAGTTATTAACTTTTATATTATAGATTTTATTCTTTTTATATTCTTATAATTATCAATCAATACTTCCTATAATCATATATATATATATATATATATATATATATATATATATATATATATATAATTTTATTCTTATTATTTTTTTAATATTAACTCTAACATTATATATTACTATTTTTATATTTTACATTATTATTGTAAATTATATTAACATCTAATATGTGTAATATGTATAATGCTAGTTAAATATTAAAAAAATAATAAGAATAAAATAAAAACAATATATATATATATTATATGTCAAATAGTTGACCGAGGAGCGAACTCGGGCCAGTTGTTTGCGAGACAGCTATGCTAACTGCTAGAACACCAATGCTTATATATATATATGATTAAAAAAAGTATCAATTAATGAATATAGAATATAAGAAAAAAGAAAAATCTATAATATATAAAAGGTAATAATTATATACAGAGGTATTTAAAGATATATGTGGGTATAGAAATAATGGTTATAAAATAGAATTTATGCATATAAATAAAATGTACAATGATATTTTCATGTATTTGTATTGTGATTGTTATAGTTCTGAAGCAGATTGCTGGGACAATCGAAACCGTCAGTAGAGGGTTGTAAGAAGCATTGTAAAAGCAATAAAGAACGTAAATGATATTAATATTATTATCATACATCTATAAGATTTTCCTGAGAAAATTATTGTTCTTAAATTGAATGTATTATTAAATTCTGGGATAGTTATTGTTATTTATTTTATGTGGAAAAAAAAACAGGAATTTATTTTAATATAATTTTGTAAGTGCCAACTAATTTGAAAAACATTCCACATAAAACGCACTCATCTCAACATGTCGTCTTTTATTTCTGTCTTATATTGCGACTGGAACTTTGGATTACAATATATATATATATATATATATATATATATATATATACACACATATATATATATATATATATATATATATATGTGTGTGTGTGTGTGTGTAAATTAATAATTTGTTGAAATATTGTTAAGAACAGAAAAATATATCTATTTTATTTTAGAAATATCACAACCCGATGATATAGACAATAACCAAGTAATATAAACACTTTAGATGCCAAAAGTGTTTACAGTTTACTAATTTCATTGAATAATGTCTTTATCACCTTACTGTGATTTTTCTTGCATAAACAGAAAATATATTTCCACGTTCTTAAATATATATTTATAAATAATGATTGAAAACAGAAAAGTGTGAAAATAATGTTTTTATGTGTAGTTTTATAATAATGAGATAAATTGATTTTTAACTAAGTTTAGTATTTATCTCAACCAATAATAATGTAACAATATAATAGTCTAACAAATTATTATGTTGCATCTAGAAAAGCAGTAATCATTATTATTAAGGTAATACAAGAATTGTACTCTTTTAAAATTAAATAATGTTGAAATAAATTGTTACTTACATACAGAGATTGATTGCATTGATTAAAAAAATAAATAGGACAATGGCATATATATATAAAATCACTGTAGATACAAAAAAAAAGTATATGCTTGGAAGTTTACATATATAAAGTAATTTTTAAAAAAAACATGGACTGTATTTAAATTCTGGGAGGAAATAACCTTTTGTAAGATTTTATTTTGAAATCTCTTTTATTTTATAATTAAAGAAATATAATTGCGTGAAGTGTGTGTGCGGTGAAGGGTGGAAATATTTTTTTTTTAGAATGGGATTGTTAACCAATTTAATGGAATGAATATGAAAGTAAAATAAAAGATAAATAATAGAAAAATAGTAGTTAATAGCAGAATAAATTGCTAATAAATTAAGAAAAATGTAAATATAAAGTATACATTTTAAATAAGCAAACGGAAACAAAAGCTGAAAAATTAAATTACTTGTAAATATAATATAATTTAGATAGAAACAAATTATCTTTCACATATGAGTATATATAATCAGCACTCCCCATCAGTAAATATTTTAAAATATGATACCATTTATATTTAAAACTTACTTCGAAATAAACCAAAATTCATTGACAGTGCTGGAAATGGATTGCAATCTTATTTAACAGCCAAATTTATCTTAGGGAAGAGATAATATTTTATTTTTAATGTTTCATGAAACAATAAATCACAGTTGTTTCAATTGATTTAAATATAAAATAATATTGTACCTACCTCTTAAATGGACGTATTAGTTTCCTATATGGGAAGGCTCAGAGTGATTTAAAATTAACATGGTTATAACATCAACAAGGGGTTTGAGCAGTCCATCATCTGATTGTCAATGATGATAGTTACTGAAGAGTTGGATGATGAAGAATATTGAATCATATCCATTAAAGTTTGAAGATTTTATATCTTAATATAAACTGAGCAGTGATTAAATATATGTTTGGAATATGATGATCTGTACTAACTGATGACTTCTGATTCAGAACAAAACATGTATGTTGGAAATCATTTATCTTTTTCATATAAAAGTGGATATATATATATATATATATATATATATATATATATTTTACTTATATATAGCATATATATATATATATATATATATATATATATAAGTAAAATAATGCTTAAAGCTAATTGAGATAATTAGTAACCCTTAGAAACCACCAGTAATCACATAAATATTCACAATAAGGATAGTAATCAATATTTATGACTGCTGTCAGGTCAACCTTCTCACCTTTTAATAGCAAGAATGAATATATATATATATATATATATATATATATATATATATATATATATATATATATATATAATATAACCTACACTCCCAACACCGCTCATATACATTACATGAGCAAAATGCCCAGGCACCAGTTCTATTAATGAATAGAACAATATAGTAAGATATATAATACAAAATTACTACCAAGACTCTATATTTAAGTTTATGTTCAGCTCAGTTCAGTGGGACGCTATAGGCAGTTCATAAGATATATGATGATAAATGAACAAAAGAAGAAATATTATAAAACATTTAATATAATGTAAATTTCTTTGTTAATTAATTGTATGATAAAGAATCATAATGTTTATTGGTACAGTCTATTAAAATATACTTTAAACTTAATTTCTTCCTTCATCCAAATAAGACATATATCAGCTTGCTATAATTATAATACTAAACAATTCTATGACTTGGCATATCATAATCTAAACATCTACTTTAATGCCAATCAAGAAATATACAATAAGACCTCATGGAATTTAACAAACACAGTAGAATTAAATAAATACATTGGCCCATAAGTTATAATTCTCAAGTATGATAAAATGTAATGAAACAAATTGAGTAAAATATTTTTACTGTGTTTTAATAATAAGATAATGACAGAAATAGGGTATTTTAATCTCATATCATCATCTAACAAATATACTAACTTGGCAACCTTTCTAATAGGTTTATCCAGTGGCAAATGTTCATTATAATGTTTGGATTAAGAAAACAATATTGTCAGACACCAGCAAATTTGATATTATAGTTATAAAACAATATATCTATTTTATAATAGATGTGTGAAATGTGGAGATGAGGAAATGGAAAACACGAATGTGTACAATAATAACACAAGACACAGTTTTACGATTTTAAATAAATAAAACAAATCATTTATTACACTAAAATAAATCAGGTTTAACATGATATTTACAATTGGAATACTTGTCTTACAGATTTTTAAATTATCAAATAAACTTTGAGCATCAGTTTGGGACTATCCCTATTATCAAAGCAAATTAACAACAAAACTTAAATATTCTGACTTCGAACACATGCTTTGCCTACATGTTTCATCTACATGACACTAAATAAACAACATGTTATATTATTAGCACACAAAAAAATACTCTTGAGAGGATATTACTATTGATTAATAAAATAAATCAAGTTAATTATATTTGGCTCTCAACAAATAAACTTTCTCTAATTGACTAAATAATCACTTTCAATTATGTATACCTTTCATGTATAGCAACAAAATCCTGTTTATTCTGATGATTTGATGATTTATAACCTTTATTTAAATAAATACACTGTATTTTAAAATATTTATTTCCCGTTTTAATCTCAATAACTTTATACTTCTATTTAAATGAATGTAATGTATTTCTAAACTTTTATTTCTCATTTTAATTTCAATAATTCTATTCTTTATATACGTGATATTATTTATATTACGCGTGTGTGTGCATGTTCAAGCAGCAATCATATAAAATAATCTTTTCTACAAACTCTCCATTTATTAAGAAAATATCATACAATTATTTTATTTTGGACAATGTCATAATTCATCAATAAAATAAGACACTAATATTACATCAAGAATTAATTCAACAATTTATCTGGCCACATTAATTAACACAGAGCTATATTTTCATGATTATACAGACTATACGTTATAAGGGAAATCTATATGAGGAGCCGATAACTCTTACTGAACACTTCTACAATAATTCATCTGATTCTAAATACACTGTTGGTGGGGAACCTTTCCTCATCACCAAGAATATAAGAAAAACGTCACATAACTTCCTAAACATCATTTAATCATACTTCAACAATAACTCATCTACTTCTAAATACACTATTGGTGAGGACTTCCTCCCCATCACCAGGGCTCTAAGAAAACATCATTTAACTTGAAAAAAACATCATTTAATCATACGCATATAATGTAAACTAGGCTCTATTCATGGAAAAACGTATACTAAATAAGCAAAAATTTTTATCCCTACAGACATTATAACGCAATCAGATTTCTTTCCATTCTCAAAGCTTTTCTAAATATCAAACATTATAAATACACGCTGGCAGATAAATACATACAGATAACATACCAATCCATTCAATTCAGTAGAATACGACAGCATCCGAAATTTATACATAAAATATTCACAAACTGAACTTTATCAAACAAATATCATAATTGTGCAAAACAGACACACACCCGCGAATAAAAGTATATATAAAATTAACTCTAAATTACACACTATGCAGGCAACATGGTAATTAAATATTGCATTAAGGTATAACTTTTAATTCAGAATAAACTTTAGGTTACTTTTAAAATTTAATGATTATAATTATTACGAATGAACTTTCTTTCATATCTAGCAAACTATTTCTATTATATGTTCATTGATTTAAAAAAAGAACAAAATTCTCACTTTGAGATAATAAAGTATACAAAATAAATATAAACCTCCTAATAATATATTATTAAAAAAAAATTATTTCTTTTACCTTCATAAAAGAACAATAAGACCTATTTGTACACAATCAATTTTTACCAGCATATTCCTCATTGGGATACGCTTCGGAGACGATCTTGAAGGTCAAAATAACCCAAATTATAAATAAAACATAATAATAAGTAAGTCTATCTATCAATAATATAAATTAATAATGACAAGCAATAAAAAAAATAAAGAAACAAAAGTTATTTGTTTTGTAACTTAAAATAAAAGTTCACTTGCAAAGCTCTGCTCCAGGTTTATGAAACAATATGGGACACATTCCAAACTGAATTTAGATTAAAATAAACTTCTGCAGGATAACTTAAAAAAATATAATCATAACTTAAATATGACCTAGCATCTCCAATCTTCATAACAAAGTTATTTGAGTTACTATATCATACATAAGCAATCAATTTGTCCTTTATTATACTGAAAATATAAGTCATTCTCCATTGTAGTTCTAAATTAAATACATAATTATCCTTAGTATTTTTCTTGAATAGCATTTGACACTTTATAGTCTATTATATGCATGGTTTACTCTTAAATATTGTCAATTAAGATACCATGATTTTTTAGTAATTCCACAAATAATAATACTTTGTTTTATATTCCATCTTTATCGAAGAGAACAAAAATTACCCACATTTCTATCCTTCCATTCGATTTAAGCAAATACTTAATTTGAAGTAACTCACATTTTATTTCCTTCATTTTAAAATATGTATTATTTCCAGAAATACCAGATAAATAAATACTGTTATCTATCTATGATGAATTTAAACATGGCATGATTTATCAAAATATGCATATCATCAATTTTATGTTTAATCCTCACAAAAGCACAACACGGAAAATAGTGAAGAATTAAAATATATTCTGTAAAATAGTTCTGCATGCGCTTTCCAGATATATTAAAAGACACATGTTGTTTAGTGATACAACAATAATATTCATGCAATTTATTCTTATTTAAAAGGACAATTAAATGAAGTAATGGAGACTGGACGTTATCAACATACATTTTTAAAAGAAAGCAATAATTATAAAGGAGTTAAATCAAAATGTTTAAATCAAGGAGAGCAAAGTAAACTATATATCTTTTTAAAATTTAGAATTGCATCTTAGTTAACTTTTCCCATAATAAATTTCTTAAGATCCTTTTGAAATTTTATTCCAAAGTCTTTTTAAAATCAATTTGTCTTCAGAAACTGGCTATAATTTTCACAATAATGAGCCACTGTTTACTGGCTACAATTACAATACAGAATAATTAATTTTTTACTGGAGATCTTTGTTAAATAGCTCTCTCTAGCAGAAAGGTCATTTCCTTCTCAAGGTTACTCCCATGCTTCTTTTCTATCTAAGCTAATTACATATTCAAAAAAAAATCTTTTAAAAAAAAAATCACTCTGATTATATCAAGACAAAAATAATAATAAAATAAATAGCTTTTACAAACTTGAAAGAAAAATGAATATTAATTAACTATTAAACAAATTGATTAATAATTTATTTAATTTGTAAAATAATTCATTGATTCATGTATCTATTAACCATTGGAAAGAAATATATATTTGTTAAATTATTTAAGATAATTACTGTAATTTAAATGTTTTTATTGTACATGTACTATTGTTTGCTGTTATTGAAAGATGAAAATGAAATGAAACATAATACAGACATATATGCATGCACATGTACTGCAACCTAAATATTAAACTATCCTAACTAAATATAATTGAAATGGCTATTAATTGTTGACAAAAGGATAAGTATTAATGAATAAAGAATTTTGAAACCATTCAACCAAATATTACACTAACATAAAATAACTTTGCATTTTCCTGCCCAAATATATCAATTCCTATAATAACAATCACTCTCTCTGGCATTAAATACTTTACTAACCACAATAATAATAATGAACACTTATAAAGTGGTCTATCAACTGCATAAGCAACCCACATCTAAGCTTCGAACAATCTCCAGCAAAAAAAATTTAAAATTCTAAGGCCATTTCATTTTGTTTTTTAATATAATATAACTATTCAATGCAGATACAAAGCATCTCAATTCCTTGTGCCTATTCAGATGGTCATAATATATATATATATACATACACATATATATATATATGTATATATATATATCATAATATATATATATATACATACACACATACAAAAAAATAATCCAAGTGCTTAATGATAAAGTGAAATAAATATCCAAATATTAATTACCCTACATGGTTAAGAAATTCAGAACCATGCTCTATGAAATAATTATATAAATATATTAGAGACCATATTTATATATTTATTTCATAGAGGGCAGTCCTGATTTTTTAAACATGTGGAGTGATTTTATATATATATATATATATATATATATATATATATATATATATATATATATATATATATATATATATATATTCTTATAATTGAATAATTATAAATACAGTAATTAGAAATATATAAAGTAATAACTTTAAAAAAATATCCACTTAGGAGCACATTTCTTATAGTCTTTGTCAACTAATACTTTGAAAGGCTAACCTTCCCACAATTCTGTGATCCTAAAGTTTTCCGTGTGTCTGTTATCTAATGTTTGTTTGTATTTATATATTAGCATAGCTTCCTTTATTTTCTTTTTGTTGCTATTTTTTTCAATTTGCAATATTTTTACATTATTATAATTCAAGTTAAAACCATAAATACATGACTTATTATGATCATAAAGACGGATGCTGAAACATTATTATTTAATTTGCAATTAAAAAATTGCAAAGTAAATAAATAAATAATTTTATTTAAAAAGAAAGTGTTCTTAGAATGTTTGTTATGTTTATTCAGAAGCAGCCTTTACTGATTAACAAAAAAAATCACTTTATCACAAATATAAGTAAAATTTTATTTACAATGTTAAGAAAAATTAATAATTTATTAACTTATATAATTGTAAATATAGCATTTTTAATAACATTACATTTTAATATGTAATATTTCATTGTAATTTTTTGAATAGGTTATTATATCCAATCTTAGTATGCTTCATTGTTTTTAAGCAAAAACTGTGTTTAGATATTTATTTTCGTATGTTTTAAATATCAAAAAAATATTTTTTAGACATAAACATTTGAAAACCTAAATAGATCATAGAAAAATTAAAAATATTAATATAACATACAAAAAAAGATTTAATTGTAAACATAAAAGTATGGCATTTGTTAAATTGTATATTTGCTAACATCTATTCAAAGTATAATATATGTGTATACTCAAAAAACTAGTTAAGAAATTGAAAAATAAAACTTTATTCATATTTTACTATCATTATTTTTTTAAAAATGAATTAAATATTTGTTTTATAGTAAGTATGTAATATATATTATTATGTGCTTTTATCTGAAAGTATTTGTTTTTTAGCAACAATTAACTCTTGCACAGTATTATTACTTATTAGAAAACAATAAATTTGACTGTATTTGATAAATATTTTTGCTTACTATTGAAATATATTCTGAATGTTCACATTTTATTTTGGAAAATATTTAAAAATGAATTTTTATTATAAACAAAAAGCTTCTTATATCATCATTTCTAGAAAGATTATTTGCATTTTTTAAAACCAATAAAATATTCATTATTTGTTTTTTCTTTTTTAAATCTGAATGAATATTTATTTATTTCACATAAATCTAATGAATTATGCTTCAAAAGTTTAACTTTTTATTTTATTTATTGCAATATTACAATATTTGCAGACTCATTATTATAATCGCATTGATTATATAGAAAGTTAAGCTTGTAAATAACTTTAGGGTATATTTGCATTACCCAAAAATATAATGTTATATTTTAAAAATAATATATTTCTGTTCAAAATATATTTATTAATAATTTGTATTCTTGATTTTTAATAAATGATGTATAAATTATTGTACAAAAATTATCTTAAATTGTAATAAATTTGCAAATAAACATGTTTTTGGTTACTTGAACTTTTTCTTTTAAACAATGTCATAATGAATGGTGACATTGAGAAAATGTCAGATTATAAAAGCATGTCTTGTCAAGGAGGTCAAAGGTGGACTAAATCCCTGTTATCTTGCCAAATCTTTGAGTTTCTAACCATGTAAAAAAATTTCAAACTAAAATTTTATATTATCTATATAGAAAAATACACATTTTAACATATAAGCTTATGACAATTCTCAATAGAGAGTCAATAAATTTAAACACAAATTACTGCATTTGGAGACATGAGCAAATTAATCATCCAAAATTTACTAATGTCAAATAAGTGGTCTATTATTAAATAAAAAATGGCTGTTATTTCAGGAATGTTATTATGTTTTTTTCTTGTTTTATAATTATAAAAAAAGTTAATATTTTTAAAAAATAATGTCATTGTTTGAATATACTCTTTAACAATGTTGATTTTATTAAACAAATATGTACTAGATTTTTTTCATCCAAATAATCATTTTGTCATTTGAAGGATACAAATTAAAATATTGTATTTCATAACTTATTTCTGTTTATTAGTCCATTTATTTTTTTGCAAAGTTAATGTATTATTTTTTAACATTTCTTTTTATTTATAAAGTTATTCTGTTAATATTCTTTTTCAAAGCCAAAAGTCTACAATGAAAAATAAGTTTATATTCATTAAAAAAATTGACAAAGAACATGACATAAAATGGCCAATTAAGGAGTTATTCGTATCATTTTTAGTCACTATTTATCAATGATTTGAATCCTAAAGAAAATTTGTCTATCATTATTCATTGCAAAAGAATAGTATGCTTTATGGTTATGCATAAGACTTTGTTATAAAATTGATTTATCTTGCAAATAGTATTTCTGTAATAGTGATACAATTTATAGGTTTTGTTATTTTTTTTCATAAAAGATATATTTTACAATTATATGTATTTAATATATATACAATTTGTGCAAAGAAGCTTAAATATATAGTATAGATTCTTTTAGATTGTGTATAACATTAATAATTACATTTTTATATTATATTAATCTTTAATGATTGCAAGCAATATATTATACAACATAATTTTTTTATTAACTTTGACTTTGTAGAATTTTATAAATTAAACAGGTTTATATATATATAGGTACCTTGGTACATATATGTGTAATTTTCAAAAATATAATTAATATAAATTTTACTCCCATAATGCAAGTTATTCGGTTATTTTTTTATACAAATAGTATATTTTTGTTTGTAATGCTTACAATAAAAAATAAAATTTCTTTCATTGTAATAACTGATTATATTCATTTTGTAAACAAACAAACCAATTAATTATAGTTAGAAACCAATATTGGTTGTACTCTAAATATAATTAATATTTATCTCCATTATTTTAAATCCATTGCTATAGTTTACTTCATGTTTTATACAAATATTATAATATTTTGTAGTAATGTTCACATTAAATAAATCAATATTTTTTTCTTATAATAACTGATTGTAATTTTCCTGAAAAGAACTAACCTATCGATGCCAGATAAAAGTAAAACTGATTGTAATGTAAATGGAACTATTTCATTTGTCCATTTATTGCAATCTATGATTATATTTTTTTTATTTTTCTATAGAAATATTTACAATACTTTTTATAAATAGTGCTTATAATAAAAAAAAATCAATGTGAACCTTAAAATATCATAAAGTATTATTTTTTTAGGAACGGTATTACAAATCATTATCTCAATTATGTTATAAAAACACATTATAACCATTGTTGTTTAAAATAACATATTTGAATTAATTATTTTAAATATGTTATTTAAAAAGTAAAACTCTTTTAAATTAAAAAATAAAATTAACTTTATCAGTATAATAGTGATAATTATATTATAAATATTAGTTTGTAAAAAAAAATGAAAATTTAATTATTTATTTATGTTTGTGCACAAAATGTGTTTATATATGCACATGTATAAATTAGCCAAATTTATTGCATAAGGTATATTTGATTTCCTATCTTACAAACATTCTTTTTAAAGAAATACTTAAAATGAACTGTTATGTAATCTAAAATGTATTTGGTACGAAAGAAAGAGATTGATAAACAGATGCTTTACATAGGATACTGATTTTAATGAAGTATTAATACTTTGACTGACATTTCCAAAAACACAAAACTATTATTAACAATGATTAATTAGTGCTAGTATATTTCATATTAATCTTTCAATTACATTTACAATAACTACATGATTTTATTGCTTAGTAAGGTTGTAAAGAATTAACTATTTACGTTATTCACATAGGATATCTTGCATGAGGAATCCAGAAATTCAATTTCTTCATAAGGCAATCTATTCTGAGATTTCATTTTAACTTTTTTTTTCAATTATTAGAATTCATATACATTTTTAATATTTTAATTTCAAAAAAATTCTAAAGATGTCAGGATATCTGAAAATATGTTAACATCAACGGAATGTTAATCTCTATATTTATATGTTTCTTTTTTTGTCTTTAAAGTCTTGAACTTTATGGTATTACTTCAAGAAAATATTTTGAATTGCTAAAATATTGATACCAATAAGCCAATAAGCTAATGCATATGCACTTTGTAGATGTTACTATATAAATGAATACTCCCACTTTTTCAAACACAAGATAAAGTCTTTGGGAAAAGATAGAATGAATCCATATATCTTTTTGACCCAAACATATATGTATGGGCAAATCTTAAGTGTTTGAAAATGAGAGTGTGAAGTTGTTAATTGATCACTTTAAATTACGTTTTTACTATGCGAATGAATGATACTTGTGAAATTTCTAGAATTTATGATATGTCATTTTTATTAAATTAAACATATGTAAACAAGACATTTATTTTATATAGCATGATATTTTTTATAAACTGTAATGCCAATAAGCTAATGCACATGCGCATTGTAGATGTCACTATATAAATTAATACTCCCACTTTTATATAGTTACATCTACAAAGTGCATGTGCATTAGCTTATTGGCTTATTGATATTACAATTCATAAAAACATCACACTATATAAAATAAATGTATTGTTTACATATTTTTAATTTAATAAGAATGACCTATCATAAATTCTAAAAAATTTACAAGCATCATTTATTCATGTAGTAAAAAAGTAATTTAAAGTGATCAATTAACAACTTCATGCTCTCATTTTCAAACATTTAAGAAATGCCCATACGTATATGTTTGAGTTAAAAAGACAAATGGATTCATTCTATCTTTTACCAAAGACTTTATCTTGCATTTGAAAAAATGGAAGTATTCATTTATATAATGACATCTACAAAGTGTATGTGCATTAGCTTATTGACTTATTGGTAATACAGTTTATAAATCATTGTGCTATATAAAATAAATGTCTTGTTTAAAATATTGATAGTTTTGGAAAAAAATTTTTTTTAATAATTTTGTAATAATTATTACAAATCAAGAGTATATGTAATTACATATTTATTTTCCATGTAATCATTTTCTTTTTAAATATAAAAGGTCATATTTTCTGCATAATATTAATATGCAAATTATCAAGGTGCCAAATACATGCTGTTTAATAATATGACATTGCTCACAGTTTTTCATAATATAACACTATGTAAGATTTATTGAAAAAATTTAAACTTTTAACTGCATACTTTATAGATTTATCTGATATTACTATTAAATTCTAAGTGCTAAAGACATGAAAATAAAAAAAAAGTTTCAATGTATACATATGTTAACTTGACTTAAGTGCTTTTGATATCTTGGTTATAAACAAGAGATTGAAAGTGCTTAGCTCATGATAGTATACATTTTCATTGAAGCTTTTCTTATTTATTGCTTTTAGTACTTAGAATTTAATTACAATTCATTTAGAAAAATGTTATCAATTTATGTGATTACAGATATTGATATGTACTCAATCACATTTTAAATACAAATGTGAAATAAAAATGATTTCATTCTTTTTCTGAAACTAATCTGCTCTCCCTGATGACTGAATGACAAAACAGTGCTTTATTTTGATTAAAATCTAATTTTTAAAAGAATTGAAAAATTTAAATGTCATTTGGTAAAATTTATTTAATTATAATATTTATCAAATGAAGTCAAATGTATTATATTCAGATATGTAATAATGATTTGATATTAAAATAAAGTTGAAAGTTTACAACAAAAGAAAAAAAAATGTCCAAGTGTCAGTACAATACAAGAGAGTTAAAACTATGTTAGATATTTTTATTGCAGTTTAAGAAAAAAAATAGATTGTATTTTAATTTTGTTTCCCAGATTTCTATATTTTTTCAATAAAAAAAATGAAGAATAATTAAAAATGAGAGTTCATTAGAAAAACCAAAATCACATTATTCATGTTCAGCAATGTCTTATATTAGATAATAAATAAGTTTACAGTACTAACTTTTTCATTTGTTTATTATATATATATATATATATATATATATATATATATATATATATATATATATATATTTGTTTTACCTATAGTTATTTAAAGCTTACATTGTAGTCCAATAATTTTTAGAAGAAATTATTCAAATAAAAGTTTGCATTATGTCAAACAAAAACCATCTTTTGTCAAACTCTTTTTTATTGATTTTTACTAATGGAATTTTTGTTTATTGTTTTCTATTTATTAATTTATTTATTTTCTTTGAAACATTGATATTTTAGATTAACTTTATTTATTTTTAAACTTCTGCTTTAGAAAAATTAACATACATATATTACATTGTGAAAGAACTTCATTCAATAATAAAACAGAAAAAATTTTTTTATCTAATAGCAAAAAATTCCTACAACATGGGTCAAAAATATGACATGTTTATACCTCAATAATTTTGCTGACATATTATTTATTAAATAATGTCTAGCTTAGTAAATGATTACTTAAAGTCATTAATATATTTCCATAAAGTCGCATGTATTTAAATTGTGAGTACAGAAATTTTTATACTGGTTAACTAAGCTATTTTAATTTGTGTCTGTTTGTCTGCCCAATTGCCTGACTGTTTCTTTACCTGTCCACATAGCTATATGTCTTTGTCCCATCTTAATGTCTGTCCAACTACCAATATACCCATACATCTACTTACATTCCTGTCTAGTTACCTACCTACCTAGCCACTTATCTACCTACTTATATTTTTATTTACTTATCTACCTATCTACTTTCTTGCCTAGCTACTTACCAAACATTTACCTATCTATCTCTCTCTATATATATATATATATATATCTCTCTCTCTCTATATATATATATATATATATATATATATATATATATATATATATATGAAGTTAAGATTAAGTATCTATATAAATTAGTATAAGAAGTTAAATTATGGCATGTGATATTTACCTTACCCATATGAAAAGTGAATTAAATGTTTTAAATGTAACCGTAGTGTGAAAGGTTAGTCTGAATTCTAAGCTGATAGATAAATGTAATATGATTAAACTAAGATAGAAAATGCACTGATAAAAACAAAAACTTGCAAATGTATGTCTATAAAAAAAATTAAGTTATAATTTGAAATAACTTGTATTTCCTTTGAAAATGAAACTGAAAAAAAAAAAAAAAAAAAAATTTTTTTTCTCTAATAGCAAAAATTCACCAATAGAATGTTAATCAAAATTTTATAAGTGTTAAAAATCTTATTTTAAAATTTACTAGATTTAAAATTAATAACTTTAGAAATGTTTACATTTTATTTATTTTATAATATTGGTCTATTTTTTCAGCCTTATTATTATTTTGTTATATTAAGTTTATGCAAGATGCAACATTTATCTTTATTCCGATGTAATCTATTATTATTGTGAATATTTTATTGTCAAACAACAACATAAAACGTCAATGTGGTTTAGTAGTAAACAAAAGGTAAAAAGAACATGAAGGAAAAAAAAATAAAATAGTTTTAAATTTAATAAGGAAAAATAAAACGGATTAATAATTAATAAATAGAAAAAGACAAGAAGTAGAATCTTATACTTATTAGAGATTAAACTTACTAATAAAATGAATTGTACACTATAATAAAAGAAGTTAATTTGATAAGAAATGTTACATCAAAACATAGTCAGCTAAAATATTGCTACCATTTGCCTATAATAGCCTTGGCTGTGTTGTGTGTTATGGAAAAATGTAATTGTACTGGTTTCAACTTATTGCAATGTTGCAGTTCACCATACTTAAAAAATATTGAGAATTATAAAAATGGTACAAAAATGAGTGAGATATCCACTTGAGAAAAAAAAACATTTGGATGCAAATAAAACTTTATATACTAAAATACCGATAGAAAATTAAAATATTTGAAAGTTTATAATTGCCTATGAAAACAGACTTGTTAAAATAATTGTTAATTGTATCAATTGAAAAAGATGACAGATATGTTAGCTGAATATATAATAAAAATATGTAACAGTCATATATGGGGATTACATTTTAACACATACAAAAGTGTGCTGAACGTAATATTAAAATGTAAATTTTCACAATACATTAGAAATTGGAATAAATATATAATAGGCTAAAGAAAAAAAAATACTTGGAAGTTAAAATGTGTGTTAAAAATTCAAATATTATAACAAAATAAGATACACAATGAAACTGATTATTAGGATAATAATAGTTGAAAATATGGGTTATTTAAATTTAAAACAAAATATTTAGATTTAAAAGAGTAATAAACTAAATGAGAATAAAAGAAAGATTTTAATTTATCTGCTGACATATATGGATGTAAGACAAAAGGTGAACAAAAATAATATATTAGTATAAGTTGAAAATATTTATAATAACAATGGATAATATGGTTTCTTATTTAATATTAAAATTAAAAATCTTGAGAGAAAAATGAGGGCATAGAGTGGAAAATATTAATAATTTTTCACTAGACTGTAATAATTTAAATAAAAAAAACAAAATAATTAGCATATATATATATATATATATATATATATATATATATATATATATATATATATATAATGAGAAAAATGATTGTTTAGAAAAAAGATGAATTCAGACTTTCAAGCTCCCTACAACTATCTACTCCATTTTAAACAACTGATATACATGCCCACATATATGTAAAAAAATTAAATGATCTCACACATTTCATGCTATCTCCACACCCATCAATTGATCCAAATCATCTCCTACACATAAATAAAATTAGTGCTCAGTTTATATTAAGATAACAAATCTTCAAACTGTAATGGATGGGCTTCAATCTTTTCCACTCTCCAACTGTTCAGCTATCCATATCATTAAAAATCTGATTGATGGAATACGCAAATCCCTTGTTTATGCCAATATTATTGTCATACCCATGTTGACTTTAAGATCCCCCATGTATAGGAGTTTGATGTGTCCATTTAAATATTCAAAAGAGAGATAGGCACAATACAGCCTGAATATGTAATATTTAAATACAAGTGCATTGTCTATCCTGAAATTAATGTAATTGGAAGGGATTTAAACTCAATATTTCAAACTCCCTACAGCTATCTACCTCATCTTATATAACTGATACACATAAATAATCTCCAATATACATATTTAGTGCTGAACCAGATTTTCAATGACATGGAACATTAAAAAGTTGTTCAATAGAGAAGATTGATGCCTGACCATGAAAGTTTGAAGATTTTCTATTTTAATATAAATTGAGTGCCGATTATACTTATATGGACCAACTAATATGTGCTGGATCAGCACAAAACATATATCAGTGATTATATTTTTCACATGTAAGTGGTAATGCATATCAGTTGTGTGAAATGTAATAGATAGTTGTAGGGAGCTTGAAAGTCTAAGCTTGAATGCCTTCTAATAACATGAAGTTCATCATAGACAATATACTTGTGTTTAAATTATATAATGTACCCATTTAATTAAGTCTTATGCCCTAATTAAAATAGTTAAATGCACAAAATGATTAAAATTTTAAATTTTGATGAGTTGTGTTTTGTGTAACCATTTGAGATTAAAATTAAAGTAATTATACTTAAATTTACTTTATATAATTTTATTAATGTATTAAGTAATATTTAAAATGCATATACATAATGTATTAATAAGTCTAAATTGTAATGTCATTTAAAAATAAATAATATACAAATACTTGTTAAAATAATATAGTTTATATTTTGAGTAAGCTTAACTCTTCAATTGTCTGCAAATCTAGGTGGCTGAGTGATTTAAAACTCTAAACTTTTGATTGGTCAATTACAGAATCAGCAATAAAAATATATTCATCTTTTAATATTATATTTGTTTTAGATTCGTTTGTAAAAAGTATATTAATAATTTTTCAGATTATGAAAATGATTGAATGTTTTTTCAAAAATAATTTTCTATTTATTCTTATAAAAATATTTTATAGTGGGTAATTTAAAAACAATGTTCCTAACCAATTATAAAATGTTGCATACATCATCAACTTTCTCAATTTATGTTGTGAAATAGTAAATAATATTTTACTAGAATCTTATTATTTTTCTGAAATAACTATATTTTCAATATATTTTATGAAAATAGTTCATAATATATAAGAAAAATAATAAATAAAAACATTTGAAGACATTAATTTTTATTTTGAAAGTCAAAACAGAAGTTAGATCAATGCAAATTAGTTTTTTTTGGCAAAAATCGAAGCAGCCAATCAGAATTTACAATGGTGTGGCTTCTCTCTTTTTTCAAACTTAGAACACTTTATATTATTGATATTTTACTTGTAAAATAATTCAAGAGAGAGCAGCATCTTACAGTAAGTTTTAAGCTTTAAAATAAACTAAAATTCCCAACAGTTACATGAAATCTCGGGAATTACAGCAAAATAAAACTGTGTATGAATATATTTGAAGCAATCAATCCTATGGTCAATTATAATAATGATAAATTAAATAAACAATATTAGTTAGTTGAAATATTTTAAATTACTCAATAGGGGATATTATATAAAGAAAAAGCAATGTCCAATTAAAGCATTTCTAATTATAAATGGGTAGGTTCATATGATTACATGTGTGTTACAGTATTTAATTTGTTATAATAATAATTATTTTATCTAAAATGTATTAAAGAATTGATTTATATTTAATACTTAATAAATAAATATGAGAAATAATTTGTTATATAATGTTATTTGGATAATATTTTGTTTATTAAATAATTATAAAAAATATTTTATTAAAAGTTAAAATATTATATAATTAACTGTTATTCTTTTTTAATTTTTTTTATTTTAATTAAGTCTAAAAATAGAAGTTAAAAGTTAAGAATGAAATCAATATTATTGGATGATTGATTTCATCAGAGGTCAGGTGATCAATTGAATTAGATTGGCTATAAAACAGAGAAAGAATAGTTGTGCATGTGTGTGGGGAAATTATCAATAAAGTGGAAATATAGATAGATATATATAAATATTTTTTTCTAAAAAAAACCAATTAATATTATTTTTTTAAAAATGTGTATAAAATTTTATCCTGTTAAAGCAATATTAATTTGGAACAGAAAGTAACCAATCAAATCTCAAGAAAAAAAGCTGCATTGATATTGCTTGTCATAACAATTGGAGAAAAGGAAAAATATATAGAATGACTTTGACAAAATTACATTGCTGCTGGAATTCTTGCTTAAGTTTATGTAAAAAGTTTAATCATAATGAAACAACTGGCAGAGAAATGGTGTATTATGTAAGAATTTGTTATATTTTATAAACCATTCTCTGTTTGTTTATTGACATTATAATGATTTTAAAATAACTTAGTATTAGTCCTATATGAAGAGACCTATTTAATCTTTTCATAAACATTTTAATACAGAACTGCTATTATAATTATTTACTCTTGCTCCTATTGTAATGTTGTAATAACTTTCAAAAATGAAAAATATTAAAACTTAAATTATTATTTTATGCATATAATGTGTTATGAGATTTATAATGGAATGGCTAAAATATAAATATTATTTAAATCAATATTTATTGCAACAGTATATCAGTCTGTTTTTTGAAGAAAAAAGTTTAAACTGAAGCTATTACTTATACATAGGATATATTATAATAACCTATGTTGGAATGGACAAAATATAAATTTTGATAAGACTTTTATTTTTGCTTTTGAAAGCACAATTATAAACTAATATTAAGTTGTATACATGTATAAATGAAATGTTTTATAAATTAACCCAACTGCTACAGTAAATTTGTAATTTACAAAAAATACATTTTATTTGGAAACTGTATCCAAAATGAGAGAAAAAAAAGATTTCTTCTAAACTAGAATCACTTATAAATGAAAGAATGAAATTCTTGAGAATACACTTTTTCTGAATTTCACTGTTAGTTTTCATCTGTTACTATTTTACATTTATTTTCAGAACTATGAATAAATGGGGAAAACTACTTAGTTGTAAGTTACTTTTAAATTTATTGTTGGAGGAGTGTTGGTAAATAGAAATTTAACTTTTGTTCTTATTTTCATTTTTATTTTTAATTTTAAATTGATATACTTTAAGAAATTTATTATGTTTAAAATTTGTCATGTTAAATTTTAAAATGTGTTATGTGTGGGTAAGAACTAATATAATCTAGGTTTATTTAAGATGTGGTCAGTAATAACTTTATTTTGACGTTTCAACAAAATCTTGCTGGATAAGTGTTACTAAATAATAACATTTTGGTAATTAAATTATTTATTTAGAATTGTATATTTACTATAATTGTTTTCATATGCTTAAGTCAGTTAATATTATTTCAGAATTTAAAGGTAAAACAACCTAGAATATATTGGGTTATAAATATTATTTCTCACATCATGCTAATTGCCATTTGGAGTTTATAAAGAATATTTGCATCAGAGTAAATGAGGCTTCTTATGTTTGATTATTGGCATGGTCATAATAGTATATATGTTATATTAAATTGTTTTATTAAACATTTATTTACATGTGTATTTTATTGCTATGTGTGTGTGTTATTGTTATCATTATACTATATTACTAAAATTTATAAATATTTGTATTGGAGTGAATGATATTTCTGAGGATTGATTATTGGCATGGTCATGATCGTATATATGTTATATGGTAAATTGTCTTATTATACATTTGTTTACATGTGTATTTTATTTTTGTGTATGCTATTGTTATTATTAGCCTACATTAGTGAATAATAATTAAATTAGAGTGACTATAGTCCTGCTATTAAACAACTATTAATTTTTGTGGTCGAATTTTATGTTATTTTCAAGTCAAATCTCAGCTGTTGTTTAAAATGGTTCCACAATATTATGCTTGTCATTTATTTCTTAGATGTGCTTATAGTGTTTTAAACTTAAGGATTTCTTGTTGAAATGTAATTGTTGCTTTATAAAGGTGTTCAGTATTTTTATGTTTTATTCCTGTAGTGCATATAATAAGTCATAGGGTAAATATAAGTTTCCTAGCCATGTGTGCAGATTTTGGCCATTGTGATGTAATTCATGTGATTTTCTTATTTTCAGTTATTCAAATGTCTTTATAAAAGAACACAATTACAGACATCCCACTTAATTTAGCAATTATATGTTAAAATCTTGATGAAAGGTATTCTATCCACATACACTTAAATATTTGTAAGTAGTTACAAAATATAGGACTTATAATCTTTATATGTTCAGGGTCAATAGTACTAAGAGTATTCCTTAGCATTACACATAAGTAACTTTAATGATAATTTAAATACACAAATTGAAATAATCATGATTTTAGCCAAATAATCATAAAAGCAATATAGATCAGTTTATTCAATTATAAATTAGCAATTAGAAGACATTTCACACACATAATACATTGCTTTTGAACTTAAAACTATTTTAACTAAGATTTAAATTATTATTATTTCAAAGTATTGGAATTTATTCATAAGAATATTGATTTTTTTTAGAAATTATACTTCTGAAAAGCTTAGTTATTTCTAAACAGTTAATAGTTAATTGAAACAAAGTATATGCTTATTAATCCACTAAACATCACATGATCACCATTTCTTATGCTTGCTCAAGCTGTTAAAATAGACAAAACTCTCCCTTCAGTAGTGCCATTCAATGTAAGGCAGAATAATCAGGGGATGCAAGAAAGTTTGTGCATTAAATCACTATCTAGTGCCTATTCATCCAATATCACAAGACTAGATTCTAGCTTGTGGCTTTCATCAGTGAGGAATCAAAGACACCAAAATCTATGGGTAATGAACTGAGTTCAAACTTATATGACGATATGAGCTAATAAGCTTGAATTGAAAATATTATGTTTTTGATTTCAGGTTCATAGTTTTGTAGTTAAATAAAGATAAAAGGTGGTTGCTAGAGGGTTGTATTAGATCCTAAAATCTAGGTGCAGTGCTCTCAGATCCAAGGATCCTCACTGATGGAAGCCACAGACTAGAAACTAGTCTGGAGGTTTTGAATGAATAGGCAGTAGATAGGGATTTTATGCACAGATCTTTTTGCATTTAATGATTACTCTGGATTGCACTAGGTGGCACTATGGTATGGAGAGTTTTTCCCTATTTTAACAACTTGAGTAAGCATAAGAAATGATCATGTGATGTTTAGTGGTTTAATACAAATCCTACCTAATAGGATAGTGATGACTATGTTTGTTAAAGAATGAAATACACCAAAATGTATGGGTACTTAACTGAGTTCAGAACTATATGACTATATAAGTTAATGAGCTTGAATTGAAAATATTATTATATTTTCTATTACAGACTTATAGTTTTGTTGTTAAATAAAGATAAAAGATGCCTGTACAAGGGTTGCATTAGATCCTAAGATCTAGCTGCATTACTCTCAGATCCAATAATCCTCACTGATGAAAACCACAAGCAAAAAAAACTAGTTTGGGGATATTGGATGAGTAGGCACTAGATAGGAATTTTATGCACAAACATTCTTCCATTCATTGATTACTCCATCTACCATTGAGTAGAACTTCTGTAAGGAGACTGTTACCTGTATTATATGCTTATTAATTAAGTGAAGGATATATATATATATATATATATATATATATATATATATATCACTCATATATATATTTGTATATATATATATATATATATATATATATATTGTATCAATATATATATATATATATATATATCAAAATACAGTACAATTTACATAAATTATATTCTTTTAGAAGTACTTTCGACTATACGCTTTGTAGTCTTTATCAACTATATAACATTGAATAATCAAATCGAGACAACCTTTAACAATACCCATATATATATAAATTAATGTAACTAAAGTAAAGTGAAGTTTATAATTATGCCAGTCTTAGTCAAAAAATGTTAACCCATTTGGAAATATAATAATATGGAAAAATATTTGTATTGTTTATTTGACAAGAGATAAGAAAACTTAATTGTTGAAATTAATTTATTAACTACTTAGTTTGATGTCAATTGTATTTTTTTTAAAAAATATATAACTTTAAATTTGTTCTAGTGAAATGTGAAAACAATTGTCTCACTGGAAATTTTTTATGTTTCATATAATGTAAATAAAACTTTAGCAGTGTTTTTTGTAAATTATGAAAATTTCTCTTTATAATAAATGATTGATTTTTGTAAAATTTAAAGTTCTGTCGTTATTTATGTTTTCTATTTGTCATCACCGCTGATCTTAATTTGTTTCAGTATTTATATTATATTTAAATTGCACACTGAGAATAAATTATTTTATTTGGAAATATTTATCATATTGATGAAAATGATTATGAAGATAATGATTATATTAAAGTGTATATGATAATTGGTTCATAAGATGTAATTGCTTCAATAAAACACCGACTAAGATCCTGAAATTGGAACCAAAGTTTGTGGATTTTTTGGTTAAGGTCAACCTTGGAGCCTTGCCTACTCGGATGTTTCTTTGTAATCAGAGGGGACACAACATTGATACAATATTGGTAGAAGATTTGATGAGTCCATTGAACACATACTTTATCAATGTGAATGGTGAACTCGGTTGTGGAATATTGCCCTACAGAGGATTACAGGATACAATTCTTCAAATATCTACCTTAATGATGCATTCAAAAATGGAAATTTTGGCTCCATCTACCTGGCTACTTTCACAAATTTTATCATAGGGAAGATTAGATGTAAGATATTATTTGATAGAGAGTTGGCCAGTTCTATTGAAGACACTTTCCTAAAGTTATTATATAAAGCTAAAGAAAGTGATCTTAGAACATGCCTGCCTAGCCATGCTGAGCAAACATGGAGTCAATTAAATATTTAGCAATGGTCATGTATATTATTTTTTCATGACACTCAAACTTTACATGCCATGGGATTTATATGCCAAATTAGGTCACCCCTGATAAGTAACATAACATAAAATTTTACTTTTAATCCTGTACTCATCATCTAATTTAAAAACTACTTAGGCTTTAAAGTGTCAGACATGATTGTAAACATGAACTCTATAATACAATGCATATTTTATTTTTTGTGCAATAAAAATTATTTTTTTAAAAAATCACTGTTGAAGAAATTAAAAATTATTGGATCTTACATAAGAGTATCATGTCTTATAATCATATATGTTCATCTTATAGCAGATATAAGAAATTTATTTTTTGTATTTAAAATTGATAACAGTATTAAGATTTGACTTATTTTGGATTCAAATACAAAACTTGTTATTTTAAGATGTGTAAGCAGAGCTATATTTGTATATCCATATGCCAATTACTTTATTAAAAAAATAATAAACTTTATTCAAGTATTTTCATTATAAGAGTACTGGTATTATATTTATAATATTAAAGGTGATTGCGATTGTATTAATGGTCATCATGAGAGATAATTATTTATTGTTTTAACAATCCAAATTATATTTTATTATATTTCTTAAATTAGAACAGAGATTTTTCTTAAATTAATTTAAAACGCTATAAGATCTAAAGTAATTAATTTTACAATTAAATTATATTGCAGAGCAATGTTATTATAATTTGTTTAATATTATTATTTAATAATTTCTGAATTTGTATGGATTTCCATAAAAGTGTCTTTTGCTATCCAATATCATATGCTTTGTTCTTTGCATAATATAATATTCTTGAGTAAAGATTAAAATGCTATAAAGATTTAAATCAAGATTTATTTAAGTTAAAATTAGAAATATTATTTTATTCATATAGCAAATTTTACTATTATTATCCTTACCTATTTTAGTTGGAATATAATTTTAGCTTTATTTAAAAAGGATTATTATTGTTAGTCATGGAAATATGATCGCAATTCTTAAATGGTTGGATGGTTGGAATTCAATGGTATTTCTATGCAGTCAAGTATGTGTCTTTAGTACTTAGTTGATTTTAAAGCATACGAACACAGTCGCATGATGATGATTATTATTATTATTATTATTATTATTATTATTATTATTATTATTATTATTATTATTATTATTATTATTATTATTTTTATTATTATTCTGAGCTAGGCTATTATTAATTAATAAATATTTATTTGTTAAAGTAGTTTTCAGGGCAGTGGTTACTATTGTTATTATTTAATTATTGCTATTATCCACTTGGTATTCTCACTTCTTATCTTGCTTTGATGATTCTGGAGGCTTTTCAGATTATTACAATATACGCATGATTTATGAAAAATATCATGATATAGTAAAATTTTGGGCAAAAGACATATAATTTTTGAAAAATGAAATAAAAAAAGAAATAAATTGTGAATAAGCATTAACTTCTTTTAGCCATAAAGAATATAATGTGAAAATATTGATAGCTAGTTTTGCAGTTTTAGAACAACTTAAAAGTACATATTATTCTGTATCAAATGTTTATCAAGTTCATTTACAATTTTTTTCATCAAAGTGTTCACTACTCATTATATATATATATATATATATATAATAAATAAATAAATTATATATATATATATATATATATATAAATTTATTTATTTATTAGTTGGAAGAATAGTTGATTATATCAATAGATAGATTGAGGGTATATAGATAGATAAATATATGGGTGGGTAGTTAGTTGGGTAAATAGATAAATGGTTAGATTCATAGATAGATAGACATACAGGCAGACAAGCAAGTAAGGCAGACAGACAGGTGGATAGACATATAAATATAGATAAGCGATTGAATAGATAGATATATAGATAGATAGATAGATAGATAGATAGATAGATAGATAGATAGATAGATAGATAGATAGATAGATAGATAGATAGATAGATAGATAGATAGATAGATAGATAGATAGATAGATAGATAGATAGATAGATAGATAGATAGAATGATGATGATAGATAGTGTGTGAGGGAGTAGAGAGAGTACCCCGTAAGAGGGATAAATATAAATGAATAGATAGATAAGTTGTTAGAAGGATTGACAAGTAGAAATATATGGATGGATGAATAGACAGATAAATTGATAGATATGGATGGATAGATAAATTGATAGGAGTTTAGATACATACATTTATAGATAAAGTTTATCTAAAATTTTAATATGTTGATAATATTAGATTTATAAATTTATTGTTTTGTAGCAGGAATACATTTTATATATATATATAACATTATTATTATTATTGTAACACATTCGCTGTTTTCTTACAACTCCTTTTTTTTTTTTTATCTGTTTGAGTTTTTGATGTTTCTGTGTGAAATTTGTTTTTGTTAGAAATATTTTTTTCTTTTACAAAGAAATAACCATAAGGATTTTATATGGTTCCCAAAAGAAATTTCTTGGACTAGCATAAAAACGTAATTGAATATTGATCGATATTTGAAAATTTTTAAATATTCTTTAAAGGCTGCCGCCAAAAGATCATTTAAATTTCAATTTCCTAATTGTATAAAATCATATAATATATGTATTAAATCTGATTTAATGATTAATATGTTTTTTTTCTTCTTTGGTAAAATATTCTTTTATTAAAACTTTTATATAATGATCATTCTACAAACGAAAAAGAAATCTATTTTTATACTTTACTCATGGATTTTTTTTTTTTAATTTGCTTATTCATTTAGCAGTATTTAATTTTCCTTCCCTAATAACATTCTTTATTATTTATTTGTTTATGTCAATTATTTAAATACTAAAAGCGATATTTAAATTGTTTATTAAGATAAATATATTAAATAAGATTTTATTGTTTAATAGAAGAATAAATAATCCAATCTTTTGGAGATATTAAAATATTTTAATCAATCTATCTCTCTTCTCACGCTAATGTTAAGTAATATCATATTACCCATATATATATACAGCTCTCTGTAGAAGTTTAAAATATTATTTACAGAATTTCAAGAAAAATGTAAAATAGATCTCTGTGTTTAAATATATATATATATATAAGAACTTGGGTTTGAAGTAAAAGAGGACTCCTTTTACTTCAACAAACAACTCCAACAAAAAAAATTGGTTTAGCCTCAGAGATTTTCAGTTAGTAGTAATTGGTAATTACTTGGTAATAATAGAGCTTAAATATTATCTTTATTAAAATAAATATTATCTTCTCATTTCTATTCTTTATTATAATAATAATCCAACAAAATATTTAATTCAACATATACAACTCTCTGGAGAAGTTTAAAATATTATTTGCAAAATGTAAAAAAAAATGGTATTCTTTCACATTGTCACATCAACAAAAAATAGCTTTCTTTGTATAAATGCATTTAACAATTTGTGTTTGAAGTAAAAAAAATTACATCTTTTAACTTCAATAAAAATATACTACACAATCTGTTGTAGGTTATTGGAGAAAATTTAATTAGCTTCAGGTTGAGTTCCATTTAGTAGTAATTGATAGTTTTGTGGCAACATCAATAGACAAAAGTTCTCTCTCTTTATATAGATATAATCCCCTTGTTTATATTCTTTATCATAATAATAATCCATGAGAATATTTAAATCCAAAATCATACCAATTTTTAAGGACTATCAAAAAACAGATTGAATATAAATACATGGGTGAGAGAACAAATTGGTATTAGTGACATCAGCAAAAGAATTATGAGATCGAAATAGTGTTGCATTGGACACATTACTAGAAGAAATTGTAACAGATGTACAGCTGAAGTTAAAAATTAAATCCCAAAAGGATATAAAAACAGAAATAGATTATATTTAAGATGAATAGATGAAATAAAGAAGTGTTATGGTTTGGTGTGAAGGAATGAGGCTATGGATCAGAGAAATTGGATTAAAATTGGTAAGACAATTTATTCTGCAGAAGATTGATATTGGTCAACAATCATATTTATCTATTTTTTACTCTATTATTATTATTATTATTATTATTATTATTATTATTATTATTATTATTATTATTATTATTATTATTATTATTATTATTATTATTATTATTATTATTATTATTATTATTATTATTATTATTATTATTATTATTATTATCATCATCATCATCATCATTATTATTATTTCAAATATTACAAATAATAATTGTTCACATAAAACACTTATATATAATTTTTTTATATTAAGATTTGTCACTCTAACATATTTAACTTTTCTCCTTTGTTCTGATTGCATAACACCTATAATCATGATTTTACTAAAGAAAATATTTTTATGTTAGATTTTTTTTTAAAAAAAAATGTTTTGTATATTTGTTATGGTGTAATTCTGTAATTGACTTAATACTGTAGTTTTGTACAGTAATTGAATAATAATAATAATAATAATAATAATAATAATAATAATAATGATGATGATGATGATGATGATGATGATAAAAATAATAATAGTGATGATGATAATAATAATAATAATAATAATGATGATGATGATGATGATGATGTTGATGATGATGATAATAATAATAATGATGATGATGATGATGATGATGTTGATGATGATGATGTTGATAATAATAATAATAATTATTATTATTATTATTATTATTGCTTTTAAAAACACTTATCTTATTCTTATTAGTCGAGAAATGTAAATATATATTTATAATACAAATACAACTTTAATTGTAAAGTGATCTTGTACAAGTTAAGGTCATCTCAAATTGAATAAAGAAATGCAAAGCTTTTGTCTTAGATTAAATGTTAAGAGAAGTATAAACTGCTTGCAATATTGTCATTGGTATGTTTTGGTTATTACATCATGTTTATTGCCTTGCTTTTGAATACGAAATTATTTTTTTTTATTTTTAGGTAGGAATGCAATATCTCTGTTATAGTATATTTTCATAGAATAGCAAAATATTTGAAAGAAAAGATAGCACGTTAATTTTGAAAAAATGAATGTATATGCTTGATTAAAAAATAAGACTATTTTATTTTTGATCTTTTAATTATGATATTTAAACATTTATATGTTTTGAGGCAAGTTCAAACTATATGTTTATCTAGCAAGTGGTTTCCATATAATTACATCTATACCTTGTTTATTTCTTATTCTTTACATGAGGTTTCACAATAGCAATCATCATCATTTTGTACAAACAATTTTGATTTACATTTGATTATTCACTATAATAATTGTAAAAAATATTTAAAAAAAAATATTGGCAGCTATTTTGTAACATTGATGATGTCATAGGATATCTATTAATGTTATTTCATCTAAAAGCAAATTAGTGACTTTTATACTGAAACTAATTTATTCATAACATGTAATACAGACACTATATTAGTGCTGTATATGTTATTTTGATTATAAACTTAAAATACAATTGATTAATATACACTGCAATATGTTATTTACTTTCATCCAATATCTTTGCAAGACAATCAGATCTTCATTAACAATATATCTAAAGTAAAGATTTTTATTATTAACTTTATATCTTTTTGGAGTGTAAATGAGATGCTTCAGTTTTTTAAATTTTAAATTTGCATTTTTGACCTTCTGCTGAAAATTTTGCAAAGATTTTTGTATTTATGGCTTTAAAATTCATGTATCTTTATTTTCTAATATTTTAAACACAAAAAAAGGCAATAGGTGTCTTAGAAAGCCAAACGGAGATCCAACAAATGATCACAAGGTCTGCCAATGATGGGTAACATGATTTCAAACCTTTCATGTTTACTTTGAGAAAATATTACATTTGGTGAGAAAATATTATGATTGTGTAAAAACTTTATTTTTTTGGAAATTTTATGATTATATTGATAACCTAATTATGTAATAATTATTAAAAATGAAAAGTAAGTTTATTTATATATTTATTTTGAACAGAAATCTTTCATTTTTAAATATAAAAGAATATTTTATTCTAAATATTGTTACTATAGAGATCATAATCATGGGAAAAACTGCTGTCTACAAAATGTGGTCATTTGTCTGAATGTATTATATTTAGCTATATCATAAAAATCATGAAAAAATTGTAAACGTTTAAAGCATAATTTGATAAATTTCATAGTTATTAAAAAAATTTGTTAGATTTGTAAATCAAATTTGAAACAAGAAAGATTTCATTCATTTTATAAATTTAATTGGCTTTGCCTAAAATTTTGATGATGTGATTATGTTTTGTTTTGAATAAATATATATTTTTTAAATAATTACAAAAATCAAATGTGATTTTTTTAAAACTTATTTAATTTCTAAACCAAAATATGTATTGAATGAGGTCAAATTTATCATATTCTGGTAAATAATAAAGGTTTAATAACAAAATGAAAGTTGAAAGCTTAAATCTAGTGAGAACAAATAAAACTGTCAGAAAAATAATGAAAATCGATATGGTTAATGATTATAAAGTTCTACTAAAATGTTTCATTCAATATAATAAATAATCAAACTCATATGTTAATGACATACAACAAACAAATATATTAATATATTAAATTTTTAAATATGTATATTAGTTTAAAAACTGCATGCTGTCTTTACTTACTTTTGTGGATTAAACTTTTTACTGACAATACTTTGCTTCAGAAAAAATAATGATCATACCATAATTTAGTTATCATAATTATTATTTTGAAAAAAAAATTGATTTCATAATAATGAATTTAGTATAATCAAAAATTACTAAAACTAAATTAAAATAACACTATCTATTAGTTTGACTTTAAAACATCTCATAATATTAGCTCACATGTATAAAAATGTTGAACTGCAAAAAAAATGAAAATTTTATTCAGCATAAAACTATTAATTGTATTTTTGTTTTCAAAAAAACATATGCAAAATTACATACAAATACACTGAAAAAGATGTATGCCTTTAATATTCATTTAAATAGTTTGACTGCACTAATTGAAATTTTTTAAAATCATTTCAAAAAACATTCTACTACATTTAATAAAATGAGGCATCTCATAGCAAAACAAATGTTCACAGCTAGTATCCATGTTTGTGTATTATATAAAGTGATCATAACTTTGATCTTCATAGTATGTATTGTAAAAATGCTTTAAATATTGATTAAAATATGCAAACACAGAATGCATTAGATATTTTTTGTTTCATTAATATGTCAGAATATTTTACTAAGTAGCTTTGACAATATACAGTATGCTACATTGCATGTTCTTACCTTATTGATAAATAACAATTCTTTATGATGAATTAAATAAATTAAATTTTTTTCATTCTAAATAATTTCATGTAAGTAATATAAAATAGTAGTATAAATTTAAAAAAATAAAACTTCAATATGGATATAATTTTTCACTGCAATGAGAAACAGTTGCACTAGGAAGAACAAAAATTTACTTTAATTTCTTGCCTATTTTTCTGTATTTTTGGACAGTTAAAAGTTGTATTTTTTTCTAGAAAATCTATTAGAATGATGTCTGAAACTAATATGATCATTAAAAAATCCAAAAAAATCTCTGAGCTTGGAAACAGAAATATGATGTCTTACATTGACTGGAAAGAAGAGAGGAATATTGTGATATCAGTTCTTTTATAGGTTTATACATGTTTATGATCACCACTATTTTTAAAAACAAAGAAAAAAAAATGCTCAAACCATCATAGGAGTATCCAAATATTTCAAAATCATTTAATTATTGCATCCCATATAAAAAATTCTAAGAATAAAACAATAATCTATTCTAAAGTGTTTCTCTAGATTTTCAACCATCATCTGATGCACTCCTCCAAAAAGCCCATATCTTCAAATGATCTAAAAGACAACAGTGGACTACAGATTAAGCAATTCATAATTCAGAAAATTAGATAATTATGATTAATAAATGAATCACTGAAAAGAACAACTTTAAGATACCCCCCCCCACAGATTTAAACTGCATTATCATACATACATATATATTTTAAGTGCAAACTTGCATAATATACACATCACAGTTTACAAAAGCATATAATGTGAATTAAGAAGTTTTTTTAATTACTGTATATATTAGATTATGTTGTTTGTTAACAGCTATAATGTAAATTCTAGCTGAAGAAACTAGTCAAATATTTTCCCATAGGTAACCATTATAATTACTTGTTCTTTATGCGATATTAGTGTTTAAGATGAGTTTTTGGGACGTATATTAAAGTTAATGTTTATGAGTATACAAACCAACTCCTTATCTGTTTTAACTATTATATTACAATATATATATATATTAAACGAATTAGCATTGAATTCTAAAACTCTTGCCTTCCAATCAAAAAAAAAAAAAAACATCGTTGAGTAAGACTTAGTTTGCTTTGAAAATTCTCAATAATCTAATATGATTTTCATCCACATTCAGATTTGACCTATACGTCGTAAAAACGACAGGCTAATGCACTAAATAACCAATAGAAAGCTAATTTAACAGGTTTTGATTCAGAACAAATAATATCTAATAGCGATAATGATGGCGATATATATATATATATTTGTACAATTATTCAATAATATGTTATATATAAGAACACAACGCATGTTTTTTGCTGCATCTTTAAGTGAACAGTCATTTTTTTTATAAAAAGTACAAAAACTAGAAATTTTAAAATAAAATAAATGTAGCATAAAAAGATTGCAGAATGATTTACCTTCAATTTATTGAATACGTTAATATACTAAAAACTACAATCTATTAGTTCGTTTTCATTATGAAAACATTTTACTGAAATAAAATCTAAGTGAATGAAAGCAACTTACATGTTTGTCGTAAGCCAGAATATTGTGAAGGAGAGGTAGCAGCTGCAGTCGCCTGCCCTCAGGTCGTTGAAATGTATCAAACCTTCCAATCTATTTAATGAAAAGAAAAAAGAATAAACATCTGCCATATAAAAAACATTTAAAGTGCATTTCCTTTTCAAATATAATAAACAATTTTATGTTCTTAGAATAGAACTGCTAAAAAAGAATAAAATAACATTTATTACAAATTAAAAATACACTTTATTGAAATACATATACGTATTTGAAATATATATATATACAACTACGTAAATATATACACGCACACATATATTTACTAGTGCTATCACATACCTATTTTCATTTATCGATATCTATAACGTGGTATTATATGAGGCACAATAAATAACAAAATTTATTACTAGGCAATATACATACAAACTAGAGGAACAAAATATCCAAGATCTCTAAATTATTCTTAGGTTGTGGTGAGTCACATATTAAACGTCATTAATGGTCTTGAAAAATAAATAATGTAGCTAGCTACTTTATGCATAGTTTGAGTTTAAATCTAGGAATTTTTTTTCTAAAATAAAACTATTTACTGTAATTTCAGTCTTTAATTTTACCTACAAATATTAGATGAATGAACAAGATGTTTGAGTGTAAAATATCTTATAAGCCCAAAGTTCTGTTTACATGCAGATACCTTTGTTATATGAATGTTTAATGATCATTATGTGATATTCTATACCTGTTTGTTTGTGGTTGTATCTTTCTAACTTATATATTTATTTTGCATGTTTTTAGCATATATAATAGCCATTTCCATGTGACAACACATACCAGTTAATGACTTAAGTATTGTGAAATATTATTATTCCTATTTATGGCCAACAAAGTGAAAGTGTTTGAGAAAATACAAGTCTTACATTATTTAGTGATACTATAATTGATCATTTATTTATAAAAAAAATAATAATTTCTTGGATAATTCACAGAATTTATATCTTAAGATAATAAATATATATTGGATATATACTGGGGAAGTTTATTAAAAGGGTCTGATAATTATGATTTTCAAACTAATCTAGAATTTTTCATTAAAAAGTTGTTCAATTAAAAATCAGTATACTAATATATCACTACTGTTATGTAAAGAGTAAAGCAGAAAATAATCTGCTAGTAAATATTTATAAACTAGCTATTATTTAGCATGTTTTTTTCACAGTTTCTTTTTGAAAAAATAAAACTGTTTGATAGTCTTTATTACATATTTATTTGGACTGTTAAATGTTTTTTATTATCTGTATCTTTTTCAAAGTTTATACATTTGGATTTTACTAAGTTTTGTTTTTCCTTTTTATATTTTTTTAAATATTTTTATTTTAATTTTAAGATGGCAATCAGTGTTCTCTTTTATTAATATATCTTTGTTATTTTATTTATTTATTTGTGAGTGATACAGTTATTTTTGTACCTTTATACCATATATGTAAAAGATAATCTAACTTTATTTAAATATTTCAAATACATTCAACTGTTAGTAATAGCACATCAAACAGGTTAATACTAATCTGTTTGATGTGCTATTACTAACAGTTGAATGTATTTGGAATATTTAACTAAATAAAGTTAAATTTTTCTAAAGACATTCAATAACCATATTAGATGATGAAAATAGTCCAATATAAAAATACATGATTTTATACTTCTTTGATAGAAAAGCAAATGACTGTTATACATTCATCTATTATTCATTTAGCATTTTGTGTCACCACTACTTTAAAAAGTTGTGATAATTAATACATTTCACATATTTTTTTTAAAAATAGTACATTTCAAATCATGATGTTATTTTTTTTTTTTACAACTTAGAGCATATAATATTGTTTTTCTTTTCTTTTCTTTTTTTTAAAAAAAGAAGAAATATGTTTAGATTACTTCTCTTGATATTTGCAATTTTTAACCACTCATCCAAGCAAGTAATCTACTAATTCATCCAAATTCAACTGTGACTCTTTTCTATTGGTCAAGAAAACATATCATGAAAAGTTTACATTTAAGGATCAATTCAAAATTAATATAAAATGTTGGTTTATTATTTCATGAAATCTGAAACTTCTTTGAGCTTATATGTGAATTTGCTCATTTTTTCTTTATAGGAATCCTACATGTTTGAGATTGAAAAACCACACACCTATCTATTTACATGTTTATACCTTTTTATTTTATTAAACTTTACTACTTTACTAATGAGGACCTTGAAAATGTACCAACATAAACTAAGTTCTTTTGATTACTATGATCTGTAGAGAAAAAAAATGAATACATTTTTAACTAAAGTCAAAAGTTAATTGTTGGTTTGTTTTAATTTTTAATCTGTGACACATCAAATGTTCGTAATTATTCAAAATTATCAAGTTTCATTAAGGATGTATAAATTGTATTTTCCTGAGAAGCCTACAGTGAGTTGTTCAAATTTCAGAGAGTTAAAAACATTTTTTTAGATAGTTAATGTCTTCTAATCAAGTTCAGATTAATTTTTCAGACATAAATTTCATCAGTAATTTATATAACCAGCAGTATATAGTTCTTACTAGCTGAATCATAAAAGTGCAAGGAAAATAACCTGAGACATATATGAGCTGTTGAGATTAAGAGCATGATAATCAAATTTACTCTATGCTACACTGAATAACATATTACAATGCCCTTGAGCTCAAAATCAATGGTTAACTTTATTTTATTATAAAAAGCATATTTTTTGACAATTTGTCAAAAAACTTTTGAGGGCAATGAGTCCTTATTAAAATTTTTGTTTATAAAGATAATATTCTAGCTCAGGAAATTCATCCATTTTAGGTGATCTTCAAAAATAATCACTGGAAAATGTTCCAAATAATGAGATTCATGTAAATAATATGGATTTATTAATACTCACACCATCCAGAAATTATTAATCCTGTAGATTAATGAGGAGTCAGCATGAAAATCCACTTTCATATAAGGGATTAATATAATTCTATTTTAAAAGATTGCCTTATGATAGATTTCTTTTTTTTTTTTTTAAATATTATTCAGTATGTTTGTCACAGAAATTTGAAATCATATTGTCTTGATGTTTCAATCAGTAGATTAAGTTTTTCTAGTTATTGTTTAGATGATTTATGAAGTATCATCAATCTTTTGCTTCCTAGTTTTTGCGAATATGTTACAAGAGTTACTAATGAAATGTAATATAATTTCATGAAAATGAAAATACTTTAAATACATGACATTGTATCTTGGTAATTTTTAATGACTTTCTATTCCATCTCTAATACTAATCATAAAATTATATATCATATTGACATCATGATTACTTGTAATCTGTGTATTTGCATAATCTGAACAATAATTGCCTTGACAACAGTTTAAAATTGTTGATTGTTATCTATATTGTAATTGTCTAATGGTTATATATATATATATATATATAACCATATATATATATATATATATTGTAATTGTCAATAAAACAAGTTAAAAAATGATGTATATTGCAGAGGCTTCTACTATGTGGTGATGCTGAACTGAGATCAGACCCATGTAGCTATCTGGCTTGCTATGCTGAGTTTGAAGACATTAATGAGTCTAAAAGATTCACGCTTGCAAGCTGAATATAAATTGTTTCATAAATGCTCAGAGTTTGTGTTTAGATCTAGTTTCTTATTCCTGTCTTTCACTGACGATAGAAAATAGCTTGAAATCATGATCTGAAAGTGGAATTAAAGTTAGAGATAGTGAATACTTGCTCTGACGTTTATGTAAACAGAAAACTATGCTTGACGGTGTTTTAGGTAGAACGCCATCTGTTATCATAAAGACAAGCATTAGCAAGTTTTTTAACATGTTTTTTTTTTTTTATAAATGTACCTTTGAGGTCTTTCTTGCAATGATGTATATTGCAGAGGTTTCTACTATGTGGTGATGCTGAACTGAGATCAGACCCATGTAGCTATCTGGCTTGCTATGCTGAGTTTGAAGACATTAACGTGTCTAAAAGATTCACGCTTGCAAGCTGAATAGAAACTGTTTCATAAATGCTCAGAGTTTGTGTTTAGATCTAGTTTCTTATTCCTGCCTTTCACTGATGATAGCAAATAGCTTGAAATCATGATCTGAAAGTGGAATTAAAGTTAGAGATAGTGAATACTCGCTCTGATGTTTATGTAAACAGAAAACTACGCTTGACGGTGTTTTAGGTAGAACACCATCTGTTATCATATATATATTTAATAAATGTTTACATAGAAATCTTGAATATGTGGCATTATTCATTTAAGTCAACTTAATTAGAAGGCACTAAACCTAGAACAACTGCCACAGGCCAAGTTTACTTTGACACTTGACCTGGGACGGTTATTCTAGCTTAAATGCTTTCAAATTAATTTGATAGTAAATAAAAATATAGATGTTATTAATGCGCTAGGCAATGGACAATTGAGAAACTATTATTATTCATATTATGCAAATGCACAGACTATAAATAATCATGAAGTCAAAATGATATATCATTTTATGATTGTTTCTAAAAGTGTAACATAGTTTGGGATCCTATCATTGATATTTTCTGTTTGCAATACATAATTCAGAAATAACTTTAGTATGAAATAAATTTATTTTGGAATTTGGGAAAGAGTTTTAAATTCAAAATCATATCACTAATATGTTGATAACTATTTGAAGAAGTTATTTATTATAATTGGTATTACTGTAATGCATAATTTAAATCATTAACAATCATTTATTCCAAAATTAATTCAGGAGTACCTTTAACCTTTCCTGGAATTTACCACAGTAACTTAAGGTGTTATTGAGGGGTCCAATAATAGTCATTGTGTAACAATAAGTTATGGCATTGCTGTTTACTCTATTGCTAAATGCTTGTTTGCAAATTTCCATTGAAAGATTTACACTACTAATTCTACATCCTATGTTTTAGTTTTTGTCTTATGACAGGCAAAAGTAAAAGATAAGACAGCTCTATTTCTTTAGTTTTTTTTTTTTTAAAAAAACATTCTTAATTTAAAAACTTAATATAATTATAGAATAAAATACATTTTATTTTTACTATTAAAAATATTTAAAATTTTATGGTAATAAATAAAAAAAAATATTCTAAAAAAATCAGAAATGTAAACAAATTTTTTTTTTCAAACCCATTTCAATGATTTTAAAATATTTTTATTGGCTTATTTATATGCAAGGTAAATTTTAATAATAAATATACAAAAAATAATTTATTTTGATAAAAAATTCTATTCAAACTGAAGTCTACCTATATGAGAAATTAATAGTATGGTTTGAGCCTCATTTTATTTATTCTCACTGGAATGGGAAAATGTTTAAAATTTGAATAATTTGAAATAAATTAAACCAGGCTTATAAATTCAATTTATAATTCTATTAATAAAGAAAATAAATTAGTTATAAATATAATAATGTAATAAAAAAGTTATTGCTAAATTTAAACAAAATTTGGTTCATCAATGATTTTAAAGTCATCATATGTAATAAATGAATATGTTTGACCTTTCACACTTCCAAATAAAACAAATGAAATGTAATATCCAGTAATATTCTCTAATATACAGGCTTTTTTAATAAACTTTTACACAGATATCTGACACCATAAATAGTAATAAATACTATATAACATGCATGCTCATAATATATATATATATATATATATATATATATATATATATGATGTAATTTAATTAAAAAAGTATTTACATTAACACATCAACAACGGAAATTAACACAAAATTTGAGAACTATTATATGAAAAAAAAGTAGACTAAAGAAATAAATTAAGAGAGAAAGAGGACAAAATCATAGGTATTAAATTCATACTTGTTGATAGTATATGTATGTATTTGTGCTGGTACAGCCTACAAAAAAATACAAATTATTTTATCATCTATAGAAAATATTTCATAGCGTTCCATGGTTTAGTAGAATTTTCATTAAAATTGTGTTTTTAGACGACTTAAATTAAAACATTTTTTATTAGCTATAGAGTCACAGTAAAATAATACTTATGTATCAATAACATCTTTGTGATTGAGTATGCTTTGAGTGAATATAATAAAATAGGTAAAAGATAATTCATGACACCACTCACATAGAATAATTTGTGTGTGCTTCATTATTTATGTGTTAAAATTAACAATTTATATCCCTTTTTATTTAATTTTTTAACAAACTATTATTATAATTGTTAGTGGTGATTTTGTTGAGATAGGGTACTACTGTATAAAATGAAATTCTTAATTATTTTGATCTGTGAGCAATAACATTAAATATAATGGTACCATAGATGTGGAATATTTTCATGAAAATATTGCAGTGTGTGGTATTGATAGAATTTATATTTCAACAGTTGGTTATTTTTACCATCTATTATATTTTATAAAAATATATATAAAATCTAACATGCATATTACTAAATGTCCCCTATATATTTAATGTAATACAACTCAAATTTCACTCTTCTTATCATCAATGTTCCGCATGAACAGAAAAATTATTGAATCGATTTTTTCTTTATCATTTAATTTATTAAACAGTCATGTATATAAATAATAGCAGGTGTAAAGTTACTTAAATTGACCTGCTATTGCAGCTTCAAAGAATTATTCTAAATATAAATTTACACTTAAAGCAAAAATTATAATTATACAAGTTAACTACTCCGTTTAAACATAATAGATAGTTCACTGCATATAAAAATTCAAACGTACAGTTGGAAAACTATAAAAAATATTACTCAACAATTTAATGTTTAATCTATTTAAAATTTTATACCTTAATTTATAACGAATGACAAATAGAATGTTTACAAGGTAGGTAAATTGATTAATTATTTACACTGTTATGAAAGTCTAAAGTTACATAATTTTTACTGGAGTTGCCATAATATTTTGGTCAATAAAATTGCCTACTTAATATTATACGTATAATTTTCAGCTAGGAATATTTTTTCATATATATATATATTAAATAAAGGCTTTAACCTTTATCATATGAGCCTTCAACGATTATAATAGTCAAACGACACACACACATATATGTTGAAATACATTTGTATATGAACTGCAGAATGTCAAGAAAGATACTGTTCTTTCACATTGTCACACCTATAAAAATATCTTTCTGGCTTTAAATACATATAGAAACATAGTTCCTAAACTCTCCATACAGTAGCTGTGTAAAGTACTTGTGTTAGCATAAGAAGGGATGGTCATGTGATGGTTAGTGGTACATATAAGAACTTGGGTTTGAAGTAAAAAAGGATCCCTGTCACATCAAAAATCCACATCAAAATATGTATTATAAGTTTATGAAAAAAAACTTGCTTAATCTCAAGAATAGTTAATCAGTAGCAATTGATTATTTCTTAGTAACTCAAAAATTAAAATTTATTTCATTTTAGTGGATATTTTTCCTCATATATATACAAGTCTATGTATTTAATTTAATATGCATATAAAAATACATTCCTTTTTTGTGTGTCCATGCAAAAGGAAAGATGTTTGAGCTGGATTATGTTAAACATTATGCTGATATGAAAGTTCTTTATATATAATTATACATATTCATGACTTATTAAATTTTAAAATATAAATATGAGAGTATGAAACTGCCTTGAATATTTGCAATAAAAGTTTTTTTTTTTAAAATCATGGCTAAACTTCAATAATTCTATGCACTTCCAAAATATATATGTGTGTCAGGGATGAAGCATCCATGTATTGAATGGAATGACTGCTTCTGGAGAAAAATTCACTACAACTTTCAAAAGCTAAAATTAAATTTCAATTAAAAAAATTCACTTTCATTTTTTTTTACCAACAGTCGAATTGTTTTTATATATACGGGATTGGGAATGAACTCAATTAACTCATCCTCACATTCTCATTGATTATAAGAAATTCAAATAATGCTAAGATCTAATTTACTTTTAAAACTTTTAAGAATGTTAAAAGAATTTGGAAAATAAAAATATATTGATAATATATTCTATGATTTGCAGATAAGAGTTTCAGATTTTTCTAGATATGTGTAATATATATTAGGTGCTATTATGTAAAAATTGTTGTGGCAAGTGAAATAAAACAATTATAAAAAAAGAAGTGTGCTTCTATTCCTAAAACACTCATGATTCATCACTAATATGTATATAAGACCAAGCTTTTATAGATTAAAATTCTTAGCAACATAGATCTGGAATAACTGGAGAGTTTTATGATTGTGATAGTCCTATTTTTTTTTCTAGTTTCCACCACTAATGCATATTACACTATTTCTAATAAGATACTTTAATGATTCCTGTGCATATCCTAATTGTGTCTTATATTAAATTTTCTTATACACAATTTATTTTTACATATAAACACACACACAAATATATATATATGACTTAATAATAATAATAAAAAACATTGTTCAGCATATCTGTTCCTGCAGATGACCAATAAAGTAAAAAAGAAAAAGATATTTGCAGATATTAAGTAACAGAAAATAATTACATTTCTTATTCTAGACGAGGGACTATGAGGAGAGAGGTCCCAAATAAATTCCAGCTTTAGTAATGACAGGGCTAGGTTGATCCCTAATACACAAATACACCAAACTACTAAAGCCTATTAACCACTGACACATATTTGAATTTACACTTACCTATAAGATTTTAGCAACAGTTAATTTCTTCATCATATTTTGAGAAGCACAATCTTATATACTTAAATAATAATTTCTAGCGTTTAAAGTTGCATGATAAAATAACAAGAACTTTATTCAGATGAATGGGCAATAAAGATAAAATAACACAAATCAAGCAATTATTAAATAACATGCAGGCGAAATTGTGAAAAACAATTTAAATACATTACAATATTTTCATAAAATTTAATATTATTTAAAATATATTATTTGCATTTGAATTACTGATTTCACAACGTTTTTTTACAATATTGATTTTTGATGCTTTTTGTTCATAACATAATTATAATTTTTACATCATTAATAATAATAGTTTCACTATTTAATAAATTCACTTTATTAAATGTCAATAAAAGATTTAGACTAATGATATTTTTAAAAAAATAAAGTAAAAATGTAAATCAATAATAATTTATAACTATATATATATAATTATAATTGAAATAATATTTTTAACGGTTTACAAACAATTACAAACATTCTTTAAATCCGCAGAAGTACTTTTGGTTACTTTCTAACCTGCCTCAACTGCCATTAAATTCAAAAACTAAAAGCGGAAGCAAATGTTGAATTGATAACGTTTGCTTCCGCTTTTAGTTTTTGAATTTAATGGCAGTTGAGGCAGGTTAGAAAGTAACCGAAAGTACTTCTGCGGATTTAAAGATTGTTTGTAATTGTTTGTAAACCGTTAAAAATATTATTTCAATTATAATTACAATATTGTTTTTAATTAACGGATATTTTATTTATTATATATATATGGCAACAAAGTTTTGGAGAATATCTATTATACATATATATTATGGTAACATTTCATCAATTTTAAGCTCTGGGCATACTCTTTGAACAGAAACACAAATAGTAGCTCACTTTGGCTTTTATGAATTGTTACTGGTTTCTATCTATTTTGTAAGAGGTAAACTATAAGAATAATTCATAGTGGAAACATATTTCTAAATCTTGCAATATTTCGGAATTGTATTTAATTTATATAAAAAAATTGAAATATTTTCAGACTGAAAAAAGTCATTATTATTATTGACTTAATTAATACTGATACTATATCAATAGTACTTAATTGTTTCCATGTATTTGTATTGTGTCTGTTATAGTACTGAAGAAAATTGCTTTGGTAGTCGAAACTGTAAAAAGCATCTCAGATCCAAAGCTCCTCATTGATGAAGGCCATAAGTCAGAAACTAGTCTGGGGATATTGGATGAGTAGGCACTAGATAGGGGTTTTATGCACAAGCCTTCTGGCCTCCATTGATTACTCTGGTTGGCACAGGGTGGCACTACTGTATGGAGAGATTTTGCCTGTTTACTAACAGTTATGTGCTAGCATGAGATGGTTATCATGAGATGTTTAGTGGTTTAACTAATGAATAAAGTTAAACAACAAAACTTTGATTGAATAAGTTCTATGCTTCAAACATGAATGAATAATTATAAAGTCATTATAAAATTATTGAATTTTGTTTTTAAATATAAAATTGTATTTGTAAAAATATCACAAAATTATAGCAGTAGAGTGTTTGATGGAGAACAAGATTACAATGATTGTACTTTTTAATCATTGCTTAGAATTTATTAATTTATATTATTTAAAAATAAAACAATTTTTTTTAAAAAATTGAAGTATAAACATGAAATTTATCTTTTTTATTTATTACTACACAAATATTTAGTAAAAATGGTTATAAATATTTAAATAATATATAGAAAATATACAATTTTTGTGTTCATTAGTAACAACAATTGAAAAGAAGTTTGTGAGTTTATGTATATGTCTAGACAAAATAAAAATTATATATATATATATATATATATATAATTTTTATTATATATATATATATATATATATATATATATATATATATATAACAGAATTATAAGAACTTAAATAAAAATGAAATGGTATACTGTTAAATTAACAAAAGATCTAAAACATTATACTTTTTAAATTTGTTGAATGATAATATAAGTATATATAAAAGATTAATTGAAAAATTAATTTAAATCAAAACAAAAAAAATATTCAAAAAGATTTAATAAAAGTTGTGATATGAGCAGTAGATTCATAAATAGAAACAATAGTCCATTTTCTATCTGACTGCACATCCATCTATAGGAAGCTAGACTAATCAATGATACAGTGATAGGAAAAAACTAATCTTGGTTATTATTCTTTGTCATTGAGATGAATGCCATTTATTTTCTGATATCTAGTATACAATTTATTCCTTTTATACTATCCCAACTAATTACATGACATTTAAATATGCTAAGGTTTTTAACATAACACAATTTTTGTGTAGCAATATTTGCCTAATATAAGATTTGACTGAAGCCTTAAAATATGATTTCAATTATATGCTAATAATAGAGACATTTACTATTTTATTTAAGTGTTACAGAAAAAAAAGTATTATATAATTGTCTAGCATGTATTCAGAAAACGACTTTAAAACAGTAGTCTACATTTTTCTTCTAATCAAGATCCATTAATCTCTGAACTTATTTTTATATAAATCTTCCAATTAATGCTGGAAGAAATCATAATTTATCTTAACAGTATGAATCCATTTTAATGAATTGATAATAAATATTTTAATTAATAAAAGATTTGTGTAATTTTAATGTGTATTAATAGAAATATTTTAAATGATAAAGAAACAAGGGATACAAAGAATATGCTCATTCTGTGTAAAGATAAAAATATGCTGGACTTGGAGAACTCAAGAAAACACAAAAAAATTGAAAATGAATTTGTTTATCTTTTTTTTTTGGGGGGGGGGGGAGGGAAGGGTTATTTGCATTTAGATTTTAATTGATTTTTTTTAGCTTTCTAAAAAAAATTGTCAACTGAAAATTTACTTTATCAGAAATAATTATGGTCAAAATTTTTTATATAGAATGTTGTTGCTTTTTTATTTTTAATTTTTAAATGCTTTTATTGAAGTTTAAAAATTGGTTAGTTTATTTGTTTGTTAAGTTAAATTAGAATAAAAAATTTAAATTAAAGTTTAATATATTTAAATTCAATAAATATAATTGAAATGCAGTATATAACTAAGTAATACCAAACTAATACATATAAAACACTCATTTTTAGTAAGACACCTAGATTTTTAGATATGGAAGAGTAAATAATAATTTATAGAATTTCTTATATATTCCTTTATAGACAACATTACTTTCTGAATCTGTAATACATATACATATACACGATTATTTATAAAGAAGGAAATTTAAGATTTTAGAAATAAATCACTTAATAATTATGAAATTGGTTAAACATCACCATCTTTAATAAACAGGGTGGAAGTAATGCATGTATATATGTGTGCTTAACATTCCCAGATGACCATATATATATATATATATATATATATATATATTCTAATATTTTCACGGATAAAAGATGTCATATTATTATTACTATTTGTGGGATATTCCGTGTAGTGAAAAAGCTAAATGCTGACGTTTCAGTACAATATCAAGTACCTTCCTCAGAGCGTCCTCTTTCTCAAATCATTAGAATGCATGTGAGATTTAAAATCGTTTTTATCGTTTTCTTTCTCCTCATATTTAAATTCTATTGGTTGAGAAGTTTTAAAATTTATTTTTTCTTCCAATAGCTTCTTCCAAATGTTGTTAATCTTCTTTAATTCACATTTTCATTTATGCTCTTGGGCCTTTTAAAAATCTCTATAGCTTTTCTTAGCAATCTCTGGTCATATTGTTCAATTTTTGCTAAAACATTTGTTTTTTTCAAAATTGATATCATGATTTGTTAATTTTATATGAGAATAAATAGCTGATGAATTGGATTTTTCTCTCACTGACAGAATGTGTTCTTCCTTTCTAATATATATTCTATGATTAGTCTGTCCTATATATGTATGTGGACAGACCCTACATGAAATTTCATATACACCATGACACTCCAAAGCAATTTTATCTTTAGGAAGTGGAAATATTTCACTAATTTTTTATAAGTAGTGTAAATTGTCTGAATATTATTATTCTTTAAAATGTTACCAATTCTATCAGTTACTCCTTTTATATATGGCAAAATTGTCTTAATTTTTGATGTAGCAAAATCTTTTTTCTTTTGATATGTATAAGCCCTATTAATAATGTTGTTATTGGATAGAACAAAGAGACTTTCTGATGATAACCATTTTCACCGGGACCTCTTTGCTACTAATAAAATGCTTCTTCATAATGGTTTTAATTACAACATTATTAATAGAGCTTATAAATATCAAAACAAAAAAGACTTTGATACATCAAAAATTAAGACAATTTTGCCATATATAAAAGGAGTAACTGATAGAATTGGTAACATTTTAAACAATAATAATATTCACACAATTTACACTACTTATAAAAAAATTAGTGAAATATTTCCACTTCCTAAAGATAAAATTGCTTTGGAGTATCATGGTGTATAGGAAATTCCATGTAGGGTCTGTCCACATACATATATAGGACAGACTAATCATAGAATAAATATTAGAAAGGAAGAACACATTCTGGCAGTGAGAGAAAAATCCAATTTATCAGCTATTTATTCTCATATAAAATTAACAAATCATGATATCAATTTTGAAAAAAACAAATGTTTTAGCAAAAATTGAACAATATGACCAGAGATTGCTAAGAAAAGCTATAGATATTTTTAAAAGGCCCAAGGACATAAATGAAAGGTGTGAATTAAGGAAGATTAACAATATTTGGAAGAAGCTATTGGAAGAGAAAATAAATTTTAAAACTTCTCAACCAATAGAATTTAAATATGAGGAGAAAGAAAACGATAAAAACGATTTTAAATCTCACATGCATTCTTATGATTTGAGAAAGAGGACGCTCTGAGGAAGGTACTTGATATTGTACTGAAATGTCAGCATTTAGTTTTTTCACTACACGGAATATCCCACAAATAGTAATAAGAATATGATATATATATATATATATAGTAATAAGAATATGATATATATATAACAGGTTCAAACCCTACTTTTAAGTTTTCAAATGTCATGAGGTAATGAAGTAAAATATGTGCCACAGATTTTATCACTTCAGAACACACAGAAATACAGTATATGTTGTCAAAAAAATCCATGCTGAAATGCATGTTTTGGAAAGACTATATATCTATAACTGTCGTCAATGAAAAATTTAATATATATGATCTACAGATCAGCCTTAAAATATCTTCTTTATCATGTTCCAATCAAAAATAAAAAAAAGCCCAAATACTATTGATATTGAGCAGACTTTATTTTGATATTATTTCAAAACATGAAATACACCTAGCAAGTATTAATTAGAATAAACTTCATGATTTTTAAATATAAATATATTTATATTATGGACAGTTATAAATTATAATTAAATACAAATTCACTCATTGATGTAAGTGGATAATGTAGAATGTTTGTTTTCTAAAATTTACAATTAATATGTTACTTATTACATATAGCTATTATTATTTATATTTTTAATATATTCTTATAACAAAGCAATAAAAGATTCAACTTGTAACTAAGCTTTCGTCCAGCATCACAGCTCAGCAAGACACGATTTCCAAACACAGGACTCTGTTATTGTTTGCAGAGAACGACACGACTTTAAAAAAGGTGAAAGAGATTTGCTTTATTGCTAGGGACAATCATACTATCAATAGAAAAGACACATGCTACAATATATCCAAGAAATGGAATACATAAAGTCATTTGCGTAAATTTGCATTGCAGTTAACCACTTTCTTTAATTACAATAAGGCTATGACTATGAGGATTGTGTCTCTTGAAAGCGCTCAGCCACACTTATATATATATATTTCGTATTATTTTGTATTATTGTAATATATAAAAAATTTAGAAAAAATCAGCTTTGTGGGTGTATGCTTCGTTAGTTCAAATCATCTTTATATAGTAGTATTTAACGGCAAAGTTTAAACATTTCGCTTATTTTTAATTCATGATTTGGTAAGAGAAAAGGATAATTAATCAAGAAGCAGTAACTTTATTTTAAACAAATGACATCATCTATGAATAAAATATTTCCCATTTAAAATTAAATACTTTGGGATTTTACTAAAGTTTTATAAGTAGATATCGAATAACTTTATATTTTTCACAAAGAAAAATATATATAGTCACTTGCTCTAAAAAATAATATGTTGTTTAAGTACCAAAATGGGATGGAATGCTTTCATTAATTTTAGGCATTTGATCCAATAGATTTTGTCTTATTTTCCTTATTAGGGAAATGATCAGGAAACTCTAACATTTAGGATTTTATGACAATTATCCAATTTATCCAAAACTAATAACATTCAAATTTAAATTTATGTAAACATATATATATATATATGTCCAAAAGATGGCGCTATACCAAAACCGCCGAACAAGTGTAAGATTTGTTTTACATAAACGAAAAAAGAGTCAGAAATTAACTACCTCTTTCATTTGCTCACTCCCAGATCAGCTGATTTCAAGCTGGTTTGCTATCCTCAGTGGGAGATATATATATATAAACTAATCAACGATATAAATGAAAATATGGTTTAATTTTTAACCTTATGTGAATGGGAATCATAACATCTTTTAAATCAAAGAAAGGTAAAGCTTGAAAATAGCATCTATAAAAGCCAACATAAATTTTTGTTTTTTTCTATTAAAATATCAAATTTAAATATTGTTATTAGCAAATATTTATAAATGAATCTCTAATTTTAAATTCTTTATGTAAAAGTTGTGAATGATATGTTTCTTGCAATGAGAAGCATGTCTGTTATTGGATTATTCCTATACATTTACTTATAAAACATATGACATGATATATATTTTTTATATATGTCAAAGCGTTGACCAGGAAGTGAACCTGGGCCAGCTGCTTGAAAGGCAGCTATGAAACCACTGGGCCACCAATGCTTGACTACGATATGATATTTGTGCAGATTATATCGATTTCTGGAAAATGGCAATCCACTTATATTAATGCAGTATAAATAATTGATGATTTGGTGTCAATATTTCAAATAGTATAAAAAATATATATAAATTCATTTCTAGATATACCTAATCAAGTCAAATGTTATTTACTCATGGCAGCCAATAAATAAAACAAAATTTATGTTTATAAGTATTAAAACTTAAAATAGTTGATTCTAAAGAACAGTAAAGCTATTGACATTTAAATTAATTTTTTTCTCCCTTTGATTGAAGGAAATAAAAATTTAGATAAATAAAAATAAAAATTTATCAAGTCATTACTAATTTGATTCAAAACCACATTCAATGATTTATATATATGATCACTAGATGGAGCTTTACCAATAGCTCCTAACTAGCTTTTGTTTACATAAACGCTGAGAGAGATCTATATATCACATTTTTCAAATTTTAGTCACACGGTTGATTTATTGGCATGATGGATTTATGGATTCAGAAGCTAAAAGTTTCCACATCGAAAATCAATCACTTCTCGTCTTAAATATTGCATAAACTCCTGAATGAATGATGGTGAAATTTAAAAAAAGTTATTACATCACACTCATTTATTAATGATTGTAGACTTTATGGCAAAATTAACAAATGTTAAGTAGAATTTGAGATAATTTTTAAAACTTTAGACTCAAAATAATTTATTTTAAAAGAGTAAAAAATCAATAAAATGAAATGGTAATTGAACATATTTATTGTCTGCAGTTCATAAGGAGTTTGTATACTGAAATCATAGACCCAATGTAATCACTGATCCTTAATCTCCAATATTTATCCTTTTACTCCTGACTGAAATAATCCACACAGGTGATAATAAAATAAAAGATATCATTTAGAAATGATAGTTGAACAGAAAATTAATTTATGTCAAACAAATGACATGATTTTCAGCTAATACATTGCATTATTGCAAGATGGAGAAATTAATGGATGCAAAAGGTTCATACTTATTAAATGTATATCCAGAACTACACTAACCATGTTTACAGATAATGTTAAAGATTTACAATCTTCATCTGCAAGGAGTTTGAATATTGATCTAGTGCATCTGTATTTTCGAGACTCTATACACCTTACACTCAATAGTTATCTTTTATTGTTATTGTTTTTCCTCAAACTATCAGTTTGAAATTCAAAAACCTGTTTTTGGATTAGATACTGATAGCTTTATAGGGGAGAAAAGTAAATGGTGGGTGATTTATAAAAGGTACATTAGATCCAAAATGGTGCAGATGTAGTACATTCAGGTATCAGCACTTCACTAATGAAAGCTATGATTTATCCTAGGAAGAAGTCTGTTGATATGAAAAACAATGAATATAGATTTAGTGACCCCCTGCCATCTTGTATACATTAATTTATCAAACTACAATAGATGGAAGTTGTGGAGTAGAATATAAAATTTGGACCTGTAAAATTAATTTGCAAGATTGGCTTTTGAATATTTAGTAAAATTATTGAAAAGCTAATGGTGGGAGGAAGAGGAATGCATATACAATAATGAAGCCGAATAATTTCAAGGTCTAAATAAAGTCTTAATAAGTTCATTCACTTGTATATTTTACTATAAACTTTATAAAGCTTGAAAAATTAAAAGAAAAAAATGAGGAGTCTGGAGAGATAACATGAAGAAAATAAATAACCAATTAATTTATAAAAAATGATAATATGAAATGAGTAAATGGAAAAAAAAGTTTTTACTTAAAAATGAAAAGTAGGAGAGAAACATAGTGTAATAGAGTAATCAAAATAAGAGAACAAAAGGTAAATGATGATCTTATGCACTGGATAATTAGGAGCATTTTAAAATATAAGCAACGAATAATACCCACTGAAAATATAATTTGGAGTGATGACTTGAGGTTAAATATTGACAGATAATTAATGATGATAAATAATGCTATAAGCATGAAATTTTATATTTTCTTTTTACCCTATTTTATTTATAGATTACACAGCATATATATATATTGCTATTAAAAGGTGAGAAGGTTGCCTTGACCGCAGTGAAAAATATTGAGTGCTATCCTTGGTGTGAATGTTTACGTGGTTACTGGTGGTTTCTATTGGTTACTAATTAGCCCAATTAGCTTTAAGCATTATTTTACTTATATATACATATATACACACACTCTGAGGAATTTATTTTTAGACTTTTTTTTCTTGAAATTTTAATTTGGTTATTAAAATTTTATATTTTAATTAAAATTATAAAAAATGACTTTAATTTAAATTGTTATTAAAAATAATGTAATGCCTTTTACGTAGAACTTGAATTTTCATACAAATAAATTCCTCATCTGTATATCAAACCTTGTTCTAATCTGACGTAATAAACTAGGATCAAATTTGTATACAAATAAAATTTGCAACCTAAATTTAAAAAGTATATATTTAAACAGCATTGCATTCCCAAACGATGTTTAGAAAATTACAGCGTGTTGCATCACACCCATTGATATAATATACAGCTTGCAATGTCTTTTTGAATTAGATGGTTTTTTTTTAATCAAATGATTTATAACTTGGGTATTTTGTAAAAAATCCATGTACTGGAAATAACGAAACGTTACTATAATTAATATATTAAAAAATAAAGATCTTAGATGTTTTATTAATTAAATGATAAAAAATATTCAGCAAATTTCGTTTCTGTTGTTAATAATTTTTCAAAACTGGAATTTAATTCAAACATATGAAATAGACTTCAGTTGCATGCGCTTCTGTGTTCTTTGGCTGATTAAAAGATATATTGTTTCTTCATAATGATATAACAATTTCAATTAAATTAATTGTATAGTGAGCTATTATTTTTTTCAATATATTGATTGAAAATAAAATATCTACTCTCTACAACTGCAAATTTATTGAGAAAAAATATTTATGACAACGCCAAGGTTATAAACTATTCAAATTATTTTTATAATTATATATGTTACGATTTTGATATTATTCATGTAAAAACTGATAGTGTGAGGAAAATTAAAGAAAATAGTCAAGCATTGGTGGTTGAGAGGTCAGCACAGCCACCTTACAAGCAGTTGTTGCGGGTTAGCGGGTTCGCTTCTCGGCCGATGCTATGACACATAAAAAAAAATAAAGAAAATAGATTTTTCAAAAACTATTTTAATGTGATCACGAATAGGATTTCTACATAAAAAGTAAACTCTGTTCGCATATTAATAATAAACTCATAAACATGCTAAGAAGATGCATAATAGATTTTTGTTTTTTACTGAAATGTTATGTTAAAAGAAATATATTGGAGAGTTATAGTAAAGATCTGGTAAAAAAAAATGTTGCTGCAGAAGATATTTAAAAGCAACATCATGAAATATTAAACTAAGATATTAAAAGATTTTGTAATTTATGTATTGGCTTGATTAAATTTGGGTTGTTAATTTCTTTTTTTAAAAAAATAAAATGATTATATTAATTTATTAATGTTTTCCAGTGTATGTATATAACCAATATTTTCAATATATAATGAATGGACAATTAAAATGTACCACTGGGCAAAAATAAAAATAGGACAAGTGTATTTTATTTATGAAAATTATATCTTATCATAATTGTAATTTTTGTTTTTTTATTGTCTCACACTTATGTAACCCATACTAACAGAGACTTTTAACTCTTAAATAAAAATAACTATATTCTATTGTCCACTAAATATTGGATAATGAGATCAGAAGACATTAGAATACTAAAAACCATGGGTATGATTGTGGCCTGAAAAAAATTTGAAACCTCACCTGAAAACACAACACAAATTCATAATAATAATGGATATTTATACTAACTACTATGCCATGATACCATTTTATGTTGTATATTTTATATAATCTCACTGATATACTTAATACAAAGGGCAGTTTTCTTAATCTACTCTAGAGACATATAGTATGTGTAAGTGATTAATGGATACTTTAGGTGATATATTTCTTCAGTATTCCCATCCTGAAATCAGATTTTTACTTTCTTCTTCATCACTGAAAAATATAAATAATTTTCATTTGAAACTGATGCACTTAAAGCTTTGAGCAGTCAGAATACCATATCATTTTCTCATTAATGTATAAGGTAGAAACTGGTCTAGAGATGAAGGTATTCTAGCATTATTTAACTTGCAGGCAAGTGGTTACTTAAGTCTTAGATAACTCTAGGGTAAGTAAAGAGAATTGTTCTTAAAAATATATGAATAAACATTAGAGAAAGTCAATTGATATTGTTTGTCATACAATTTTTTTCTTCCTCCTTCTTTCCTTATGTATTGCCTTTTATATTTACATATATCATTTCCAACCTTCTTATACACTTAACAATACTATTTTTCATACCAAAACTTTACTCTTATAGTTTTGACTTTTCTGAAGTCATCATTAGACATCAACTTTGATGATGTCTGCAGCACAGCAAAACTGTAAGGGTAAAGTTTTGGTACAAAATAGTATTGTTTGTCAAGCATTAGTGGTTGAGTGCTCAGAACAGCAACCTTACAAGCAGTTGTCCCAGGTTTGCAGGTTCGCTTCCCGGCCAATTCTTTGACACATGGAAAAAAATAGCATTGTTAAGGGTATAAAAAGGTTGGAAATGGTATGTTTGTAATACTACAATATAAAAAATTATTTTATTTTACTGGTCTATTGAATAGAAACATCTTGATATTTAAGTCACTCCTAAACACATGCCCAGACTACTACTGGCTTATTGTACATTGATTTAATGCATCTGGATGCTTTTAGATCTAATGGCCACTTAATATCATTTTAGTACAAAACACTCAGGTAAAACAAACAGCCCAATGATTTCAATCAATCCAAAACATTTGCATAGTTCTTAGAGCAGACACCATTTCAGTAACTATTTTTATTGTCCTCAATTCCATAACAACTGCATTCACTTTAATTTTTTTATTTTGGATTCAAAAGGAATATGATTTCTTTTAACAATAAAAAATATATAAAATATATTTGCTAGATGCAGTATGAATTAGCTTCAAAGAGATCCAAATATAGTAAATCCAGGTAAATGTGTTTTACCAACAAACACTTTTACCCAGAAACTAACAGATGTGGATAAACAGTAAATACGGATTTAGTAAGAACTATCATACAATATGTATTCATTACTAAAGTTTAAAATAGAGTAAAGTGCTGCAGTAGAATGAATAATGTTGCTCTTGAAAAGCATTTGAAAGTTGTGGTCATGTGATGTTTATTATATCAGTTTCAATTAAACTGATGATATTAAGATGTTTTTACTTCTCTAGCCTGTTATCAATGTAAAAACATGCAAATATTAAAAAACAAAATTCTCACTCTATGAAGCCCCATAGATAAAATATCATTGCTGGTATAACTTTTCCATTGACTTAATTGATACTTTATCGACTAATTATTTTTCTTGGATGAAAACATTATTGATAAGATAAACAGTCCTGATTTAGTAAGTTTGTGCATACAGTATGTAAATTAATTAAAAGCTTTTTATATGCTATGTCATTTTAAGAGATTATTTTAACCATAAATTTTAATATATTGAACTACTTTGTAATATAAACAGAGTGTTAAATGCTTTTTGAAAAAATCAAATCTTATTTATATTTCCAAATACATTAAACTAAAAAAAGTAATATATATATATTATAACATTTTGGGCTATACTGTGTATTGTTTTCCATTGAACACCGATATTTCGACGACGGAATAGCAACCACCATTATCAAGGTTAAATTTTGAAAGAAAAACCGTTAGATCTTAACAAATAACGTGACTGTTTGCGAAATGAGAAATGAGATTCAAGTTATATAACCCAGCATTGCTATTGTAAATCAGACTAATAACATACTACAATGACAATTGAACCATTAATGTTTAAACTAATAAATAGTGAATTCAAGTTGATGTTTTAGCCAAGTAAGTTACTCTTCCAAAGGCAATATTTTTGAGAAGACATATTATTTTGGAAAATCCTCTAGATTTCTAAGTTTTTATAAGAATATAAGTGATTTCCAAACTTTGTGGATTATCATACTGAGTTCACATCTATAATTATTTGTTATCTTGATATAAGCAGCTTTTTTAAATTTAAAGCAACTCCCCATAATAAATAATCTCAGAAGTCAATCAACACAAATTGAAGTGTCTTTTTAAATTTAATATTCAAAATTCTAAGAGCTCACTTGTTTAATTTAAAAAGTCAATAGTTTAACCCTATTTCCCCACGTTTCAAAATCATAGTCTTTTATGCCATCATGTGTTATTATTAACAGATTAATGTATTTGGAAAGATGTAAATAAAATGTGGATTTTTTTAAATAAAAATTCAAGAAGATATATATATACATGGTGAACAATGTTAATAAATTGTGATCTGAGACAACTGATGAGTGCTGATTCAGCATGAAATGTGCATCGTTGGGATCATATATCTTTTTAACATGGCTTTGATCATATATTTATGATTACAACCCAAAAAAAAGTGTTAAAAACGGATAGAAATCAGTCCAAATCTTTTATGAGAGTGGTATAGTGGATATTACACTACAGATATATTATTTATTAAGGAGTACTTATAGTTTTTCTGTTTGTAAAGACACGTTTAGAATTAGCTTAACGAATAGGCGACTAAAAATTATTTGCCCTAAGAAACGTCACAGATTAACATTTCTATATTAGAGAATAACAATGAATGACAATAACTACCATAAACAACAAAATGCTACTGTTTAGTTATAATATCTATTATTCCATTTGTCTTTTGGCAGAGAATATAACTTAAATAATATACTTTTAATAATAATAAAAATATGTGTCAAATTTAAAGTTTTAACTTTTACATGTCTTGAAGTAAATTTTAAATCAAAATCAACACTGTAAGTAATTTGATCAAACGCATGGATTTCTTCTATATTAAGTTTTATAAGATTAAAGCTGAGCTTTCAAGGCGTTCATTGAAAGCAATAAAGATACGTGGTGAATTTTTGTAATCTCTAATTGCTTTGTTATTAACTTTATTAAGCCTTCAACTATTTTTTGAAAAAGTCGTTATTGTATTAAACAATAATTACTGCGTTATACTCTCTTTATCTAATTTTAACATTAAATAAACACTGGGAGCCAAGAATCATCAAGCTGTTCTCTAGAGTTTTGAAAATAAAGTAAACTTAATTAATATGGGTGATTATTGAGAACAAAAAAATCCAATTTAAAAAAAAAATTGCTTTTGACAAGGAAATATTTACTTTATAATTGCAAATGCTTTTACGAGCTTAAATAATTTTTAAATGTTTAAATTAAAATTTTACAATTATCCAAACTTGCAAATAACATTATTATTTTTACAATAATTTTATCTTAAAACAGAAAAAAAAAAACATTTCTTAATTTTTGACATCCTCAATTTTTTTATTTTTTCTCTCTCTTTTTGCATCCATATATATATGCGTGTGGGGGTATGTATGTATGTGTGCAGAAACATCATTGAAAACAAACGGTATTCATCAATCTTTCCAGTAATCGGGCGGAGAAAATTTAAGTTTTTTATTTATTTTTATTTTTGTTCTATCTATCTATCTATCTATCTATCTATCTATCTATCTATCTATCTATCTATCTATCTATCTATCTATCTATCTATCTATCTATCTATCTATCTATCTATCTATCTATCTATCTATCTATCTATCTATCTATCTATCTATCTATCTATCTATCTATCTATCTATCTATCTATCTATCTATCTATCTATCTATCTATCTATCTATCTATACATATATTTAAACATCTATCCATCTATCTATTTCTCTATTATACTTGGTTAGAAATATGCTATGATTATAGTTCTTGATTGTTTGGTAATTTTTTACTTTAAAAAAACGCATGCAAATGATATGATTTGGCAATCAAAAACGAATGTTTCAAGCACTAAGATCGGAGCTTACATTTTTCCATGTTTGTTTACATATATTTCTTAGTGCGGTTTCCTATCTAATTATATATAATTTATAATTTGATAGATTGCAAAATTTGAAACTTGATTGGGATTATAACATTTATTTCTCAGCGGCAATACTCGGCTTAATATATATATATATAATAGCTCATATTTTGTTAATAAGCTTTGGCTACAAGAAAATACATACTGCTTAGTGAATTGAAGATGTGCAATAACTTTTCACTATGGTAGAAATAACTTGATACTAAAAGGAAATATACCTATGTGTTTAAAAAGAAAGGTTTTTAATAAATGTGTTTTACCAGTTCTTACTTATGGATCTGAGACTTGGACACTTAATAGAAAAGCAATATAAAGACTTCAGACCATTCAAAGAAGTATGGAAAGATGCAAGTTGCATGTAACAAGAAGAGATCAAAAACTCAATATATGGGTAAGAGAACAAATAGGTGTTACTGACCTAATTGAAAAATTAAGACTGAAGTGGAGTTGTGCTGGACCTATTGCTAGAAGAGATTATAATTGATGGACAATTGAACCCTTAAACTGGATTCCAAGAGATTGTAAATGACCCAGAAAGAGACCACATGCGAGATGGATGGATGAAATAAGAAAGTGTGCAGGGGTGATGTCGAAAAGAGAAACTAAAGATCAGAGAAGATGGATTGAACTCGGAGAGACCTTTGACCTGCAGTAGATTGATAATGATTGATGATATATATATTAACTAACTAAAAATTATTATACATGAATAAAGCATTATAAACAGAACACAAAAACATTAATTATAAACAACAATTAGCCAAGCGCTTTCGATATTGTATACCAGAATCATGGCGACATATTGGAATTGAACGGTTAATATTCCAGTGCATGCGCAGTGTTTTTGTGCTCTGTTTATCATGCTTTAATCATATAGAATAATTTTCATTATCTGACAGAGTTTTTATATTATTTATTAACTAACTAAAGGAAATAAAAATAAAAACAAGCACAAGTATTTCTCTAAAGAACTACTTTAATATTTCTATCAGAAGACTGGATTAATCGAGAATTATAGCAAAATAGTTTCCTTCAATATGTAAACATACAAATTGATTTGCATATCAGATAACACAATTAATGCTTATAGATTAAACATTTTTTTAATCATTGTTTACAAAACCTTTCTTATTCGATCAATGGGGTAAGACATTATAATAAATATATTCTCTTTACTGTTTTAGAGAAAAATATAAAAAATATTAAATTACATTTCATATGAAACTTTACAAAATAATGAATCATTAATTATATATATATAAGATTTTACACACCACATAATATGAATCCTCTTATAGACAAAATATAATATAAGCATAAATACTAAAAGCTTAGGTTCTTATTAAAATATTATCTAAGGCTAATTAAAATATAGGTTCTTATTAAATTTAAATCTATATACTGGGTTTTTACTTTATCTACATCGCAGGGTTTATGTATATTCTTGATGCAAGAAATAATTATTATACTTTAAAACACTTGAATACTATTTAATGCAACAATTATTTAAATTCTTATACCTTAAATATTTTATCTTCTTATAGTTCTGTAATCCTATATTTTAAGTTGTAAAATGTATAAAAAAATGAAAACGTAAAATACTTAAGCATCTATATACTCCAGATAACCATCTGGCTATCAAATAAAATATTCTTCAATTATTTAAAAATACATTTAAATATTCATCTGTATATACAACGTATAGACACATCTTATTATAATATTTCCATGTACGTTCTTGTACCAAGCAATGAAAAATAAAATAATACAGCAAGTAGAAAGGGTACTTTTATGCTAACCACTGCATCATTAAGAAAATTTGTAATAAAGATAAATCAAGGATAATATTTATTTTAAAAAAATACAGGGATTAAATAAACAATAAACAAATGGTATAAACAAGTTTAATGTGACTCTTGAAATATACTCTCATATACAATAGTATTTAATACAATTTTAATAAATTCGATTTTCTTAAAAAGGGATAGAGTATTTGAGCACAGACTTTCACACAACCCACCACTCTCCACACTATCTCATAACACTGATACACTTGAACACATATATGTTGAAAAGATAAATAATCACCAATATAAGTATTTCATGCTAAAACAGCAATCATTACTTGGTCCAGATGACCTTAGGTCAACATGGGTGTCTCAAAAATTTTGGCCTTAGGGTGGCCTTTGAGCATTCCATCATCAGATTTTCAATTGGATGGACGGTTGAAGAGTTGGAGTGTGGAGTAGATTGAAGCCTGTCCATTAAAGTATAAGGATTGACTATCTTAATATATATCTGAGCACTTATAGCATATATGTGTAGAGATGATAATCTGGACCAACTGATGATTGCTGGTTTAGCATGAAATGCATATAATGGTGATTATTTATCTTTTCAACATATATGTGTTCAAGTGTATCAGTGTTATGAGATAGTGTGGAGAGTGGTAGGTTGTGTGAAAATATGTGCTCAAATATCCTATATATTACATATATAGACACAAGTATATAATAAGCATTTGTGTTTCAGTTCTTAAAAAGGGATGTGATGATGACTATAAAACGTAAATATATTTAAATGGAATAATACAATATTTATTTACAATGTAATAAAATGTTTTAATGTAGTAAAAGATATTTACAAGAGGCAATAACTTTAGTAATACAAATAACCACTGACATACACATTTTTATGATTTAAAATAAAACACCTTCACTTCTTAGTAAATCCCTCTAAAATTATAATTATGACATTGATGTTATATTTTAAGAAGTTTTCACATTTTTATTTAAGATACTAACTATCTACCAATTAGGTACACAGAATACCATATGGGTGTCTATAAACAGGCCACCAAAATGAATGATATCAAATTACAATACCAACAATGTTTAGAAATCAATGTAAATATATAACTCTAATGACATTGCAAAGATAGCTAGGTATTATGCACAGTAATTATATAGATTTAAATTTATTAATGCATACTTATGGTGGAATAATAACTGAGTTCACAATAAACTAACATCTTTAAAATATTTTTTTAGTAGAGCTAGCAAACACCATTGAATAAACGGACATGCCTTAAATGGTCTCACATGCTTAAAATAGGCATTACTATCATAAAGTTAAAGGCAAAATGGATGGTGATAAATAGACAAATTGATATCCAATAATTCAACCTGGTAGTTACAAAGTGATAAATTGTATTCTCTATCTCATGACTGATTTTTAAAAATAAATTTAATAGTAATAACAACCATCCACCTAAATACCAAAATTGATACTTGTCACCAAGCATCATATCAATTAATAAATAAAAAAGGCATGAATTTGTTAATTAAAATATGAAAAGGTATCTGACACATATACTCATATAGAAAATAACATATATACTTGATCTAAAAGTATATGCAAACCAACACACTACAATTGCAAAATGATGTCAAATATTTAGAATTTTAATAGCCATCTCTGTTCATACACCAATTTCCAAAATAGTCTATTTATACCCAAATGAAATATAGAATGGTTACTTTTACACCGTAGTACATTTTTATTCTATCAGGATATAAACTGTGATACTTCTTAATAATTTACAACTTAAAAACTTTTTGTCTCTCAATTTTTTACCAAATTCATTAACAACAAGTATATTGCTATAAATAAATCTCATAATATATCACATATAAAATAATAATTACAAATGCATAAATAATGGAATTATAATAATGCAATAATAATAAACATATATCAGTTTCATAAAACAATTAATATATATTGCATTTGTCTTATCCAGTTTAACTAAATTGAGATTTGAATGTTCTTTCATTATTTAAAATGACAATAAACCTGTTTAAATGAAGACTCCTTGTGTTGTTTCACTCAGCAAAATATAAAACAGTTTTTATAATGTCGAGGACATGAAAGTAGGAGTTTCTTGAAAAACATTATCCATACATTCCATACATTCAATTTCCAAATCAAGAGAAGCAAAGAGCAGGTACAGCAAGATTAATAATAAATAAGTAACAAACAGTTCCATAATAAAATTGAGTCACTATTTTGGCAATATGAAGCCACAAAGAAAGTTAAATTATTTCTTTCTTTATGGAGAGCAATAAAATACACTTCCAATAAATGAATAAATGAATTATAAGTGAATGAATTATAATAATACTAATATATCATCTTATTTGCATTGAGATAATACAGATATATAATTCCTTTTCCAAATATTAAAAAATCAATCTGTATAACAACTTCCATTATCATAACTAAATAAAAAAAGATTGTATTTTATTTGTTCTTTAAAACTCATTATTGCATTCATTTAATTAATTAAAAATATAATAAGTTTCAAAAAATGATTTCTGATATAATAATAATAACAAATGTATTTCAGTTATTAACCTGTTCACATATAAATTACTTTCCTTTTAAAGTAAAACAATTAGCAGAATATAAAAGACAATATTATTAATATTAGTAATTAGTTTATATAACTAATTCAAAACATAAATAACAAAGTGTTAATAAAATGGTTTTATAGCAAAAGTTCAGAATCAAATAAAAGTCTATAGAGATGGTAATTTAAACATATGTATTACTTTCCTGATCCGTAGTTTCCACTACATTTTAATATTCAGCATGCTGGAATTTTCTTCATAATAATACAAATTTTGCATTTTTTAATGAGATATTGTTTATGGGAAGGTGAATATGTACATGTAAAGTAGATTTTCTCAAATGACTTAAGAGGTTTCTAGCCCAACATTATTTATTGATAAAATAAATAATGAAAATAAGCCTTTTAAAATTATTAATTAAGTTAAATAAAACAAAAAAGAATTAATCGAGAAGTAAAAGAAAGAATAATTTTATTTTTCTGTTTTTTTTTCTTTTTAAAGATGGCAAGAAAACTGTAAAATTTGGCACATTGTATGATTCAAGCAATCAAAGAGAAATATTAAGGTGGGGATTTTAAAATTTATTAACAATTTTTACCTTTTATTAATTAGGGCACATATTTTTAGATTTAAGCTTGACCTTTTACTAATTAAGAAATCTAATAATAAATTTAATCTCATGATGTTTATATAGTTAAATAAAATATAATTAATTTTAGTAACGTTATCTTAATTATTTAACAAAAAGTATCTACTTAATTTAAAGCATTTTTTTTATTTGAAACAAATAATTTTTTTTCACCTTTTTAATAATAATCTCTAAAGAGTTTATCATTAAATCATTCTAATATAAAATAAAAAAAAACTATTTATAAGTTTATTATTTTTAAAGATAATTAACACTCTAAAATAATTTATTTTAAAATTTTCAACACATGCATTAATATTTGCACACACGCAATTATCAATGGAAATTATAAAATTTATTGCAAATCAATAATTAATATTTTAAAACATAGCAACAAATAAATTTACTTACTAAAATTTATTTATGATAAATCTCATTTAAAGTTGCTTTACTCAAACTTAACATATTAAATTCTAATTTCAACTAGATATTGCATGAATTAATTGATACTTTAATATATTCTATTTTAAATGCATTTTCACACAATATTAATAATTAATATTAGAAAAAATAGTAAAACAAAATCTTTATCCACTACAAAGAATTCAAAACCTACCTTTATACAAGTTTAAGTTGTCAAATTCGAACTTTAACAACTATTATATCAATTAATTGATATTCTCTTAGCAATTATCCTTCAAATGTAGTTAACAAAATAGTTTTTTTTAGTAGTTTTGAGTTCATACTTAAGATTTTATATGGCTTAGAAGAAGCAAAGTTTATTTATTAAAGGGTATATTTATTTTGAGTTAAAAAATATAAGTACTATCTATTATATTTAACCCTTTATGAGCTATGTATAAGGTTACAATACATATATGCAAATATTTTTTACAAAATTCATGTGCCCAGAAAGATTGAGTATTTCCAAATATTTTCTTCAGATGGAGCAATTAAAAATGTCAGAAACCCAAAGAATTAAGCAGACTGATATTCTTTTTTATAAGAATGTGCAATAGATAAAGATTCATTATTTTTTTATATTTTTTTTCCTATTACTAATAAATAAATCACATAAATCTTAATATTTTGTATCATATATTTAATAAAAATAATTATAGTGGAGAAATACTATTGACATTAAGAAAAATATTATTGATTTGATGATGTAGTTTTTTTTTGTCAATTAACAATTATTAATGATAAATTTAAATATGTAGATTTTTTTTTAGTTTCTACAAACATCATAGTTAATACAATGATCTCATTTTAATATAATATATAACAAATAAATATTACTTGATTTCTTTTTTTTTCCATATGTCACAGAATCAGCCAGGAGGCAAACTCACAACAACTGTCTGCAACCAGCTGCTTGCTTGCAAGGCCGCTGCACTGACTTCTTGGCTTTTTTAAAAAATGTATAAAATATTTATTTTTTATAAATGAGAAATAATACTATCTGGTGCAATAAAAAAAATCATTTTTTGTCACACAAAATTTCTAAATTCGAATCTGGTCCAAATACATTTCAGTAGTTATTAAATTTCATTGGACACTTTTAGATAGTCAGACAATAGTCAATCCAATAAGGTAATTAATATTTTTAGTAAAAGTATATTTAGGTAATCTCAACTAGAACATAAAATAAGGATTAAAACGCCCTCAAAATATGTTACCAGTATGATGTATACTGTTTTTTATTTGACAATTGCCCTATGGAAATTGTATACATAGAATATGTCGTCCAATAAAATGATATACAATTTTTTACCAATTTGATATTTTCCTTTGTTCCACCTGGTGGAATTATTAAAAATGCTCAAACTTTCACTTCAGTATAAAAATCAGTATTTTATACTGAAACTCAATAAATTGGACTTAGTTTTCTTCTAATTTAATTTTATAAATGAATAATATTTAATAAAATCACATATGAGTTTTATAAATATTTAAAAAAATGAGTTGTAAATAAGGACAATGTACCATAAACAATACTAGTGTTGTCAGTGTAAAACCTCTTTCAGAAAATTAACAAATTATTTTTATTATAAGTTTATTTTTAATGTGAACAAATAATGGACTATTTATGATAACTGTATTAAGTTTTGCTTTAAAATCTTGTATTATCTTACAAAAATTACAATATTTTAAAAGATTATAAAATCAAGTCAATTCTGACAGTTAATAACATATTAGACACTGGTGGTTTTTTTCTTTATATTACAACCAAGTTTTATAATTTTCACTTCTAGAAAACAAACATAAATAAATAAGTCAAAATTTTATCTCTGTATTTATTGATAATAATCAACTAATCAGTGTGTAAAAATAATCAAAACTATTTTATAACAAAAAAATAAATCATATTTTACTATACTTCAGAATCTTTCTGCGAAAACTGGGCTGGAGGGACAGAAACACTATCTGGGTGTTTCCCTCTCTAATAAAACAAGGAAGAAACCTTTTGCTTTTAGCTACATTGCATAAGATGTGGATATCTTACAATTATTTTTCATGTTAACATCAATATAGGCGTTACATTAAAATCTACTTTTTAAAAAAAACTATGGATCATTATCATTTAAAATAATGTTAATAATATGATCTAAATTTACAGAAAAATTGTGTATTATCTGAGAAAACTTTCAATGATTTAATAAATGATAGTAAATATCTAAAACAGACTTGTATTGAAATAGAATTATTTTTTTGAATTTGCAAGGATATATCTGCATACATATTCAATTATAGTAAAAAGCAACACAATTAAAATAGCTGGTAGTATAATGTCCACATTTTCAAATAAAAATGTATTACATAGTATTATTTTAGTTTCTGATTTGAGGTTGATGTCACTAAAGAAAATAGCAGTTGAAAACATTTTTTGAACTAAAGAGTTTAGCCTTGACTTTCTGAGAATCATCTGTTAGAATTTTAGATATAGCATAGTATGTATCTTAGATTTATAAAAATAGGTACTTTAGTATTCTACATGTTATATTTACAATTGATCAATATTTATATATGTATCATTAAAAGTCAGTCAACACTTAGACAATTTCAATATCAATAACAATCAACAATTTCAAACTGTCAGGCAACCTTCTTTTAACAATATATATATATATATATATATATATATATATATATATATATATATATATATATATATATATATATATATATATATATATATATATATATATATATATATATAGACATATTTGGTGGGTTGATCCATGTTAAAAAACATTTAAATATTGATATACCGATGTTTTAATTTGATCACACAAGTCATCCATTGGGTGATAAAAGGTAGAAAGATGGTTATAGAGGTGCTACAATCACTGATTTGAAAAAAAAACATTAATGTTTCACCAATAGCAAAAATGTTAAATTGAGAATGTTTTTTTTTTTTAAAATCTTTCCAAATAGGAGGAAGTGTGCATGTATCATCTCGCTTATTGACACCATCTGGCCTTTTAAGTATCTCAATGGTTTCTCTAGTTTTGCACTGGTAGAGATTATCACATATGGATATGATCCTGGTACTAGAAAAATCAATTTTATGAACTGAATCTATAGTATAGAATGAGAGTGCTGCTGCTGATGAGTGTTGTTTAAGTGCATTAGCATGCTCATCTCACCTAACACTGATGTGATGATTACTCATACCTATGTAAGAAGCTTTACAATTTTCACATGGGATTTGATAAACATCATGAGATTCAAGAGGGGTTGAATCCTTAGGCTTGGTTATTATATTTCTGATCTTTTGATATGTAGAAAATGTTGTATCTATATTATAGCATTTTAATATATGTACAATACTGTCTGTAGTTCCTTTTACATGTGGAACACAAATTCTAATAGCTGATTTATCATCTTTTTGTTTCCTATTTTGTCCATTTTGGGCTTGAAATAAGGCTTTTTTTTTTATAAATTTATAATTATAACTATTTGATAATAAAACATTATTAATATGATTTATTTCTTCTTTCAGATGTGACTCATCTGAAAGGTTAATTGTTTTATTTAAAAGAGTTTTGGCTACAGTAGCTGTCTGAGTTGGGTGATGATGAGAATGGAAATGTAAATATCTGTCCATGTGTGTATTCTTTCTGTAAATTGCAAAAGATAAACTATTTGGTGTTCTGGTGACTAGAACTTCAAGAAAAAGGAGTTTTCCATCAGCATCTGTCTCCGTTGTAAATTTAATATGAGGATGCATATTATTTATATGTAAGAAAAAATCATCTAATTTATTTTTCCATCTTGCCATATGACAAAAGTATCATCTATGTATCTGATCCAAATGAGAAGTTTTAAAGATGACGATTCTAAAGCACGAGTTTCTATATTTGATAGGTGAGCCATAAGAGTACCAAAAACTTGTCTGTAATGCTGTCCATTGTATACAATATATGTGCTTAAGAGACAATGTTTAATCAAAGAAATAATATGGTCTGGTAAATTACAATGTTGTGAAATTATATTTAAATCTTCATCAATGGAATGTTTGTAAACAAAGACACAACGTTAATACTGCCCAGAATGTCATTAGCATTAATTTTTATTTTTTTAAAAAACAGAAATAAAAAGAAAAAAGTTTTTAATGGATGAACCCACAAAATATGTCTTTTATATATACAACCCATGAAAATTTTTGTATCAACATATATATATGTTGATTATATATATATATATATATATATATATATATATATATATATATATATATATATATATATATATATATATATATATATATATACAACTATATATATATTTAAATACATGTGTATTATCTATACTAATATTAATGTCATTGAACTAAGACTTTCAAGTCCCTTATAATTACATTAAGTTTAGTATAGATAATATACATGTGTTTAAGTGTTACATATTCAGACTGTATTCTGTCACTCTCTTTTCTGTATAACTAAATGGAAATAAATATTAAGGTTCTATGTTTGAAGGATCAGACTGATTTAACATCAACATGGGTATGACAATAATAGTGACATCTTCAAGGGCTTTGAGCATTTTATTTTCAGATTTTCAATGATATTGATGACTGAAGAGTTGAGAGTGGGGGAGATTAAAGCATGTCCATTAAAGTTTGATGATTTTCTATTTTAGTATAAACTGAGCAGTGATTGTATATATGTGCTGGACATGGTGATCTAGACAAATAGTTCAGTATAAAAATTACATATTGGAGATTATTTATCTGTTTCACATATATGTTATTATGTGTATCATTTGTATGAGATAGATAGGATAGTTGTGGGAAGTTTGATGGTCTTAGTTCAAGACACTTATAATTATGTATATACAATGTAACTAAGCTGTTGTTTTTTTTACCATTGTATGATGAAAATTAAATCTTATTTGGATCGGTATAATATTTTTTTTAATTTTTTAATGTTTTGATGAAATAACATTCATCCTTGCCAAGTCTTATTTTGTAAAGAACTATTTTATTTTTCTTCTCAGATAATAATCAGATTATGATTAGAATGCAAATGAAAGGCCATTTATATATATATATATATATATATATATATATATATATATATATATATATATATATATTACTAAGAACAAAAAAAGTTAAACCATCAAACATCACATGATCACAATCTCTATACACCTCTTATTAATATTGGACAATCATCTAATATATATATATATATAATAAATGTTTCTATATTTGCATGCAATCATAATCTGGTTATTATTTTAGAAAAAAATAACAAGTTCATTATAATATAGGCCTTGACAATAATGAATGTTTTCGCATCAAAACGTAAACAAATTAAACAAAAACTAGTACATAGTATGACACAAATAAATTATATATATATTTAGCTTAAATAAAATAATAAATGTATGATATCGCATTCCAGTCTGTATTAAATGAGCAGAAATGACATTATTTGTTGTTGCTGCTGCTGTTGTTGTTGTTATTATTATTATTATTATTATTATTATTATTATTATTATTATTATTATTATTATTATTAGTGTTAGTAGTAGTAGTATTAATAGTAGTAGTAATGTAGTAAAAAAAACTATTCATACTACACATAACCAATAGGGAAAGATTAAAATTAGGAATCTGACACTAAAAATATGCTGATTTTTATACTCCTACTTGACACGTGATCTTATTACTGTCAGCCATGTAATGTCAAGACCAACATTTGATAATATAAAATCTAAATAAACTGCATTAAGTTATTCAAATCTGCTATAAATATATGTTAAAGTTGTATAATATTTTAATTTTTTTTTAAACTGTAATATCTATCTTTATATTTGTAATCAATTATTTAAATATCCACTAATCTATGCAATCTTATCAATATTGTTTGGTATCTTTGCAACAACCATATTACATTTTAAATAACAATTCTTGCATGTGTTTGTATTTATATTAATGTTTCTTCCCCTGTTTTCATATATATATATATTGTGACCTTTTCTATAGGTCAATGATGGTTATAAATGGTCAATTACTAAAAAATTTTAAAATTAATATTATATAGTATTTAAAATTATAGACTATAATTAAGCAGTAAAAGATTAATATGATATATTTAAAAGTAAATATTGTGATGGTGAGAATTGTATCTAATTCTATATTTTTCTAAATTGTTTTTCAAAATTTTATATAATTATTTTATATAATATAAGTAGCAAATTTATTAAGACAGATAAAATTAGACTAAACACCGGAAATGACTACGTGACTGTCTGGAATATTCTATGTATAAGCACCGGTTTAAATTAATACTAATAATTAAAATATTTAAATAGTATATTATAGAAGTGGATGGAATTGTCACACATCATAATAAAAATAAGTAGTATACACCTTTATTAATTATTGTTTCAAAATTGTTTTAAAGGTAGTTAAATTGTAATAGATAATAATTGATTTAAAAATAATAATTAGTTAACATTTAAGTCTATTACGTCATGATTTTAAAACTTTAGAAATTGTTTATAAATCCAAGTAGGGATTGACCAATAAAAAAATAGATCTTGGCAGACAACCAAAATCGCACCAACTAATTGTATAAATGGGGGGAGAACAAAAATGTGTTGACTCCAGAGCAGAGGTAAAATTTTAAGCTCTCTAAAATTTTTTTTTCTTTTTAAATTTATTAGTCAATTTTATGATAATTGTAATAATATCTTTGAAAGAAGCCAACTGACAATTTAAAAATCATCGAAGAGAATCTTAGAATAAAAGTTTTTAAAAAAAAGTTTTTCATAGTAATGTTTCACTAACTTTACAGTAACCTGCCAGTGGATTCTATCGAAATATAATCAGAGTTTTTCAATAGAAAATGGATAGATTCTTAAAACCAAGTTGTAAATTTTATAATATTCCAAATATGTTAATATTATTCGTTGATATAGATAGCGTATCACTATGAAAGCTGTTTTTGTGCGTATAAAATCAATGAAAGGACATTGTGCGCAGAGTTAATGAAGATAATGGAAAATAAAAATAAGTATTATTCATATAAGAATAAATGGACAAAAGGAATTTTAATATTGAAATAGTTTGAATTGCTTTCTTTAAGATGACTTGAGAAAATACTCTAGAAATTAGTTAAAGATCGAAAGTAGTGTATATAAAATAATAATGAATAAAAGTGAAGTTTACCGAAAAAAACACTTGCCTAAATAAAAAAAAATATTTAACAGAAGAGAAATATAAAATATTGGATCCATGGAAAAAGAAATTGGTACCGTAATTATTAAATAATTGTAGTTTAACTAGAAATAAAGATGCATCAATGCACCGAGGTAATATTCGCCAGAACATTAAAAAGCTTCGTGGGATAACTAAATAAAATGTTTTCTAATAATTTTGGATTAAACACTAAAACTAAAGATCATCTAAACAGTTTATTAAATGAACTAATTTATTTAAAACTTTAATAAGCATAAAGGAGAACATTCGGACAAAAGAAGAAATAATAAATATTATGGGACTAACCAAGATTTACCGTCAGAAAAATATGTGATTATGGTTTGAATTATTTTCTTTACTAATCTAAGTTAAACATTAAGTTTTAGATAGCGATAGGGAAAACAAAATACATTAATTCGTGATATAACATTATAGGAAATAATATGTTTTGATTTTGAATTTTAAAATAAAATTGTATGTATGTGGAAATTTGTATATTTGCGATGCTCGAAGAGAAAGAAACCTACTACGAACTCTGATAGGAAGATAAAGATTGTTTTGGTAACATTTATAATTATTAATGATATATAATGTATGTTTTATTTATTTAGATCAGCTGAGAATCGAATGAATGTAGTGCAAAAGTTTTATTGTTATTATTGTTGTAAAACGCATTTTGAAAACAACACTCTAAAACAATTTGAGATGTGATTAGATTTTTAAAAAATATGCATACGATAATCATTTTATGTGTTATTAATATAGTTCAATATAACCGATGGTTATTTGATATTTTCTGTTAATTTTCTGATTGGGATATTTAAATGTTATTTTAACAAAACGTAGATGTTGAAACTACAGTGTAATAAAGCAAGACAAATTGTTCTTATGGAATAGGGAAATGTCTTATATTAGCGAATTTTGTTTATTGTTTTAAAAGGTAGTTAGTATTTTATCGATGTTGGATACAGTAAAAATCTCGAGAGATAGTTTGGGTAGTGACTTGGTAGTACGTGGTGATTCGGAAACCAAGAGGATGTATTAAAAACTAGGATGCTACAGGGAATGAAATAATAGGTAGTTTTAGATGTTAATCAGCATAGTTAACAAAGCCCTACGACTGGTACACATGTTGTCTTGGACAGTGGTATTTTATATATTTCTTGTGAGTCGTATTAGATGTTTGGTAAAGCTGAGGAAATAGCTGCCACATCATGCTTATCGCCAAGGTTATTAGACAATGAATGTCGGACCTATTCACACTGTTCCATACATTTTTGAAGTATATTGCGGATAAATTATCTATCTATCTTCCCGATATCCTATACATCTTTCGCTATCTTTATCTGTATTTCTTGCAACTACATCGTTATGTGATAAGTCTATTAAAAAGGAAACAATAGATATTTTAGAATGTATGTCATGCTATTATTTGGAATAAGAATAGTTAAGTGTTAACGAAGAGTAGATTATGATTATTGAAAGAAAGATGCAGATATCCTAAGAAGGGAAGGAGTTAGAGAATTATTTTAATTCTTTTTTAAGAAATGAACTATAATTTTATAAAAGTATATCCAAATAGAAATATACAAAAATATTAAATATAATTTCATGTTTTTTTATTGTTAATTATATTTTAAAAAATATAAGTATTGCATCTTTAAAAAATACAATAATATTCGATAATTATAGTATATGTGAAACTGTAACAGGTGATAATTAAACTCGTGTTATAGTATTATACATGAGTATGGCTTATGGAATAAACGTATTATAGTTTACGAGCATTGGAGAACAAACGTTAAAAGTAATAATAATATTTGAATAAGATGCGGAGTGACTTATATAAAGTTACAAGAAGATGTAATTTTCTTTTAAAAACCATATTGATTGTAAAATTATGATGTTGTAAATGATGTTTATCCGCATAGATAATTTATAATACAGTAACTTTAATATTAAAAGGTAAAGAATGGTGTTACCCATAAAATAGTTAAAATAAGTGATATGATAAACCTAATGAGAAATAAATAAATAACTTTTAAAAGGCATAATAAGTTTAATTAATGATAAAAGAAATATAAATGTGTACCTTTCAGCTATTGTAATGTAAAGAAAAATGAGGATATCCCTTGTAAATAGATGTAGATGGATTTGTTTGTTTTATTTATTTTTTATTGACGTTAATAAAATTTTAAAATTTGTTTATTAAAACTTGTGTCTGAGTTTTGTTTTCTCTACATCATTGCATGAATTCACAGGGTATGATCACAACCATTAAACTAAGTATATGATTGTTTGCACAAAAGATTAATAGAGAAGTATGTTTAATCTTAAATATTTATTGATGTTCTTGTAATTAAATAATTATAAAATTGCATTGCGTTACTGGTCATCAATCCATTATCATAATATTTTGCTAAATTATATGCTATTAGTTGCCACTTGCTTTATTTATCAGATTATCTAAACACTGCCACTTATTAATTTATTTTATTACTTAAAGATAAAAAAGGGGATATCAGATTATTAACTAATTTATTACGGTTATAAATTTGTGATGAAAGAAAAGCTGTACTAGTTGGATTAAGCAATGAAGATTGTGATTATTATTGTTTTATTATTAATCTAATTTCAGAGTAGTAGATTATGACATAAAATCCCTTATCATATTTTGCTACCATATGTTTATTAACATATGAATAAATTTAAGAACCTGAGATTATTTCATTTGAGCTAGATGATTACTATTATTATTATTAGAGATAAAAGATTAATACTTTAATTGTTAAATGAGTCTTTGTGATTAGGAGTTGCGGAAGTCATAAGAATACTATGTAGTTATTATGTGTAATAGTAGTATAAGGGGGATAGTGTTCTTATGCCATTGAAGTGGTATCCTGTGGGATATTGTCTCAATGTAATCTACCTTGTCACCCGTATTTCCACTTCTAGTCTCATGAATTCCTAAATATTTATTTGAGTTAGTTTAAAACAGAACCTAAGTTAATTTTAAGAAACTTGAGCTTGTAAATCATTTAATTGAATATTTCATTAATTATTAGAACTAGAACCCGGTTAGGTGATTTTCACTATATTATATTTATTTTGGGGGAAGTGGAGATGCGGGAACGGGGCGGTTAGATTGGCCTGATGTGTTAGAAAAGGGCAGATTGTGGCCCTCAATGTGATTGGCCTGAGGTGTAGTGGAGCTACACACGATGACAAGGGCAGAATATATATATATATATATATATATATAGTAATTACAAGTTTTTAATTAATGGACATATTATTTTGAATAATATATATTAAAAATCTTTGATTCATTTATTTTTTTCTTTTATTCAGTCAAACAAGTATAACTAATCATATAATTAATTATTCTGTTTACATCTTTATAAATACAATTTTTATAATATATATGTAAATGTTAATGATAAATTCCAAATTATATGTAAATGTTAGATGAAAATATTTTAGTATATGAAATTTTCTATTTCTATTTATTTAATTAGAAAATTGTTGTTAGACAATAAACAACCAAGGATAATGGATAAAGGCAGAGAGAGAAAGTAAAACTTTCAGTGGTAATGTAATCAAACCAAAAACCTCTTTTGATGACTGATTTTGGTCTAATAAAGAGCAGAATACTACAATTTGCAAATATAGATGGTAGAAATCAAAATTTTATAAAACTTGATTTTTTTTACTTTTTCGATAAATCTCATCTCTGATAGGTCAGTTATTTTAATCACTGATTTTAATATTTTGATCAAATACGAATAATATTCTTTTGTTCTTTTTTCAATTAATGTTTATTTTCTTGGATGCATTAATTTTTTTTTAAATTCATGTAACCCTCCATGGTTTTTTAATACTAAAAATATAACCAAAACATTTAATTCTCAATCTGTTCATATATTTAAACTTATTTTTACCATTGTATTTTATTTTTCCTCACATTTGTAAACTTATATGTTTTTTCTTTTGATAAAATATGATTAAAACTGCTAGCACTAATAGTAATAGTTTTATTAATCACATACTAGCAAAAATAAATAAACTTAACCTATATTCATTTTTAAAAAAAGTTTATCTAATTTGAAAATAAAAAGACAATCTCATAATATTTGAATTTTAACAATTTGATCCACATTATCCCACTCTCATTATGATTATTACCATAAAACCTTCATAGATTTGCAATATTTAGCATAGTCCTGAGGCTATGTATTGATTGACACTATGATCAGTCCCAGGGTGTTTGATTTCCAGCTAACTATATTGCCCTTTTATCATTTGAATTTGATTGCAAAAACTTGAATTAGAATGTGTATTGATTTTAATTGCAGTTAAAATACTAAGAAGTCATTCAATGCCATTCAACTGAGTATCAGTCAATATCTAGGGACTAAAAATTTTGTAGCCAAACATAGTCATCATTGCTTACATACCCTTAGCCTTTGTTCAAATTATGAATGTGGAAACCTAAGTTTACACATAGGGTTTTTTTTAATTTGTTTATTTTTTTATATAATTTAAATGAAATATTGGTTGTAAAATAAGTAAGTAATATTTAGATTCAGATTTTATTTGATAATAGTCATACTTTTCAATTGTGAAAAAAGTTCATAATCATAAACAACAGATACTAACTACCAAGAACATTACTATTATTTGTAATTATAAGTTGAATTTTTATTTTTCAAAGACTGTTTTACTTCTTGACTGTATTCTTTATTGAAATTTGTATAATTTGGTGAAGAATTATTTTTGGTAAAAAAAACAAGGCTTACAATATTTGCTATGCTTATTTATTTCTGTTTATTATATTTATTGCTTATTTGCACAGTTGATATATAGTTTTTAAGATTAATTTTATTTTTTGAAGATAAAGAAATACTACAAAAATGTAAATGTTTAGTAAGGTATAGTTTTTTGTTAAAAATGAAAAATTATTATCAAATTATCCACACATTATTGGTAAAATTATGCATCAACTAAATTAATGTTACACATAGAGTACAAAGATGGTATAGAGCATACTGCATTTTAATATTGTTTATACAACCCAAAAACAAAACAGTTTGAGTCAACTCTGTAACATATTTGCATATATTTTGATGTTTTAGGCATTATAGACATTCTGTATTGCTGTTTTTTGTATATTCTTTTAAATTTATTTATATCCATAGTATAGTATACAGTTTGTTTGTTTTCAAAGTGACAATTTTCACATATTAATTGAAAAAATCTGAAGATGTCAGCATTATTGAGATCTTTTGCATAATTTACAGTAACTTATTAGCATGAACAGTACAATGAGAGGTGACCCAAAGGTCAATAGAAATGAGATTTATGATTGACTGAGTGTTTCATCCTGAGGGGAAATAATTGAATTGTAAAAAATATATAATTTCCCATAATTTGTTTATAAATTAAAGATTATAATGGAATAATTTTGTAAAAGACTTATTTTTAAACTGGAAACTTCATAATAGATGGACCTTGAAATCATTTATTTTTCTAAAGATAAGTATTGAGTAATTTCTTTCAGCATAGCAGAAATAGTTTACTACTTACCAAATATAGGAATTGCCTTTGTCAAATGGTAAAGTAATATTTTTTAAAATTTTAATAACTTAAATAATATTTTTAGTTTTATTTTGTTTTCTTTTACTGATGATATCTAACTGTAAACTTATCTTAGTTTTAATAACTAGAGTTAATATACATAATATTTTGTTTTATTAATGTTTTGATAAGATAAATTTATACAATGATTCCAAGGTCTAATTTTGTAGATAATAACTCTGTTTAAAAATTTATTTTCCTATTTTTAAAATATCAACTATTAACTTTTAAAAAGTATATCATGTGAAAGCTTACATTTGTAATAAACAATATTAAAATCATCAATATATTACACAGAAAAAAGTTTAATAGTAAACATAAAATGCCTACATACAAGGGAATATTTAATGTTAGACTTGCTAGATCCCTATCAAAGTAGTAAGAAGATTTTACCTAAACATGTTAAACATATTGTTAATTTTGGAAAATAAATACTTATTCAAAAAACAGGCAGTTTAAAAGAAGACAAATTTTCATCATATAGCATTTAATTTATGATATAATGAGAATTATAGATGCACTAAACAAGCTAAAAATTTGGGGAGCATTTCTACAACTTCATACAGGCATTAGATGATTGACTTTAAAAGACAATAAATCAGAGAAACTTAAATGTTCCCTTAAGAGTTAATTTTTATGTAAACTAGAAATTATTGAAATAAATATACATAAATGTTTTCCTGCACAATTAAGATTAAGTGATTGATTTGTGTTTTTAGTTTTTTGCCTATTTGGAAATTCTACTAGTAAGGGTAAAACTGTGTCCTGTACAATTTACTAATTCATCCAACCAAATACTGGTGTACAAAAATGATATTCAATTCTTCAACTGTCCTTCACTTGTCTGTGGCAACTTTTACAATATATTTACATGATTTGACTCATTTTCTGGCAAAAACTGAATATTAATACTTATTTAAAAAAAGTCTGAAGATTTCATTAATGTTTAGAAGATTCTAGGAGAAAAACTTCAAAAGCACTGACTTTAGGTTTCAAAGAACTTTGATCCATTGATATATAAATTCATATTGGGTTTATCAACTAACTTGTAAATTTCTATTCAATTGTTAAAATGATTGGAGAAAAAATGGATTATTCCTGTCATTCAATTAAATATTTATAATTCTTTAAAAATGTTTATGTAATAGTTATTAGAAAAGAAATATATTTATGTTTATACTTCAATTTGGTTGAAAATTTTCAGTCAAGCATTGGTAGCTGAGAGGTCAGTGCAGCCACCTTGCAAGTAAGCAGTTGCTTGCAGACGGTTGTCGTGGGTTCGCATGCCGGCCAATGCTTTGACATATAGGGAAAAAAATATGGTTAATTTTTGAAAATAAAAGCCAAAAAAATAAAAAATGAAATTTAACCTATGTTTATTTCATATTATCAAGCATATCAAAAATAATGAATTGTGATATTCTACAAATTATAAATGCAATTTTAGATTTTTTTAACAGGCTTTTATAAAGTTATCGTGATATAATCAAAATTCTTTCAAATTTTTCAAATCAAATAGAAATAATAAAGATTTTATTAATTTACTTTTAACAATAATACTAACCAACAAACTAATAAATGAAAACCTACTGTTTATGTTAAAAGTGTTTCACTTTGTAATTCAAACCTAATTCGAAAATTTTGCGTGCGAAAATATACTTTTAAAATAATATAGGCGCTATTGCACCTGAACGCAAAGCTACTTTATACTTAAAACAAAATAAAATTATACTATTCGGCAAGTGCTTTCAAGAGACAGCTCTTATCTTCATAGCTCTAAGTGGATTAATTATATGCAAATTATGCAAATTTCAAAGCTTAATTGCTCTATTTTTTTGAGATGTGAAGCATGTGTCCTTGCGGTTGATGGCGTTGCAATTCATCGCTATGAAGCAGGCCTCCTTCACTTTTCCTTTTACAGCATGCTTTTCTTTGCAGACCAGGATGATATCATGAGGTTTATACTTTTGTTTACATATATTTACAAAATTCTAATAAGATTTTTTTAATTAGTAAATATATATTTCTAACAAATCTAGTGCATTTTGTTGAATATTTTTTATTTTTTTGTTTAAAGAATAAAAATTTAATACTGAAATCGAATGTGGAATAATCAGAACAAGTGCCACTTGGGTGAACAATGTAAATGTCACAAAGTTGAAGGATTAAATACATCATATATTTATAGTGAATATTTACTCCAAGATGGCTTTTTGCTAAAAATGAAAATGTTGTTTCTTTATTATATGAATAAATTTTGTAAAAAAATTTTATTTAGACTTTCTTTAACACATCTCCTTGAACATTAAAGACAGAGATCCCTTTGACTTAATTACAGTTTTAAGAAGTGAGATATTAAAAATTAGAAAGTAGTTGTAAAGCAGTTAAAATGAGAATGTATTTCCTAAATAAAAGTTGTGTTATATTTTATTTCAATTAACTTTTACAACTATTTGTTGATAGCTTCAATATCAGTTGTTATAATTATTTATTTAAGGAATTTTATTATTATATTCATTAAAACTACACGGTAAAAACATTTCTCCAGTGTCTCACAAAAAAATAAAAACAACACTTACTATTAAAACCATCTATGCATTCCTACATAGTAGTAGGTTGATCAATGTTTTTTTTTTTATTTTATCCTCAGTTCAATATCTATTTTCCAAAAAAATGTATAATGATTAACTGGATTGATAAATATAATTAGAACCATTTCTTTTTACTTAAATTAAAATAAAGATTGCACGCAAAGAAAATGTAACAAATACACTTGTTTATAGTTACACCTATATATTAATTTCTTTTTTCTTTTTTATCTTTTTTTTATTTGCTTTTTCTCTTTTTATTCTAAAGTAAAAGTTAGGGATAACTCAGTATAGTTGTTTTATTCACTTTCCTCTTATGCTTCTTCTTTTTTTTTTTCATTTAAATATATTATTAAAATACGAAAGCTTTTTCTTATCTTTTAGATCAATCGATTGACTTTTAATATCGGCATTGTAATATATTTCTATTTATATTTTTATAAAATGTTTTAATTAACTTGGGTAAAAAAATCTATTATTATTATTATTATTATTATTATTATTATTATTATTATTATTATTATTATTATTATTATTATTATTATTATTATTATTATTATTATTATTATTATTATTATTATTATTATTATTATTATTATTATTATTATTATTATTATTATTATTATTATTATTATTATTATTATTATTATTATTATTATTATTCTGCTGTCTCTTGTAGAAGTAGGACGTGTTTTTTTCCCCTCTCTTAAAAGTATTGGAATTTTTTTTTTAAAGGAGCCTCTCGTTATTTATTTTATCAGCTTTTTTGGATATCAAACCGGTTTCTTCTATGTTATTATATGGACAAAGGGCTTAAGTCAACATTAGTTTTATGGTAGACATCATTTAATTTGGAACTATGTTTATAAGATTTATACATTTTATAAATCTTTGATCAAGGATTAACATGTGCATATTTTCTGTGAAATTAATTGGATCAAAATATGTTTTTTTATGGATTTTCACTTTTTCTATTGTTCTAGTATAATTGATCTTTTGACAACTGCAGATATACTTTGACGTCAAAATTAATTAATTGAAGTAGCTTATTTTAATGGATTTTTCATAATGGTTTTTTTAATGGATTGTTTACTGTGGTCTAATACGCCTTGGGAATTTTATAAATAAATGAATTTTTTAGTGGTTTTGTTTTTTTTTTTTTTTTTTGAGAGAGAGATCTTTACTGAAATAATATGCCTGGAGGATATTTTTAGTAAAGCTTATAGTTTATTTTTGGAAACTATTTTTCATTATTTTATTTTTATGGTTTATTGGTATTATAAGATTTATTGACTATTATATCGGTTTATACAAAAATCTACTATAAAGTTTTAATTTGACATTTTTTTATTTATTTTTAAATAATTTATTCAATTTGGATAAGATTGATAAGTTATTGCTTTCAATTACTTAGTGATTTCTTATCTTCATATAATCTAGTATTTTCCAAGTTACTTCACCTTAGGATATTTATCTTTTCTTTAAACTTGTTTGAAACATATGTTTATATGTAAATTTGCTTATGGATATGGAGCATATTACAGATATAATGTATACAATTGGATATTTTATTTACATATACATTACTTCACTTTTATAATATATAATGGCACCTTTTTTTTTTTTTTATATTTATAATATATAACAAGATTTGAACATTTTCTATAGCTTGTCCTTTGAGTTTATACAATGTTTATGGAAGACAAAAACATTTATAAGGGATTCTTTGTTAATAGAAATAACAAATTTGATTTATTATATCGTTTTGAAGAAAGACTGTCTGATTAATTTTCAATTGATATAAAATGTTATTTCATAAACAATTAAGACATAGTGATTTTGATATTTTTAATAATTTTATTTTGGACATTGTTTGTTTTTTATATATATAGTACAATTGAATATATATTTATATAATTTACCTAATATATAATTGTGATATATTTAATAATCTTGTCTTGGATATTGTTTGTTTTTTATATATATAGTACAATTTAATATATATTTATATAATTTAATTAATACATAATTTTTGTATTTCCTTAGATTTGTTTTTCCCAATTTTATTAATTTTTTTTTTTTTGTTAAGTAACAGATATTGCCATTGTTTGTTTTATAATTAAATTATTTTACTATAATGCATTTATTCACTTTATTATTTTTAGTCTAAGGGATTTAATTGTGTACTTAGATGGGATTTATTTATTATCCTGTATCTACTTTTTTTTGTTAGTTATATTTTAGATGGCGCCTTTTAAATTTCCTTGTGCTTTGTGTTTGTCTGATATTTTTGGTAGACAAAAATTTTTAAAATGCTTGGGTTTTTGTGGCCTTAGATACCATATAGTATGTTATAATTTATTTAATAAAGATACTTCCATTGATTCTATTAATAATACCTCTGAATTTTTATGTGAATACTGTAGCTCTTATTATAAGAAGGCTTCTGTTATTTTGAATTCTTATGTCTCCCAAATTTCTACGATGAATTCATCTCTTTCTGTTTTATCTGATACTGATATAATCTCTGATTCTAGCTCAGTTTCATCTGTTTGTAAGGTCTGTTCTATTGCTATATTGGATCCTGCTAACTGTATCAATTGTTCTGGTCAATGTCAGGGGAAGTTTCATACCTCTTGTCTTAGATTAAGTAAAGTTGATGCTGATATTTTTCATACTATTGGTTCTGGCTTCTATAAATGTATAGAGTGTAATTATATGTCTAAGGTATTTTTGACAGATAATATTGCTGATAATCCTGTTTTAGATAATGAGTTTCAGATAGTTAAGTTAACTAATTGTGTGAATAGTAGAATTAATGGAGATAATTGTGTTATAAATTCTATTGTAAATGAATTTGATAAAAATAAAGATTTGTTGCCCTTACATTATCTTTCTAAGATAGATGTTGACTTATCTTCTAATAATGGGAATAATTATATTGCAAACTCTACTGTAATTGAAGTTGACAAAAATAAAATCAATAATGGAAATAATAATGCTGGAAACTCTCCTGTAAATGAATGTGATGAATATAAAACTGTTTTATTTTTAGATGATCTTTCTAATGTTGATGCTGATGTATCCCCTAATAATATTGACTTATTTCCTAATAATATTGACTTATTTCCTAAGATTGGAAATAATAGTGTTGGAAAGTTTGTTATAGATGAGTTTGACAATAATAAAGCTGTTTCATCTTTGGACAATCTTTCTAATGCAGATGTTGATATGGATTTATCCACTAATAATATTGACTTCCTTCCTAAGATTGGAAATAATAATATTGGAAACTTTGCTGTTAATGAATTTGACTCTGCTAATAATGTTAAAAATATAGATAGTTTAATTGACAGTGTTATTCATGATTCTAGCAATTTTTCTTTTGAAATGATTTTATCTCTTTCTATTTCTTTTATATATAATTTAATAATTGAAATGTCTCATCGTTGTAGGAATTCTTCAGTGATCAAAGATAAACTTATTAATACTAATGCTATTGGTACTCAATGCATGTTATCATCTTCCGAATATCCTGATCAAATTTTTAGTTCTATTCCTGGAGATTATTCCTCTTCTGTTGAAGGTGGTAACATTGTATGTTCATCTTCATCCTATTGCCTTGAAGATCTTGGTAAAAATGTTAATACTAATGATATTGGCACTCAATGCATTTTGTCATCTTCTGAATATCCTGATCAAATTTTTAGTTCTTCCATTGCTAGGGATCATTCTTCAGCCTATTGCCCTGAAGATCTTGGTGAAAATATCAAATTGGATGATTGTGTTCCTGAAGTTAATTTAATTAGTGATGAAATTAATTATAATAATAATAATAATAATGTATTTATGAATTTGCCTCATTCCAAATTTAAAAGTAGATGTTTTTATAACTCATCCTGGCTTGAGGTAAATTCCATTAGTGATTGCTTTTCTGATTCTGGTTTTTTTTCTCATGGTAAATCTAAATCACCAAATTTTTTTTTGTGGGGAAAAGAGATAATGGAAGTTTTCCTGTTACTTTATCTTCTTTAAAGTCTGTGAAATCTAAAAAACTAAATTATCCAGCTGCAGTTTCTAAAGTCATTCCAGCTCATAATTTACAGAGTGCTTCTTTTATGGATAAAAGATATAATGGAGGTCTTCCTGTTAATGTATCTTCCCTAAAGTCTATTAGTCATAAAATTCTTAATTATCCAGATACTGCTCCCAAATTTACTCCAGCTTATAGATCACATTCACTTAACTCTCATTCAAATAGTAACTATCGGATGAATCATTCTGGATACTCTTCTTTATCTTCTAGTAAAAATGACTTTTCTAGAACTAAAAAAAATAATATTTCTGATGGATTTAATAAATCTAATTTTGCTAATGTTTATTCTAAGTCTGTTAGACATAAAATTCTTAATTATCCAGATATTGCTCCCAAATTCATTCCAGCTTATAGTTCACATTCACTTGACTTTCATTCAAATAGTAACTATCGGATAAATCATTCTGGATACTCTTCTTTATCTTCTAATAAAAATGATTTTTCAAGAACTAAAAAAATTAATATATCTGATGGATTTAATAAATCTAATTTTGGTAATGTTTATTCTAAGTCTATTAGACATAAAATTCTTAATTATCCAGATTTTGCTCCCAAATTCATTCCAGCTTATAGATCACATTCACTTGACTTTCATTCAAATAGTAACTATTGGATAAATCATTCTGGATACTCCTCTTTATCTTCTAGTAAAAATGATTTTTCAAGGACTAATAAAACTAATATATCTGATGGATTTAATAAATCTAATTTTGCTGATGTTTATTCTAATACTAATATAACATATAATAGATATTTTCTTTCTAACATGCCAGTAAATCTCAGTTCAAAAGATATTACAGTATTTCTTGAAAATAATTTACAAACTAGCATTGTTTGTCATAAAGTTAATATGAATAATTCTAAGTCTTCTTGCTTTTATGTTTCTGTTTCTGCACATAAACATAATGAAATAATATCCCCCAATTTATGGCCTTGCGGTGCTTCCATTTCTTTTTTTTTATGGATCTCTGGCTAGTTCTCTAAGGTTTTAAGAGAATTTATTTTGTTTTACTATCTATTTTATTTTTTTTTTATTTTATTTATTTATTTTTATTTATTTATTTTTTCTTTATCAGTTTTTTTTTCTTTTTTTGGTTTTATTTGTGTTGTTTCCATTATCTTTGTGGGTAACATGGTAGGCCTTTCTTGTTTTTACATGAATGTCAGAGGTATGAGGACTAAATGTGTTCAAATTAAACAATTTTTTGAAACAGAACATTTTGATCTTATTTTACTTACAGAAACTTGGTTGAATCAACAATTTCCTGATTGTTCTTTTCTTGATGATAGATTCAGTATTTTGCGAACTGACAGATCTATGGATAATATTTCTCGAGGTGGTGGTACTCTGATTGCTCTTCATAAAGATGTTTTTTATAAAGAACTTTCTTTTTCTTCTTCTTTTTGTGAATCTACATGGTGTGAAATTACTTTAAATCACAATTTTAAATTTATTTTAGGTAATGTTTATCTCAAACCCACTTTGTCATTGTTGGAGTTTGATTATTTTTTGACATCACTTGAAGATTTTCTGATTGGCTATGATAATATTATTATTACTGGTGATTTAAATATTCCGGATTTATATCAGGGTAGAATTGCTACACACTTTTCTCTTTTGTCTTCTAAGGCTTCTAGAATGTTAAAGTTCTGTAAATTTTTAGGACTTAAGCAATATAACCCATTTGTTAATTCCTCTCATCCTACTTTGGATTATATTTTATGTAATTCAACAGTAGTTAGTAATTTTCAAGTTGTCTCTGTTAATTTTCCTATTGATGCTCATCATCCACCTTTTGAGTTTTATATTAACGTTTGTCACTCAAAGATTAATTTTTCTAATATTTCAAGAAAGGATTATGGGAAGGGTAATTATTTTGATTTTTGTAGAAACTTTTCTAAAGTTAATTGGAATTTTTTGTATTCTTTTAATGATGTAAATCATTGCTTGGATGAGTTTTTAAAGATTCTTAATGGTTTTATTGATTTGTATATTCCCAATAAGCGACTTTTTTATAAGGGTTTTCCTCATTGGTTTTCATGCGATCTTATTAAAATTATTAAAAGGAAGTCTTATCATCGTAGACTTTATTTTAAAACACAGAATATCTTTTTTTATAATAATTTTATTAATTTCAGAAGATTGGTGAAGCATGTTTATAAAAGAGATTTGAAGAATTATATTAGAAAAATTGAGGTTAATATTTCATCTAACCCTAAAGAATTTTGGGATTTCATTAAAAAGTCTGGTTTGGGTAGAAAAAAGGTTCAAGCTACTCATGGTTTCACTTTAAGTGCAAATGACTTTTCAAAACATTTTGCTGATGTATATTCATCACATGATGCAATATCTTCAAATATTGCATTATTTTGTAATTCTTCAACTGTTCATTGTATGATTGACCATATTTCTAAGGATGATGTTGTTATGGCTATTAAGCGACTTAAAATTCATTCTAGTTTGGGAAATGATAATATTCCTTCATTTATTTACAAAGGGCTAGCTGAATTTATTGCAGTTCCTCTTGCATTTATTTTAATTTATCACTGAATTCTTGTGTTTTTCCTAATGTGCTTAAGTGTGCCAAAATGGTCCCAATTTTTAAGAATGGTTCACGTGATTATCTTAATAACTATAGACCTATTTCTGTTTTACATACTATTGCTAGAATTTTTGAGAGGTGTGTTTATAATAAAATTATTTTAGATGTTAGTAAACACATTTCTTCTTCACAGCATGGTTTTATACCTAATAGATCCGTAGAAACTAATTTGATAACAATTTATGATCATATAGCTCATGCAATTGAGGACCAGCAGAGACTTGATGTTGTTTATTTTGATTTATCAAAAGCTTTTGATAAAGTAGACCACAGTATTCTTCTTCACAAATTATATCAAATGGGTTTTTCTACTAAGCTTGTTTATTGGTTTCAATCCTTTCTTCATGGTCGTACTGCATATATTAAATTTAATAATACTATTTCATCTAAGTTTAAATGTAATTTTGGAGTTCCTCAGGGTAGTATTTTAGCACCTATGCTTTTTAACATTTATATGAATGACCTTAAGGATTGCTTAAAATCTTCTTATCTTTTGTGCTATGCAGATGACTGTAAAATCTTTAGAAGAATCACATCTGTGTTTGATTGCACTCTTCTTCAAAAGGATATAGATAATTTTAGTGCTTGGTGTGATTTAAATAATATGATTGTTAATTTCAATAAATGTTCCTTAGTCTCGTATTCTAAAAAATCTGAAGTTTTGCATTTTTCTTATTTTATTAATTGTCACAAAATTATTTCTGTTGAATCCCAAAAAGATTTGGGAGTTATATTTTCTAGTAATGGATCCTTTCTTCCTCATTTGGAAATGATTATTGGTAAAGCTTTAAAAATTATAGGTACTATTCTAAGGTTTGGTCATCATTTCAGTGGTGATACAAAATTTAAATTATTTTTATCATTGGTTCTTCCCATCATTGAATATTGTTCAGTCATTTGGAATCCTAGCTCTAAACAGGGATGTAACTTGTTACAATCAGTGAGTAATAAGTTTTTTAAATATGTTTCTTTGGGAAATAAAACTGTTGTTCATCTTTCTTCTAGAAGACAATATAGAGATCTTAAATATCTTTATAAACTTGTTAATAAAATAGTTCTTTTACCTGACACAATTTCTACTGTTGTAATTAGATCTCATGTGCATGATACTCGGTCTGCTTCTGTTTGTTACATTAAAACTTGTCATTCCAATGTTCTTAGATTTTCTCCTTTATTTAGACTGCCATATTTATATAATCAGATTTGTAGTAATAATAATTACTTTAATTTAGATTATAATCAATTTTGTAATGTTATTAAATTTAAATGTCATATTTGATTGGTTTAACTTGATTTTGTTTATATATATATATATATGTTAAATTGTTTTATTATTATTATTATTTTGTTATGTGCTTTATATTTATCCCTTTTATTTATTTGTTATTATTAATGTTTTAATAATAATTGTTTATATGCTGATATTTAATTTTACTTTAGATTTTTAAATGTATTAATTATCTTTTATTGAAATATGGCACATAATTATATTAATAATTTGTCATTTAAACTCATTTATGTATTTATATATTTGTTATGGTGCAATACTGTAATTGGCTTTATGCTGTAGTTTTGTACGGTAAATAAATGAATTGAAAAATGAATTGAATTGAATTATTATTATTATTATTATTATTATTATTATTATTATTATTATTATTATTATTATTATTATTATTATTATTATTATTATTATTATTATTATTATTATTATTATTATTATTATTATTATTATTATTATTATTATTATTATTATTATTATTATTATTATTATTATTATTATTATTATTATTATTATTATTATTATTATTATTATTATTATTATTATTATTATTATTATTATTATTATTATTATTATTATTATTATTATTATTATTATTATTATTATTATTATTATTATTATTATTATTATTATTATTATTATTATTATTATTATTATTATTATTATTATTATTATTATTATTATTATTATTTGCTTATCAAGAAAGTATTAATATTACCTATCATATTTTGTGAATTTTATTTTTGTGGAATTTTTTTTTTTTAGTCTATTCAAAATCATCATAGTTTTAATATTTTTTATATCACAATTAATTAAGATTGTATTTTATATATATCATCAACCATTATCAATCCACTAAAGGATGAAGGTCTCTCCAAGTTTAATCCATCTTCTCTGATCTTTAGCTTCTCTTCTCCACATCACCCTTGCACACTTTCTTATTTCATTCATCCATCTCACATGTGGTCTCTTTCTGGGTCTTTTACAATCTCTTGGAATCCAGTTTAATATTTCAATTGTCAATCTATTAGCTCTTCTAGCAATATGCCCAGCCCAACTCCATTTCAATCTTAATTTTTTCAATGAAGTTAGTAACACCTGTTTGTTCTCTTACCCATATACTGCATTTTTGATTTCTTCTTGTTCCTCCCAACATGCATCTTTCCATACTTCTTTGAGTGGTTTGGAGTCTCTATACTGCTCTTCTATTAATTGTACAAATCTCATATGCATAAGTAAGAACTGGTAAAACACATTTGTTAAAAACCTTCCTTTTCAAACACATAGGCAGATTTCCTTTTAGTATCAAGTTATTTCTACCAAAAGCACTCCAACCAAGTTTAATTCTATGATTAATTTCATCCATTATGTTTCCATCTGTATTAATAATCTGACCAAGGTATTTGTAACTGTTAACTTCTTTTAATTTATCATAATCAATTTTTATTTTCATATTTTGAGCAAATCGATTAAACATTACTTTAGTCTTTTTAACATGTATCTTTAGTCCTGCTTTCCGACTTTCATCTGATAACTCCTGCAACATTTCCTGCAAAAACAACTATATCATCTGCAAAATCTAAATCACTTAAATAATCTCCATTTACTTTCACTTCTTTAGTTTCCCATTTTAATCCACAAAATACTTCTTGCAACACAGCTGTAAAAAGTTTTGGAGATATGGAGTCATCTTGTCTTACACCTTTCTTAATGTTGACTTTCCCAGTGTCATTATGTAATCTAATTGTTGCTGTTGCATTTTTTATAAATATTCTTTATAATATGACAATATCCTGGATCTATATCTTGATGATCCAGTGCATTAATCACTGAAGAAATGTTTATAGAATCAAATGCCTTTTCATAATCTACAAATCCAAAACATAATGCCAACTCATATTCATTTGTCTTTTCTATAACTTCTCTCAATCCCTGGATATGATCTACTGTACTAAAATCACTTTTAAATTCAGCATGTTTTATTGGTTGGTGGAAATCCAATGTTCTTTGTAAATGAGTTATAAATATCTTGGTAAAATTTTTTTTATAAAACTGATAAAAGTCTGATAGGTCTGTAATTTCTAATATCTTTTTTATCACCTTTTTTTGATAGTATTATTATTACTGCATTCTTCCAATCATCTGGCACATCTTTATCATTTAGACATTTGGTATATAACTTTGCTAATTTTTTTTCTATATTCTTCACCTGCTTCTTTTAATATATATATATATATATATATATATATATATATATATATATATATATATATATATATATATATATATATATATATATATATATATATATATAATCTGCATTCCTTATACTACACAGTAAATACAGGAAACGTATGTTGGGATTATCAAGAAGGAATCAAGAGTGAAACACATGGGTGCATAAAAGGACAGATTACATCAAAAACACTACATACAATCATAAAATGTTCAAACGTGTCCAATTTGGGAATGAGAGTAAATCAAGCTTTTGTGCTGGTAAATTATTAAAATTAAATTGGTGTATTATTATGGAAAAATAGATTCTGAATGGAAGAAAAATTTATAATGTTTGCATATAAACTATTAATTAATCCATGCTCTTTGTTAATATGATATTTGAATTTTATTTAAATAAATTTGTCTTAATAATATTTATAATTTTAAGTCTATTTAAAGATGCCAATTTGAGTATTTAAATAGAATAATATTTTTTCTCATAACTTTACAAATCAAATACATTTATGATATATATATATATATATATGTGTGTGTGTGTGTACAGACTAAATCAATTTGATTTCAAAAAGTTATTTTATTTACTCTGTAAGTGTGATGATTTTTTTAAATTGCTCGTAGCAGTTGATTAGATGAAGTTTTCAATTCATTTTATCAAATTATCTTTTTTTAATTATAATTTCAGAAATTTTGAATTATTAGTTAGAGATATATGTTCATAAACAAAGAAAAAACATATTTAAAAATATATGGCAATTGTAAATATATATATATATATAAATTAAAATACATAAGAACAATAACTTTTTTGTATTGGATGATTAGTGTATCATTATAAAAATATTAAAATTAAATATTAAATCTGTTTTAACTTAATTTATTAAACCTAATTGTACATTTATGTTTATTACTTACGTGAAATTATTTAAATTAAATAAACAATGTTTAATTATAAATTATTTAATTAAACATAAAGATTTATTACTGTACTCCAGAAAAAGAAAAGGCTTAATGCCTATTGTAAATCAGTCAACTTTAGAAAAAAAAATCAACTTATTTTAAAAGAAAAAAAAAATCTGTTTTAATTTTCTACACCTGGGGTGTCCAACAAGTCGATCGTGATCTACCGGTCGATCGCAAAGCCATTTTTGGTCGATCTCGAGGCCAATCTGGCAAGAGCTGTCGGGTAACAAGTGAAAGAAATTAAGTCAAGATTTTGAAGTTTTTTTGTTATTTTTGTTTTTGTTCTAATTTTTTTTTCCAATTCTAGATATGTGAAGTCCACTAAGTCATATCATTATTGAAAATAATATTTTTAATCTTGATTTAATGTAGCAAATTTGAATTAATAAATATTGTTAATAATTATTCATGTTGCTTTAATTCCCCTGGACATGAGTATTTTGGCCTGTTAAATAATTGTTATTTTTTTCTAGGTAGATATATAAAAATAGTATGTATTTCACACCTTCCTCCAGTTAGACTATGCCTATGACAAGTCAATCGCCTATGACAACAAGTCGATTGCAAAAGTTTTTAAAATAAAAAGTAGATCTTATGAACACAAAAGTTGGCCACCTCTGTTCTAAACCATAAGCTAAGTTTATTTTTCTTACTGTATATTTTTACTAATGTAATACCCCCCCCCCATTCATGTACAAAAATTATTCATTAACACTTATTTTAAATGCAATCCATTTTTCTTTTTAAATTTTTTTCTAATTCAACATTCTCACTTTAAAATGTTGTTTTTCTTTTGATGTGATACCACTTACTTGTACGTAATTAAGGAACACACGGAATTTATTATAAGTATTTAGTGTTTTCTTAAAAGTTTGTGATGATTGTATTTTAGTTGTACTTGTTTTCATCATTTAATACAAGTGTTGAATGTCTAGAAGAATTAAACTTTATTTAAATAATCCAAGTCTGTACATTATATTTAAATAAAGTTTAATTTTTCTAAAGACATTCAACAATTATATGTATATAGTATTCTAGATTCAGTAATTATATATATTTTAACTTTATACGTTTTATAATCAAAATACTGAATGCAGCACTAACATTGTGTTTTATGAATAAAATATTGTATATGTTATACAATTACAGCAAAGTCATTACCTGTATGTGTATTACAGTAATGTACTTTTGCTTTTGGGTAAAATGAATTTAAAATACCTATTCTCTGATGTCATCAGTGATGCAAAATTGAAGATAGCTGCCAAAAAAAATTAAAAAAATTTTTTTTCCCCGGATCGTTATAGTGAATAATTGATTGTAAATCAAAGTAGTGGGTACAAATTGATGATGATTGCTATTGTGAAATATTGCTAAGTAGCCAATCGCTAAGCAGGGTAAAGGTGTATATAATTTACAAAGGGTTTTTTATTTCTTTTCTTAACGTAGCTGAGCGTACTTTCAGTGACAGTGTTATAATCAATCATACACATATATGTACACAAAAGAATTTCATATTTTTAATTATATTATTTGATAAATTCCCTTTTTATATGCTTTATTATTTCAACTATTTTGTGGCCAATTTTTGGCCTAATTTCTTAGAAGATGAGATATCTAAAGTGAATTTGAATTGAAATATTGAAATAAATATTTCCATAATATCAGTAAAGATTACATATTATAATATTTGTTATTATTAAAAGACAGCAGGAATTATCAATGAAATGTAAACCCTATATTTCAAGGACTAAATAAGGAAATCCAATTTTTTCCAAATGACAACAATTAGTAATTTTTTTGTTTAAATGTTGTTTTTCAATCATATAAAAAATGTTTTTTAATTTAATAAATACAAAATATATTCATTTTTATAATTATATATTTTTAAAAGAATTTAGACTTTCATGAGGGGATATATATATATATATATATATATATATATATATATATATATATATATATATATATATATATATATATATATATATATATATATATATATATATATATATATATATTCTAACCTTTAATCTCGTGCATCTTCACTTCCAGAATAGTATATGATATAAAATAAAACGGGTTCTATCTCAGTTAATAATTAATAAATAAAATATTCAGCATTAAAATTAAAATGTTTCACTAGCTCAAATTTACAATACGAATAAGGTTCAGTTTATAAAAATAAATTAAATAAATATTTAATATTTTCATGAGACTTGAAGTGAAAATACAGGTGACAAGATAGATTACATTGAGCCAATATCCTACAGGATACTACCTCAATGGCATAAGAACACTATCCCCCCTTATTACTATTTCAAATAACAAACTCATAGTATTCTTACGACTTTAATAACTTCTACTCACTAAGATTAAACTAATAATTAAGTCTTAATCTTCTATTTGTAATAATCTAGCTCAAATAAAATAATCTCAGGTTCATAAAGTTTATTCTAAGTTAATTTAAAAATACGGTAGTAAAATATGAGAAGGGATTTTATGTCATAATCTACTACACTTAAACTAATAATAATAAATAACAATAATAATATTCTTCATTGTTTAACTACTTCTGTATATCTTTTCTTTTCGTTATATTTTTATTACCATAATAAAATAATAAAATAATTTTATATAATCTTTTATCTTCATGAATATAATAAATAAATATGTGGTAGCATTTTATAATCTGACAAACAAAATATGTGTGGCAACTGATAGCATATAATTTAATATAATATTGTGATAACTGATTTATGACCAATAAAATAATGTAAGATTATGATTATTTAATTATAATGAATACCAATAAAATATTTAAAATTCTTAAAATAATTCTCTATTTATCTTTTTGTGCAAAATTATATATTTGTTTCGATTATTATGCATATATCGTGTTTTCATGCAGCGATGTGGAGAAATAAATAACTCGGACACAAAATTTTTGAAATAACAAAATTTAACAAAGTTTATTACTAACAACAAATAAATAAACAATTTATTTACACTATTTACAGTGGATATCCTTAACTTTTTTACTTTACAGTTTGATCTACCAGGTTATAAAAAAAATAATTTATATTTCAATTATATCTTTATTTAGATTTAGGACAAAATTTAAAAAAAAATGTTACTATTTGGTTTCTCATTATGGTTAACTTATTACAAATATATTTATCTACTTTATTAGCAACAGCATTTTATCCTTAATATTATTAAACTATCTTATTTTTAAAAATTCATACTTAGAAAACATTCTATAGAAAACAAAATTTTATAATGAGTATGGACTTCTCAAAATATTAAAAAAAATTTCATCTTGCAAAGTCAAAGATGTTACACAAAATATTATCCAAAATTCAGTACTAGATTTTAGTATTTATCACACAATGTTTACTAATCATAATATATTCTTCTTTAAGCCTTACTTTAGTATGATATAAGTGTAATCATCAATATATTTCTGTTAATCAATAAACAAAAAATATACTATGCATATTGTTTACATAATTTACTTTGTACTATTGTATTTTAAAAATATGCAATACTTATTTTTCTCTTAAAAAAATAATACTAAAGCATTTAAAATTATTATCACTTTAAAGAAAATATCTTTGTTTAGATACTTTATTTTAAAAAAAATTTATATTTCATTTCCGAAATAAAATTCAAAATATATTCTATGATTCTTTTCTTTCCTTAGGATACTTTGGATCTTCAATTTTAAGTTATAATATTCTGCTCCTTATAAGCAAATAAACTAATCTTATCCAAAAACGATAGCATAACCTTAGTTCTAAATTATTTATCATTTCTTTTAAAATATCTTACTAAACGATGCAGTTACATGAAATAAAGATAGCGAAAACAGATGCATAGGATTAAGGAAGAAAGCTAGAGTATTACTCTTAACATATCTCAAAATCATGGCACAGTGTGAAGAGGTATGGCATTTACCTGCCTAATATCCTCTAGTACAGGGACGATGTTAAAGCTATTTCTTCAGCTTTATTAGAACATCAAATATTTAAAGAAATATAAACACTGTCCAAATAAAATGTGTATCAGTCATAGGGCTATGTTAACTATGCTGATATTCACATAAAGACTAAATATTATTTCCATTCCTTATAACATCCTATTTTTTAAAACAAATACATCATCTTGGTTTCCTGCTAACTATAGTACTTCCAAGCCACTATCTCAACATTATTTCTCAAGATTTTTCTACATCTTACATCGATAAATAACTATCTGCATTTACAAAACAATAAATAAAATTCATTAATAGTTAAACAATCTTACTATCCCATAAGAAAAGTTGCTTACTTCATTGTTCTGTATGTTTAATCATATACAATCTACTTAGACAATATTTGAATATCCAATAACATGAAAATTTTAAAAGAATCACATAATTATTTGTTATGTTGGATTATATCACTAATAAAAAAAAAATAAAAAAAATCGTATGCATATTTTCAAATCAATCCTATCTCATAATGTTTTTTAAAATGTTGTATGAAATGCGGTACATATAAGTAAAAAAAAAAAAACTTTTACACTTCATTCTTCCAATTTATGGATGATCTAAAGAAAACAAAAAAAATATACATTATAAATTATCAATAGTTATTATTATTACCAATAACCTTTATCTAGTCATCGTGTTCAGTAGGCTTCCTTTATCCACTTGAGCATTGCAGATATAAAAAAAGTCACACCCATACACTTTATATTAAAATATTTTTTAGCTAAATTATTAGATTGTTATATTATAAAATTTTAATATTAATAAATTAATGTTTTTATGTTTTTCCTAATCTTATATAAAAAATTTAGATTTAAACTAGGTTAACAAAATAAAAGGAATCAAAGCTATAGTTACATATTTTCTTGACGATAGTTCCTGATAAGTCCAAAATGCTTATTATTTTCTCTAGAGTTTTTCAAAAATGTTCTTCTCTAAGCGCGTTAAAGTTTAAAATAAAAATAATTATTAATCCATTTAGTAAAATTTAGAAAATAATCCTTGGTTTTAATTTTTAGGATGATAATTATTAAATCATAATATTAATTAATCCCATGAAGCTTCTTAATCTTCTCTACCAATATTCTCTGTGTATCCGATGCATCAATCCATCTAATTTAACTTTAAAAATATTCGATAAACTTTTAAGTACTATTTGTATTTCCATGGATCCATTTTTTTTATTCATCTATGTGTTCACTTTTTATCTATGTTTCCTTCTTGATACATTTAAACTTTCGTTTGGTATTTTTTTATAAATCTCTTTTAAAATAAAACTTCAAGTACTTTTGAACAAATCTTTTCCAAATACATTTTAAATAATTCTAAGAACGGATATTTTAATATCAAAAACGCTTCTATAACATAATCTCCTGGGTTCTTTCTTAAATTCCTCGAAAACATTTTTTAAAAATGTTACCTTTAGAAAGGATATAACATTTTACTCCTTTGAATATCATATTATATAAAATAATTCATGCAAATATAATTATCTTATTACCATTTAAAAATAAATCTTGGATAAGCTTATAAATAATAGCGTTTCAATACATTTTTTTAGACTCTGTATGATGTCCGAGCTGTGGTTTTTTTATGTACCAAAACAGTTCTTCAGTTAAATATTAATAAAGCTGTATCAATAAATATTTCAAATATTTTTACAGTATTACAATTTATATCCATTTTATTTCATAGTATATCCATTTTTTATTGCGAAGTTTAGGTTAAACTTTTAGATAAAATACGACTGATAAAGGAACTTTAAAAAATTTAACAAAGCATGTTAAACGAAATTATTAAAATATTTTTTTAGTTTACACTCTCTTTTTTGCAAGTTACTTTTAAAATTATCAATTAGTTTTTTGCAAATAAAGTTATAAGAAAGTACTAAAAAAAAAATTGACTAAAATAAAAAAATTTAAAAAAAAAAATACTATCTCTTTGAGAGCTGCAAATATACCTTTCTTTGGTTTCAATACATTATTAATCTCCCCGATAACTTAGTTACTGACTGATATTTATAGTCTGTAAGAATACCTATTCCTATTGGTTAATTCTTACTTTAGCTTGAGAACAAATTTACATATTTTTAGTTTATAGTAGAATTAAATTTGAAAATTAGAAATTATGACGTAATGAACTTAAAATATTATTTAAAATATTACTTTTAAATAAATTATTATTTTATTAAAACTATTTAAACATTTAAAATAACTTTTAAAATAACATTTAATAACTTATTCCATTTCTTAATATTCAATTTATCTATTTTTATTTAAATAAAATATTTAATTTTTAGATCGGAAGAGCAGTCTTTTATTACAGACGTGTGCTCTTCCGATCTACGATAGTTAACTTAATGTTTAATACTATTTACTTTTATGATAGGCAATAATTCTATCCAATTCTATAATATAACTTTTAAAATATTTTAAACTTTGTTATTATTTCAAACAAGCGTGTGTGTGAGAGTATACATTAAAAGTCACATGATTAATAACTTTGACAGACGATTTTCAATCTATTTCTCTGCCTAGATTTATATAATTGATACACTTATTATATTATATAATATAATTATAAAAAATTTGGAAGAACAATTTAGAAAATATAGAATTAAATACAATTCTCACCATCATAAAGTTTATTTTTAAAATATACTATATTAATTTTTGCTTATTAAATATGATTATAAATTTAAACATAGCATTTATTAACTTATCAGTTTTAAACTATTAAAATCGAATTTATTAAATATACTTTTAATTATTTATAGCTGTGTTATTTAATATGGCCAGCTTTTACAACCATATGCAACAATATTTAAAGCTTTATATAACTATTTTTAAATGATTTTATATACTACGTATTCTCTTTAGCTTCAAATTGTACTTTAAAGATATAATTGACTTAATACAATTACCATATTAAAAGAACATATTCTAAATTTAAAATTTTTTAGTAATTGACTGTTATGAACTATTACTGACCTATAGAAAAGGGCACAATATATATATATATATATATATATATTATATATTATATATATATATATATATATATATATATATATATATATATATATATATATATATTTGTGCCCTTTTGTATGGGTCTCCATAAATTGTTGTATCAATTTATTAAAAAATTTTAAATTTAAGATATATTTAGATATATGATGTTGATTTTATTTATAATAATCTTTCAAAAATTTAATTAAAGTAATCTATGAATATTTGATATGTGAAATTGTGCTAATGTTTGAGAGAGACGTTTCAATAAAAAATGATAATATTATATGGTTGGGAAAACTGGCCATGATCAATACTGCATTAATAAGTTTTGTAAATAAATGTTTAAAGCTAAAAGTTTAAAAAAGACAAGTTAAAATTAAATGCATATATTTATTGTTGATAAAGATTAATATTTAATAAGTGAATATAAATATTTTAATTATTAATAGTATATAATAGAAGATTAATATTTGATTTTAATAATATCGAATTATTATTTTAAAGTTGTTATAATATATTATTTATTTTAAAAATATTTATTTTTAAAATTAAATTGTTAGTTTATTTTTAGATAATTACAAGCGTTTGTATCTGTGTTGTAAAACAGATGATAGATAGACATATGTACACACATGCTTGTAAGTTTTTTTTAGTAAAGTTGCAAAACTGTTCTAAAATTCTATTAATGATTGCAGAAATATTATATTGGCTATCACGAGATAAAAATAAAGATAATTAATGTGAAATATTAAATCTGATTTTTAAAATACTGTTTAAAAAACATAACGAATAAAAATAGACTTAGTTTGTTTAGAAAAATAGTCTTATAAAAGTTAAAAGTGAAATAAAGTAAAACATATATTTTAAAAAAATGTTTAATGGATTTAAATAAATGATAAAGATCAATTTAAGAATTTAATAATGTAATAAATAATAAATATTAAATAAGTCATTATTTATTTTTAATTCTGTATTGTTGGTAAAATATGTAAATAGGCTAGCAAGGTGATTGTTTAATTTACCAATCAAGTGGGGAATTTATTCCGGTATAAAACCAAGGTTCAATTGTTCGGAGGGATTATGATTGTAATTTCTTTTAAGTGAAGTGTGCTATTAGATATAGCTAAGTAAAAATTATAGACGCTCTCGTAATCGTTTTAAAATTATAAGAGAGTAGTTTTAAAAAAAATTATAAAAGTTTTACCGTTAAATATGCAGTGCTAATTTATTTATAATTCCCTATTGATCGTCTCTATCGAAGCTCAATTTACTATCAAATAATCATGAAAACATCGTATAAGGATAAAATGTATTGGAGACTTTATACTAAAAATATAACAAACGCTGGATTAACTAGGAGAATTACTAGTTGGATAAAAGTAATATATTGGACATTATATGAATTTAAAAGTTGATTATAATTGATTTTTGTAAACAAATATTTTAAAGAAAGATAAATACTTCTTTATGAAGAAAGTATTTTTAAATTATAAATTTAAGTATATATCTTGGTAAAGATATGGTAATTAATAATAATTGCATAAGTATTTGCCTTGTTAAGTCTTTGTGGTTTAAAACACTAAATTTCGATAGTTTTAAAAGGCAAATAAAATCGGAAATTTAATTGGTAAAGAAATACCTGTAAATAAAATATTATATAATAAAGTCTGGACGCTGGTCGTACAGAAGAATTTAGAAATTAATCTTACCTAAATATTTGTTAAAGAATGCGCAAATAAATATACATGGATATCCAAGTCAATTTATAATAATTAAATAAGAACATTATAAACTATTGACTAATCCTAGAAATAATAACTTTTAAATAATTTTTTCTTTAAAGAAATGAATCCGGATCCTATAAACTATTTTAATTATTATTTTTGTTTCTTTATGGTGGAACTTATTTTATTTTATTTTTTAAAAAAAAACGTTTTCATTTATTTCATAAAAACTTTTAAAAACACGTGATGTACCGGAAAAGGAAGTAATGTTGGTAAAAGTTTGTGCCTAGGAAAAAAAGAACAATTATGGGTGGAAAGAAGACACCGTTGGATTTTATGTAACATATTTTGTTTTTCTTAACTAACATAGATATTTAATTATTTATTGATTTATTAAAGATAAGAGAGGTACATTTTTTTTAAAAAAGTAACTAAATATTAATATAACACTTAATTTCATAAAGTTTATTTTTATATAATTATACAACACGTAATATTTTAAAGAATAATTGTTGAGTATAAATGTGAAATTATTTTGTAAAACTGTAATCCTAGAGGACATCGTGTGGCGGATTATAAATTGGAGTATCATTTATGGTAAAAATTATATAATAATAATAATTTAATGTATTTTGCTTTGTTTTCTTTAGATCAACCAAATGTTATTGATTGTTGAATGAATGTATAAGTATTTAAAGAATATACACGCATAATATTAGTAATAACAGTTTTATTTTAATATGCATACTTTAAATTTATGATATAAATTTATTACAACGTAATAAGAGAAATCCAGAAATAATTATATGATTCTTTCGTGAATAAGTTTTAATGTTTCTGTTACAATATTAGGAATTTGATTTATTATATTAGTATGAGTTATTTATATTTATTTTCAAGTTAGTAAGAGGTAAAAATATCTATATTTTTATTTTATTAGATAAGTTAAATTAATTTTATATAGAAATTTATATTTTGGTTGAAGGGTTTATCGTATATAGATGATGAGGTATAAGAGAGTTTGGATAGTCATATTTTTTTTTAAAAAATTGGTAAGTTGTTACTGAAGTTAAATAAGGTTAAAATGATATTTGTAGATAGAATTTTATTAGGAAGGAATAGGAATAACAAGTAGAGAAGAGTAGTAGTTTAAATAGAAAAGAATCATAGAATTTATTTTAATATAATACTTTATAAAATTTGAAATTGTTGAATAATCTTAAAATATTATTTTAAGAAAAGAACATATATGTATTGCATATTTTGGTAAGACATACATTATGAAATTACATCAGAATGAAGTAAATAATTATATAATCAATAAATGTTATTATATTATAAAGTTATATCAGTCTATACATTAGTTGATATTTGATTAATGCTAATAGTAAATGTAATACATACTAGTACATTATAATAGAAATAGCAATAATACTTAAGGGAAGTAGCATTTTAATTGTTAAAGTTTGTTTATTTTACCTATGCTACATAAGTGATATTTTACATAAAACCTTCTTTTGTACTAACTGATGACAAATGATATCTATTAAAATATAAGTTTACAAACTTAATTAAATGTTACTGATAAAACATTTAAGAAATGTATGGATTATCTATTTATGATTATGGAAATAGTAACAGTGTAAAAATCTTGTATTATTATTTTTCTTATTTTTTTTTTTTTATTTTCTTTGGTTTCCACTTGTAATGTAAATAATGTATATAAGTTGTTTATTAAAGTTGATGTAAATAAATTTGTTTAAGTTGTTTTAAAAGTGTGTCGGATTCATTATTTTACACCACAGCATTTGACAACAGATAATTTGAATAAACATAATATTTGCACAATATGAATTTATTGTTATTATTATTTTAAAAGAAACACAGTATTTCCTTAATATAATTTATAGAGATTGATTGACATTAACATATAATATTATAATGGTCACAAAGTAATTATAATGCACAATATAAGAGTATAATATTATTTATTGCCACATATTATTGAATTATAAGATTTTAGTATAATTTTTAAATTAAGATACTATATGAAAATGAAAGACATGTATATGATTTACTTATTTTCTTAATGATTAATAGTATAATAAAATAGATAAGATTAATTTATACACTAGAAATTATTATTGTTAGTTATTATTATTATTATAAGTTAGGTGTAGTTAGGTTTGATATTAAATCCCTTATCATGCCTATCTGCAAGAAGTATTATTACTTTAAGATAATTAAAAGAACCTGAGATTATTTAATTACATTTCCTTAATAAAAGATTGAGATTTATTTATTATTATTATTGAAGTTAGTTAATTTTTATAAAAGACATAAGAGTGCTATAGATGTAGTAATGAGATAATAAAGAAGTAATAGTATTCTTATGCCATTGAGATAATATCTTAGGAAGATATGGCCTCAATGTAAATTCAATTACCACTTGTAACTTCACTTCATAGTCTCATGATTTTAATAAATACTTATTTAATTAGTACATGATATTGAACTATATTAATTTTGGTAAGTTATAATAAATCTGATAAGATATAGTATTATAAAAATATATTAATGATAGTTATACATATTTTAGCCGAGCATAACGATTTAATTGAGCTAGTCATATTTTAAGTTATATTATATATCGGGAAGTGAGGGTACAATATATATATATATATATATATATATATATAATTATATATTTTTAAAAAGATTTAGACTTTCATATATATATATAATTCTCGCTAATGTAAAAGCAAGTCTTACTTTTTAATTTCTGTAAATAAATTTCTGACTTTTGCAATATTTTTATTTTTTTTTAGTTATATTAAAAATTAATTTTAGCAATAAATTTATTTAAAAAATAGATTTACTTGGATAAAAATATATTCACATTAAAAACTATATAAATAAAAATTAAATTTTGAAAAATTATGTTCATTTTAATTACAGAGCATGGACATAATTAAAAAAATATGAACCCAATTTTTTTTTCATATGTCATAGCATCGGCTGGGAGGCAAACCCCCAACCGTCTGCAACCAACTACTTGCTTGCACCGTGGCTGTAATGACCTCTCGGCTTACAACGCTAAATTTTCAAATTAATTTTTGTTATATAAAGTGAATATTATACAATCATATACCCTCTCATCAATATTTCCTTATAGTGTCACACTACTACTGTTGTATTTGATAAGTATTCATTGAATATGTCAATGTTCTAAATCTATATATTGATGATTCAAAACTTTCATCACTGTATAAATGTTTATAGCATCAAAGCCCAAAAATTGCCTTGTATTTATTAATCATTTACACAACATATTATATATATGTTTTGCTACACAAAACTCATTTTAATCATAATTGTTTTGTTTTATTTTCATTTTGGTTAGTTAGACTCTTAAGTACTTTGAAAGCATTTTGTAATAGAATTGATAAAACACTTATGGATCTTTTAATTTATAATATCTTCTTTATCATTTTTAGAAATATTGATGCATATTTTCAATCATCTGGTAAATTTTTATCATTTACTCAGTTCATATATAGATTTACAGCAATTTCTGTATTGTTTCCTCTGATCTCTTCACAATGGCAATAATAAACATCATTTACTGAAAATTTCCCCTTTTTCATGGAAAGGTAAGTTTCATCTAATGTAAAATACGTTCTCTGAATTATTTTTTTTTGTGGTAAAAACTTAATTGCTAAAAAATCATGTAAGTGCATTCTATTTTTTATCAAATATTTTTAAAATATAAAGTAAAAAAGTTGGCATTTTTTAAGTTAGACATTTATGTTCAAAGTGTAAACACAAAAACTATATTTATTAAGTGGTTGTTTTACATTTCCCTAGTTTTATGAAACGTTACAAAAAAGCTTTATTATTAAAAATTGTTTATCACTTAGTAAAAGCAAAATTTCAAAGAAATATAAATAGATAATGAATTTAAATGCATTTTTTAAACTTAATTGTTTTTTTAAAGCAATACAAATATTTACAAATAATTGAAATAATTTTTTAACCATTCCTTGTTTTATCAATATTTTATGATATATAAAAATAGCAAGATGTCGATGTAAAATTTCTTCACAATCAAATAAATATAAGTAAAGTACTTAAAATTATTGATTTTATCTTTTACTAAATTAATTTTTAAGAGTTATTTACTAATAAGTTGCATTAACCATTAAACATCACATGATCATCATGCTTTATGCTACTGTATGGAGAGTTTAATAACAATAAATTGTATATTACATTTATTTTTTAAACATTTTTTTTTTATTTTACTGACATAATTATAAGATTGTATTTAAGTGGCTGTTATTTTCAAAGGTTTTCTCAATCATTAATGAGAATTGAAGCCACGATTTCAGATTAATTGGCGTTTACATGTATATATAAAATGTAATAAACAAATTACTACTAAACGTACCTGTGTAAATAGCCTTTTATTTGTATCTGTTGATAGTAGTACTATTAAATTGATAATTGGGCTTTGACAACATTTCTAAGCTTGAGTCACATTGACTTCTCTAATTCTCTAGCAGGTCACATGTAAAATACGTTTTACTTTTTAATATATAAAGTATTCATAATAAAGGAAAGTTCTATAGTCATGTCAGAAACAAATTTTCTACTTTCATCAAATTTCATGGGAATATGAACATGCTCCAACTACAAAAATAAGAATGTGCATGCATTATGTATGAGTTAGTCAGTCTGATGTTGTCTGAAACTGTATATGACCAAAATATTATGTTAAGGCAGATTAAGAAACATTATATTCCTGCAAAATCTGGAAGAAAGGAACTTTTTCTAAGAATTGCAGACTTCATTATGAAGGTTAAGATTACTTAATCAAGCATAGTCCGCAACTTGTAATCAGACTTATACTATCTGAGCAGGTTTAAATTCTTGTCACATTCCACCAAACATTGATTATTATATAATTTAACATTTTTGTGATAAAATCAATATAAAAAATTATACTTTTACCTAAGTCATGCAGATTGGATAAATCATGACTACTGGCTACATATAATATAATATGCAGACCGTAGTTTGCCTGGTTATTAGCTAATTTCAACAGTCAGAATCAAGTTTATTTGTAACTATAAACTACTAAAACATCACACAATCACTATTTCCAATGCTTACAGAAGCTGTTAAAACAGTAGTAAACTTTTCAGACAGTGCTATGACTCAGTGTATGCCATAAAATAAATGTATGCTATCAGGTCTGTGCATAAAATCCTTACCTAGTGCCTATTATTTCAATATCTCCAAACTAATTTCTAGCTTACAGTTGTCATCAGTATAGGATCTTGGATTTATAAGCATTGCATCTAAGTCTTTCAATCTAATGCATTTCTTTAACAGCTACCTTTGAGCTATTTAGTTAACACTTCAGCTCTAAGCCCTATACAAAACACAACAATAATTTCAATCCAAGCTAATTCATGTATATAGTTATAAAGATCTGAATCTAGTTCAGTATGTACACATTTTGGTGGCCTGGGTTTTAATTACCACAGTCAACATCATACTATAGGCAGGCTAGCTATAGAACAAGTAAAACATCAGATTATCACCATTTCCTATATTTACACAATGTGCTAAAATAGTAGTAACAAGTAAAACATCAGATTATCACCATTTCTATGTTCAGGACTCTCTGATCCAAGGTGTTTCACTGATGAAAGCCACAATCAAGAAACTAACCTGGGGATAGTGGGTGAGTTGGCAGTAAATATGTATTTTATGTATAAACTTCTACCATACATTGATTATTATGACTTCCACTGGGTGTCAATATTATATGAAAAATTTGTTATTGTTTGAACATTTGTGAATAAAACACTACTACAAACCACATTGTTATCTGTTTTTTGAGGAAAAACAAATAAACAAAACCAAAAAAACATTCATTGGAATATTTTATATAAAGTGCTTGTTTCTTCCAACATGTTAAAATATTTGTAACATTTAAGCATCATCAATTAACTGAGTTGTTTGAATTTTATAATCTGTATTTTGTAATTCAAAATGTAATGATATTTTCTTAAGCCACAGTAATATATAAATATATGCACACAGTCATTATCATAAGGAAAGCTATTAATATTTACTTATTTACTGAAACTTAGGATTTTCAAAGGCAATGCATGGCCACATAATCAAATCATTTTAATGCTATGAATAGGAGACCATACATTGTCTGTGCAAGTGCTAAGCTACAGTAAATTTGCAGTTAAACCACTAAATATCACATGAACACCATTTCTTATGGTTGCTCATAACTGTTATTAAAACAGCCTTCTGGAATTCATTGATTACTCTGTTTTGCACTGAGTGGCACTACTGTATGGAGAGTTTTGCCTGTTTAAATTTGCAGCTACTAATAGCTTTGAAAATGTGACTATATGTGCCCTACGTTTCTATAAATATGCTGTTATCAATAGCTTTTCTTGTGATAGTGCTTACATGCATATATATATATATATATCAATATATATATATCAAAATATTAATATATAACAAACTAACCAAAGGAAATACATATAAAAACAAAAAAATAAAGACTTATAAATCCAATAAATAATATAATATTTCAACCAGAGGACTGGTTTTCATCAGAAAGAAAAAAAAATACACAGTAAAATGGCGATAATCAAAAATTACAGATTTGGTAAAAGATTAAAAATTTAACAAAACCCCCCTGATTGGTCACAAAATCTAACACAGAATATCTACCCAATCAATGACAAAATTCAAACAAAAAAAACTACATTCCCTCCTAATCAAGCTTAAATTCTATTTAAATTAAAATAAATATAAAAATAAAAAATCCAAAATTAAAAATTAAAATATACATATGTGCATACATAGAAAAATTAAACTATGCTCACACACAAAAAATAGCTGTGCTCACATTAATATTCATTAAAAACTAAAATACTTATACATTTTAAAAATTATAGTTAGTGCAAAGTACAATAATTTATAACTAATTATTTATCTATAAACCAATTAAACACAGATATTAAACATCCATGTAACCAATCTTTACATAAAAAACCTCATATAAGAAAATTTTCACATAAAAAACACACATATAGAAATCATTTAGGAGACCAGGTAACCCAGAGATGTAATAGTTCCAGTGTTCAAATTCAATCCATGCGGTTCTAAGGTCTTGAATTTAAAAATAAAAAAAACTCTCCTTTTGTTTCCTCTCTCTTGTAGAAGAAAAACCTTCCTGAAGAATCACTACTTTTAAATCATCAATTGAATGATTCGGTAAGTTAAAATGTTTTGAAACCAGTCTATCTTTATTCTTATGCAAAATGTCAAATCTATGATTAGTCATTCTGACATGTAAACTATTTGCTGACTCACCTATATACTGGTTTAAACATCTACTACACTCTATCAAATATATCAAATTAACACTTTTACATGTAACATAATTAGGAATATACCACTTGAAATTACAATTCTTAGTACTAAAGACCACTTTTGTCACAACAATATGTTTACATGTACAACAATATGTTTTCTGTACAGGAAAAAGGATGTTCTCCATGTAAAGATAAAAGATGTTTTACATGTAAACATATTGTTGTGACAAAAGTGGTCTTTAGTACTAAGAATTGTAATTTCAAATGGTATATTCCTAATTATGTTACATGTAAAAGTGTTAATTTGATATATTTGATAGAGTGTAGTAGATGTTTAAACCAGTATATAGGTGAGTCAGCAAATAGTTTACATGTCAGAATGACTAGATTTGACATTTTGCATAAGAATAAAGATAGAATGGTTTCAAAACATTTTAACTTACCGAATCATTCAATTGATGATTTAAAAGTAGTGATTCTTCAGGAAGGTTTTTCTTTTACAAGGGAGAGGAAACAAAAGGAGAGTTTTTTTATTTTTAAATTCAAGACCTTAGAACCGCATGGATTGAATTTGAACACTGGAACTATTACATCTCTGGGTTACCTGGTCTCCTAAATGATTTCTATATGTGTGTTTTTATGTGAAAATTTTCTTATATGAGGTTTTTTTATGTAAAGATTGGTTACATGGATGTTTAATATCTGTGTTTAATTGGTTTATAGATAAATAATTAGTTATAAATTATTGTACTTTGCACTAACTATAATTTTTAAAATGTATAAGTATTTTAGTTTTTAATGAATATTAATGTGAGCACAGCTATTTTTTGTGTGTGAGCATAGTTTAATTTTTCTATGTATGCACATATGTATATTTTAATTTTTAATTTTGGATTTTTTATTTTTATATTTATTTTAATTTAAATAGAATTTAAGCTTGATTAGGAGGGAATGTAGTTTTTTTTTTTTTTTGTTTGAATTTTGTCATTGATTGGGTAGATATTCTGTGTTAGATTTTGTGACCAATCAGGGGGGTTTTGTTAAATTTTTAATCTTTTACCAAATCTGTAATTTTTGATTATCGCCATTTTACTGTGTATTTTTTTTCTTTCTGATGAAAACCAGTCCTCTGGTTGAAATATTATATTATTTATTGGATTTATAAGTCTTTATTTTTTTGTTTATATATATTGTTAATATTTTTATGTTACTTATATACATAAAATTATAATCGATATAACTTTCATTCGTTTGTTTATTATGAATCAAAATAATTAGAAAACAAAATAATAATGATTTTTTTAAAAAAATCTCAGTGAATTAAAATTGATATAGTTGTGTTTTATTTGTAACTAAAATTCTTTTTAAATATAGATTATTTCATTTTTATTATATACTTTTGTTTATTTATTATTATAATGTAATTTATATCAGCAGAAGTAAGAGAAATTGCAAAAATAAATTACAATGTTGAAAATATGTGGAAAAAGAACCTTGTATGAAAACAGAAAAGAAAATCAAAGCTTAAAACAATTATATTTATAATAAACTCATATCAGAGATGTAAGTTAAATTCAAAATTATAACCAAAAATAATCTAAAATGTCATTAATTATAGAAGGCAAAAAATGAAGCACAACTATTTTTAAAACAGGCAAAATTCACTATATGTATTGCCACTCACAGCAAGCTAAAGTAATCAAGGGATGTCAGAAGGCTTATGCATAAAAATTCCATTTAATATCTCCAGACTAGTTTCTGGCTTGTGGCCTTTATCAGTGAGGAGCCTTGAATCTGAGAGCACTGCACTGACAATGGAAAAAAACCAGAAACTAGTCTGGGGATATTGGATGAGTATGCACTAGATGAGGATTTTATGCACAAGACTTCTGGTATCCATTCATTACTCAAGCTTGATATGACTGGCAACATGTATAGTGAGGTTTTCCTGTTTTAATAACAGTTATAAGCAAGAATAAGAAATGGTGATCATGTGATGTTTATTGGCTCACAGCTATTTTTAATGAGTCATTTTCAAAATTCTAGATTAAATATAACTTTATTCTCACCTATTTTGAATTTTGTGATGTTTAAAATATGAAGTCAATGTTTGATTTTTCTTTTTGATTTGAGTGGTTTTAGTACAATAGATCATGAGAGAAGTTATAGAAAAAAGCCAATAAATATGATTTGTCATTATGCTTTGAATTTCTAGATCATGAAAAGGCATTTGATTCTACAAGCATTTCTTCAGTGATTGAAACATTGGATCATTAAGGGTATAGACCCATGACATTGTCATATTCTGATGAATATTTATAAAATGCAACAACAACAATTAGATTACATAATGATACTAGGAAGGTTAACATTGAGAAGAGTGGTAAAATAGGGTGCCTCCATCCCTCCAAATTTTTTATAGCAATGCTGCAATAGGTATTTAGGTAGATTAAAATGGGAATCTAAAATAATAAAAAATGGAGATTATTTAAGTCATTTAGATTGTGTAAATGATGAAGTTGTTTTTGCAAATAATGCTCCAGAGTTTCAGAAAATGTTGCAGGAGTTATCAGATGAAAGTACAAAAGTGTGATTAAAGGTAAATGTTAATGAGATTAAAGTAATATGCAATGAATTTTCTCATGTGATGAAAATAAAGATTGATTATGCTGAGTTAGAAAAAGTTAAGAACTACAAACACCTTGGTCAGATTATTACTACAGATGGAAACATAGTGGATGAAATTAATCATAGAATTAAACTTGGTTGAAGTGTTTTTTGGTAGAAATAACTTAATACTGAAAGGAAATATGCTTATGTGATTGAAAACGAATGTTTTTAAGAAATGTGTTCCAGTGGTTCTTACATATTTGAGACTTGGACACTCCATAGGAGAGCATTCCAAAGACTTCAGAAGACTCAAAGAAGTATGGTGAGATGCATGTTAGATGTAACAAAAAGAGATCAAAATGCACTGCATGGGTAAGAGAACAAACATGTGTTACTGACATCATTGAAAGAAGTAATAGATTGCAATAGAGTTGAACTGGACATATTTCTAAAAAATATGATAATAGATGGACAATTGAAATCTTAAACTAGAATCCAAGAGACTATATAAGACCCAGAAAGTGACTACATGTGAGATGGATGGATGAAATAAGAAAGTATGCAGAAGTAATTTAGAGAAAAGAGGGTAGAGGTCAGAGAAGATGGACTAAACTTGCAGAGAACTTCATTCTGCAGCTAACTGACAATGGTTGACGATGATGATGGTGATACAAATTCACTCAATCTTTTCTTGTTTATTACAGTAACTAAAAATGGCATTATTATTTGCTGAAAGAAAATTCTTGTACTAATTTTGATGTTAATAATATTAATTTATCATTATTATTTATCCGATTATAATTCATAATATATATATATATATATATATATGTGTGTGTGTGCACGCGCGCGTGTATGTGTGTGAAAGTTATAATCTTTTATTTTATATTGAGTTTTTAAGTTCTTATAAAAATGAATGCGCTATCAGGTGTAAATGATATATTGCTAAACTTTTATTACATAACATGTTTAATACAGAATCCCTTTCATTTAAGTTGTTAGCTAAAATTACTGTTCATTTCTAAAGCAGCTGTTTTTGTTTTGTTTTGTTTTTTTTTTTTGTTTTTTTGTTTTTTTTTTTTTTGGGGGGGGTTATTATTGATATTTGTTTGGGTACATCATAAATGTCACAAATATCCAAAACTAAAGAAATATAAATAACAAGTAATTATAGTATATTTGGATCACAGTCTCTTTTCCATTGTACAATAATCTTATTTTTAAGAAAGCACTTATTTGTGGCTTAACAAGACACATAATTAGTCCAATAATTTTATATTCTAATATTTTGTTTTCAAACAACAATACTAAGTAAGCACATTTAAAATGTTCATTTAGATTTACCTTCCCTTTGGTATAGCTATCACAAAACTAATCAAGGCTATGTTTATAAAGTCTGGACCTTAGAAGTCTTTCGATTATTAATAATTGCATTAAAGTATTTGTAATAATTTATATAATTAATTCATTATTACTAGTCGTTTTCGTTATATATATATATATAATAGCATTAAAGTATATGTTTATAAATATTTAAAAAAAAATCCTTTTTTTATAGAAACTCTACAATTCTATTTATATCATTACATATAAATAAATAATTGATGATTACTTTCTTTAGAGATTCGAAGCTAATTAAAGTACAATTAAATATTCAAACAGATCCCTAACTTGATGTGAATTTGAAGCTATTGAATTTACTAATATTAATTGACAGTTATTGTTTCAAATAATATAAATACTAAATGTGTGTGTTTTTTTTCTTCTTCAAACGAAAAATGAAGAAATCCAGCAAATACTAATGAAATATTCCTGTAAAAAAATAATAATAGTAAAACAACACAATCAGTTTTAAAGAATATTTTTAGCTTTATAAATGACTTGTTTAAAAGAAAACGTTAAAGGGAAATATATGTCATATAAATAATTACTCAGCTAAGTAAATAAGTAAACAAAAATTAGGATCATCTTTCCATTAGCAATAAAATAACTAATCAACAATAGTCTGATCAAAAACCAAGTGAGAGTTCTATAAGAATTTGGTTAATAACTTTAAATTTATCAGCAGATTTAAAAACTCTTCAAAAATGTCTGTAAATGATAAAATACATAAAATGTAAAAGAAGTTTTTTGTATCTCAAGGCAACAATCTCCAGATATCTTCTATAAAGAAAATGTAAAAGAGAAGACAATAATAGTCAAAACAGACAAATGCCAGTTTTGGCTTTCATTTCTGGTTTTATTGTTTGATTAAAAATAGTTAAATATTAATTTAATTACTAGTTAATTAATAATTAATGATTTATTGCAAATAACATATACTCTATAAAAAAGAAAGACTCCTGCATTACATTATCAGGAAAATGGTTTAATTAAATTTATAAACTTATTTCAATTCTATTTTTTATAGATCAATATTAATTCTATGAACATGACTGACCTGATCGAAAGCAATACTAAGCTTTAAATTTTAAAAATAAACTTAAAATCTTTCCAGCATAGTATATTATCACTATTTATTGAGTTAATTACTAATTTATTATATTTTATATTACAAATATCTTAATTATTTGTAAATTATATTAACTGAATAAAGTAACTACTGTCATTACTTTAATAAATAGAAAAAATAAAATGGTATAAACATAATTTTTGTAGCTTAAGACTAAGTTTAAAAAATTAAGTCTTTGTACTAGGAAGAATGTTTTACTATAATTCAATTTACTTCTTTTGACTTATGGTTGAGAAACATGGATGTTAACCTTTATAAAAATGTATTGCACATGATGTAAAATAATACAAAGAATTATTAGTAATAATAAAAAGAAATGCACAACTTTACAATTTATGAAAGATCAAGTAATCCACTCTTAAAAATCCAAGACCTTTGACTAATAAATGAATAATTGAAGAATATTATTGCTTGAGAATTCATAAAAAATGTCCAATGCTGGAAGTATATTGGAATCATTTCTGAGGAACTTACATTCCAGATTTTGAAACTCGATCACTGCATTAAACAGCGTAAGGCTTTTGATTGGTGGATATCAATTTCAAGCAGTTATTATGAAAACTGGCTGTCATTACCATTTATATTCATTTATTGATTAATAATATCTAAATATAATAATGCAAAGTAGATTTCTGCTGATATAATTTTTTTAAGACCATTTATGAAGAACTATGCATTATATAAAGAAGCTAAATGGTTAATGGGTAGAGAGGTATTCAATGATTTGTTATGAGAAAAAAATATTGACAATTATTAGATTACTAAACATCACTGGGGATATTGGATGAGTAGGCACTACATAGGGATTTTATGCACAAGCCTTCTGGCATTCATTAATTACTCTGATTGGCACAGGGTGGCACTATTGTATGGAGAGTTTTGCCTTGTTTAATTATTAGATCAATAAACAAATGTTAAAAAGTACATTAACTGATTATGTTATTTAACTTTATGTACAACAAGAATTATAAAGGCAAATAATAAAGAATATTGACTACTATAATACACATAGAATGGTTAGAAATCAGCACCAAAATGGAAAAGAAATTCAAAATAAAAGTTAAAAATCATAGAATAAACACATTGCAATAGTATCAATGGTATCTAATAAATGATAAATAAATATACAATACTATTTTGATTCTAAAATATTCTATAGAGAGGAAGAAGATATGATGATCAATCTAAGAGAGATCACAACATAGAATATATATTTTAGATAGTATTTGGAAAATTACAGTCAAAAGTTAGTTTTAACACAAAAGAAATGATTAAGTTTTGCATACCTTAAACTTAAATTACTATTGTTTACTTATTATAAATACTTGTAGGTTTATTTTAGCTAAACAGAGCTGGGAAAAAAGACAGATATTTAAAAAAAAAAAACCATAGATGAATTGGATATAACTTATAAAAATTAAAGATAACAAAAAATATTATTTTATATAAATGTGAAATAAAAGTTAGAACCATCAAAACAAGAGAATCATCAGAACTGCAAAACAGGTATTGGATAAAATGATATTCTCTTAAATTTGAGTGAAAAAATTCTAAAAAAAACGTAGGTCATTATAAATTTAATTTCAATAGGTAAATATTTTGAGAAGTAATTCACTTTATTTAATCTATTCCATAAACATTTTTTACAAACTAAAATAGTTTATGGACACTCTAATAGTGATATATGTAACTACACAGGTTAGTAGACTATACATAAAGTTTTGAGTGGTATTGTTTTCTACTCCTCTTGAGGTGTTGCCAGCTTAATCAATGACAATACAAGCATATGTAAATTTCTAGCTAGTTTCTTCCTATTAGTTGCTGTCAATGAAAAGTAGGAATTGAACATCTAAGATATTTTCTTTATTTTATATTAGTCCAAATTAATAATCTGTGATGTAAAAAGTCTTTGGGATTTTAAACCCAAGCTCTAATTACTTGTATATTTATGTAATCACAAACAAGTGTGCTGCTATGAATATAACAGTACTATTTAGTATTGATTGATTACTCCAGCTTACAACAGATCATTCACAATAGAATTACTATAAGCCCAAATATAGGATGCTTTGTCTGGGGTAAAAAAACAATTATCAAAAAAAATGCTGTGACAGACTGGTTTTAAAATCTTGAAAAAAAATTGTGATAACTGACGGTATTAAAAATCTTAAAAATTAAAGAAATTGATATTTACAAAGAAGTATTATTATTATAAATATTCAAAGTTGGAATCAGGTTAATACCTATAAAGAAGAATGACAATTACTAGCCAGTATTCAAACTTTTTTTTCCTGGTGATGAAAGTTTATTCATAAAAAAAAAAAAAAAAACAGATACAAATACAGTTAGAAAAAGGTTTACAAGGGAGTTATTATATGATAAATTGAAATTTCAGAAGCAACATGGAAAAAGGGAAAGGATACATGTGGAAAGGAAATGGGAAGTGGAAAGGAGAAATGGTGTGTAGTCCAGGCCAGTCTGAGATTCATGTCTTCATTGAACAAGCACCACACGGGTCACAAACATTTAAATGATTGAGTCCTATGACAGAGGCTGAGAGTATGAGAGTTGGAGGATGGCCCAAGTGTCTGTGAAGAGTGGAGGTGGAGCTAGTTTGGTATCTCTGGTTAACTAGTAATAAAAGTAGTGTTGTCATTTTTTAGACAATTAATAATGTTCCCAAATAAATTTAGAACTGTTTTTTTGGTAAGTAAGTCTAAAACCAATCTAAGTAGTATTGCAATTTTGACTATGAGGAATACAAAGCTATTGTAAATCAGATATTTATATGTAATATGACAGTATTTTTTAGCTAGTTATGTAAATGCATCTGGGATTATTATATTATAGTAGGCTATGTAAAGTTGTTACTTTATTTTAGCCATATTCACATTAAGTCAATTATCTATTTATTCTCATATCGTTTATTTTTTAATTAAAAATAATAATAATCAGTAATTAAGGCTGTAAATGTAAAAGTGTCACTTCAGCAAAAAACAGTGTTTTAATCGTAGTTCTTTGCTTTCAGATGTTCTCCTTTTTTTTTTTTTTTTGCGTGTATGCGGTTGAAAATCTTAATAAAAGTTAGATAAAGAAAATAATACGTTTTAGCTGCTAATTAATCCGTTGTTAATTATCTTATTTGTGTGAAATACGTTTTTTTTTTTCTTTTCTTTTGTCACTGATACATATTAGCAATATAATTGAAAGTTATGACAAAATAAAAATAAATAGACATTACTTTCCTAGTAATTTGTGTAGTAATAAAAGTAAACATTTCCAAGAATTTTATTGCTTTTCTTCATCTCTGTTTTGGGTACCATTATAAGCAAAACTTAGAAAACCTAATTTTCTTTGTTAGTAAAACATAGCAAATAAATTTTTAAATTGCTTGTACAAAAACGTTTATTAATTTATAAAATACAAATTAACGAAAAGCAAAATAAAATTAAATACTACAAACAAGAACAATAAGTAAATACAATCTATCTATCTATCTATCTATCTATCTATCTATCTATCTATCTATCTATCTATCTATCTATCTATCTATCTATCTATCTATCTATCTATCTATCTATCTATCTATCTATCTATCTATCTATCTATCTATCTATCTATCTATCTATCTATCTTTCTATATATATATCCATCTATCCACATGTCTATCTATTTATCTTTCTACCTCTCTAAATATATATTTATGTGTTTATTTATCTAACTATCTACATATATCTAATTATCTATACTTTCATATTATCATACTAATCTGGTGCATAATACCTTATATTCCCCTTAAAACAGAAATCTTATTATTTATATATTTATACCAACACTAATTAAAAGAATTTTCAATAAATAGTTTGTCATATAGTCAAACATAATTTTTTAAATGTATTTTATTTGTTTTGACAATCTCAAGGGTATGAAAATAGTTTTTCTTATATAAGTAATAAATCTTGGAATGCTCCCCGAAATAATGTTAGTCACTATGTTTCAGAACTGTAAATCAAAGTGTTAATAGCAATATTATGTAATCTTATTAATACATGATTGACATCTTAATACCATACCCACCAAAGACATGTGTTAATGCATATATACTACTTTGTTGATAAAGATCATGTGAGAATAGTTTGCATGAATTTCACTATGGAATTATTTATCCTTTGATAGATCACTTGCTCATTCACGCATACGTAAATGTACATTAATAATTTGTCATTATATTAAACTATTTTTATATTGTCTAACTTGTTTGAGTAGTTTAAATTTCTGTTTCTCCACTTCCACATGTACAACCATGTGTATGCCTATGTAGTTAAGTAAATAAGTCTCATTGTCTTCTCCACTCTGCTAGTGGGTCAGATTGGAATAAATTCTCATGTGCCATCATTTTATGCTATTTGCAAGGTTTTTGATTCCAGCTCATGTTAGATGAATCAACATGTTTTGACAGGTACAATATATATATAATCAAAAATTATATTATCATATTTTCTTAGAATTTTGAATGTGCACTTTCCCTCTAAACATGAAGCCTGGCATAATGCCAAAATAAAACAGCATTGGAACATTACTAGGAATCTTATTTTATCTTGTTCATATATATATGGGTTCCTTCCTTTAATGCTTTTTTTTAAAATCAGTAATTTTTTTTTAAAAATTAGTTTGAAAATATTAAGTAATGATCTAATAAAATTTATAGCAGTATTTGAAATTTAATCTTACGTTTTAATAAACCATTAGAAACCAGTCAACTCTTAGACAATTTCAATGTAGATAACAATCAAGAATTTCAAACTGTTGTCAAGGCAACTACGTTTTACCAATAGAGGTGGAATCTCTCTAATAAAGCAAAATCATAACACTATTTGAGTCAAAGAAAATCGGTAAAATATCCATACTTAAAATAAAATTCAAAAGTATTTTTATTGTTCTTGAAGAAGAAATATAGCAGATCTTTAATAAATAGCATGATGGTATATTTAATAACTTTCGAATTATATATTGATTTTATTAGAGACTATCTTTTGTACATTTTTATATGTACGTTGACTCATCATATACATAATACCTTTAATATATAAATAACATTCGAGGTTAAAACCCTTAACCCAATACAATAAATATTTCGAATACTCACTCTCTACCCATCCGTAAATCAATATTTTCAGAGTATAAAATAGCTGTTTATTCTAGTACTCCATTTATATGTAAATTTTGACTTATGTGTGATTAGAGAATATTTTAATTATTTAATGTACAGTATTATGAATTTTAATCTCGAGTGCTATATGTAACTAAAAGAGTAATTTCCAATCTAGGGTAAGTGTACCTTTAGAGACACAAAACAATATATATAAAAGTATATGAAAAAAATTGGATAATGGTTATTGGGGGGGCGGGAGGATCTTTGTTAATGTAAAACAGAATGCAAGCCAAAAGTTAAAAAATTTTGAATCACCTTTCATTATATAACCTTCTTAACATTTAAAATTTATTATTTACTTTCAATATAGTAATAGCCAACTTTAAAGATAGAAACCATCTAAAAGAACAACTGCAAATTGTTTACATTACTAAATGTCGAGATAAATTCAGACTACCAGTAATTTTATTATAGAGTATCAAAGAAAAATATTAACATAAAAATATTAATCATTTTTATGAGTCATTCATTAGGCTAGAGATTATCCAATAATGAATAATATTTTTGTAGTGTAATTTTAACTATACAACTCTCACATTAGGTAGGGACTAATTTCTATCTGCTTTTAACACCTTGTGAAAGGATGTAACAATAAACATATGACCATAATGCATGTGAAAAGATCTATGATCTCCAAGATGCAAACTAGCACTCATCTGTTTGTCCTAACCACAATCTGTTACACATATCTTTATCATTGTTCAGTAATATAATATAGATAACACATTACTACAGTTTAATTGATAAATATCAAGTATGCTTCTCTCACAGCTTTGAGACAGATAAGTTAATGGAAGTATATTAATAATTTTTATTAGTCATTCATTAGACCAGGGATTACCCAATAGTGTGAACCACAAGATGTCAACCTTGACTGCAAAGAAAGACATGACATAAAAAGAAAAGTTAAAGAGGCCTGCTTCATTGTGATGGATTGCCACACCATCAACTGCAATTACACATGCTTTGCAATCTTAAAGAAATGGAGTAATTAACATTTGAACTTTGTATAATTTGCCTATAATTACTTTACTCAGAGCTATGAAGATGAGAGCATGTCTCTTGAAAGCACTTGCAGAGTAATATAATTTATTTTGTTTTTAAGTAAAAAGTAGCTTTGCGGTCAGGTGCAATAGTGCCTATATTATTTTACAAATATATTTTCATACGCAAAGTTTTTGATTTAGGTTTAAATTACAATGAATAATATTTATAAAGAGTAATTTTAAATATACTTCTCTCACACAAAGTAGGGACAAGTTTCCCACTTTGTGAAAGGATGTAATCATAAATGCATGACCAAATATACATGTGAAATGTTCTATGATCACCAACATGCAAATATGTGAACTAAAACTCATCAGTCAGTCCACACCATAATCTTTTAAACATAACAATATCACTGTTCAGTAATGCCAAAATGGATGAAGTCTGTGTTTTTGAATCATGGAAGATGAATGGAAATGTCTTTGACTACAATAAAGAGTATAATAGAAAACAGAAAATAAAAGGGAAATTATTTAAGAATAGTACAGATTAGATGAAATATCAAAAAATTCCATGTTGATGTGTTAAAAATGATTTGGAGCATCTGCAAGTAAATTTAAATTATTTTGTTAGTTACATTTACTATCTAATCTATCATGTTTGTACTTCGAAGTAAGTCATCTGCATCGAAAATGAATATAAGATTTAATTGATAAGAATTTAAATTTTTTATTCAAGCGAGAAACATTTATATTTATACACAAAACCTTAACAGAGTATATATTTTACTCTTTATATTAATAATATTACATTATAAATGTCATTAGTATAACTATAAAAATTCAAGTTTAAAAAAAAAAAAAAATTCAAAACTCCCATGTTTATTTCTTTGAATGCTATTGGCTGGCTAAGGTATCACATGTTTATTTTATGTAACAGACTTCGATAATTCTGGATAAATTGTCCAAACCGAAATTGAAAAGAGAACAAATAGGTTAATATAAATAATTAGAATAAAGAATGCAGTTTGAGTTAATAAAGAAATAATGGTAATCGGGATATTATGAATTAACCCTCAACTTACTACTACACTTAATGCATTGTTTTCTTCAAAAAAAACTATCCTGCTTTTTTTTTTTTTAAAAAAAAAAAACAATATCACTTGCTTTTTAGAATTATATAACACTGTTATGATGAAATTAATTTGGCCTGATCATTCCAAATATCAAGACTTCCACAAAGTCACATAGTTATTCTACCTATTTTTTTATTTTTAGGACCAGAATATATATATATATATATTCATTTTTGGGACTGAAAAGGTAGAATATGAATATCAGACAGATTAATGTCAAAAAACCTGATTCAAATTCTAATTGACAAAACTTATTAATTAAAGTCTAACTACAATATATAATGCAAGTTTTTGTAATATATATATATATATATATATATATATATATATATATATATATATATATATATATATATATATATATATATATATATATATTCTAACCTCCCCCAGTGCATCCTCACCCCAAAATATACTGTTTATTACGAATATTACGGGTTCTAGCTCAGTTAACAAATAAATAAATGAAATATTCAGCATTAATTAGATGATTACTAGCTCTAATTTTAAAATACAAATATGGTTCAATTTTAAAATGAATTAACAAATATTTACTATTTTCATGAGACCTGGAGTGACAATACAGGGAACGAGATAGACTACATTGAGCTATTATCCACACGATACTACCTCAATGGCATAAGAACACTATCCCCCCTTTTTACTATACCAAATAACTAACTCATAGTATTCTTACGACTTTCTGAGCTCTATTCACTACGATTAAAATAATAATCATATCTTAATCTTCTTTATAACAAGAATCTAGCTCAATTAAATAAAATGAAGTAAAATAAAATAAATTCTCAGGTTCATAAATTGTATTCTGATTTAAAATTACGGTAGTAAAATATGAAAAGGGAATTTTATGTCATAATCTACTACACAGCAACTAATAATAATAAAAATAATAATAACAATAATAATATAATATAATCTTATTTCTTCCTGAAAGGAGATAAATAAATATGTACGCGGTAGTATTTTAATAATCTGACAACAGAATACGGGTGGCAACACTAGCATATAATTTAATGTAATATTGTGGCAACCGACTTATGACCAATAAATAATATAAAATTATGATCTTTTAATTTTAACATACCAATAAATTCTCAAAATTCTTATAACACTTTTATGTTTACCTTTTGTGCAAAATTTATATGTCTGTTTCAATTATAAATGTATCATGATTTCATGCATCCATGTGGAGAAATAACAACTCGGACACAAAACTTTAAAACAAATTTAAAACAAAGTTTATTAACAACATAAATAAATTAACAATATTTTTACACTATATACATTGGATATCCCTTACTTTCATATCTCAACTTAGTTTATTAGTTTATAAAATGACATCAAAATATTATTTACTTTTCCTAGTTAAATCTTTTTTTTTTTTTAACACTTAAGAAAATACAGTATTATTACTTGATTTATTATTATGGTTAGCTTATTACAAAATGCATTTCTTAGATGATTATCACAAACACTTTTCATCCATAATATTATTAAAATTACATTTTTTACAAAATTTTACATTCGTAATAAATTCTACAAAACAACAAAATTTAGTTTCATATTGGTTGTATGGAATCTTACAAAGTCAAAACACTATTCTACATTCGGTATTAAGTTGTTTTTTTTATTCATTATCCAATGTTTATTAATCCTAATATTCTCATTCAAGCCTTACTTTGGATGATATAATTACAACTATTAATATACCATGCACCAGTATATGTTTATTATACCTTATTGAATTTTCTCTTGATAAATATGCAATACTCATTCCCTCCAACATTAATATTTTTAAAAAAAATTCAAATTTTATTATCACTTTTAAAATACTTGGTTTAGATTTCTTTTCAAATCTTATATTCATTTCTGAATTAATTTTACAATGTATTATATGATTCTTTCTCTCTTTATGATATTTTGGACTTTCAATTTTAAAGTTACACAATTCTATACATTCAAGTAAATAAACTATTCTTACATAAACGATAACATATCTTCAGTTCTATTTTATTCATTATTTCTTTGAAAATATCTTTCTGACCGATGCAGATTCACAAAATAAGGATAGCGAAGATAGATGCATAGCATCAAAATACAACTAGAATATTACTCATCATATACCTTGACAATCATGGCACAGTGAATTAAAAGACACTATAGAGTGACCTTTACCTGCCTACCAACCTCTATCATAGGAACGATGCTAAAGCTATTTCTTCAGCTTTATTCTAACATCAAAAGTTTAAAGATATGCAAAACACTGTCCAAACCATATGTGTTCAGTCATAGGACTCAGTTAACTATACTAAACCACACAAAACTAAATATGATCCTAATCCCTTATATTTTCCTATTTCTTAAAAAAAAACACATCATCTTGGTTTCCTCTCCACTAGTACTTCCAAGTCACTATCCGATCTTATTTCTCAAGATTTTTTCTATAATGTACATCGACAAATACATATCTGCATTACTAACAATAATAAATTTCATTGATATTTTAAAACTATTCCACTGTTCTATAAGAAAATCTTTTTACCACTTTCCTCCTATATTTAATTATATACAAACTATTTAAATATCTGAATACTTTATTACATGTAAGTTCAAAAGAATCACACAATTGTTCTGTTAAATTATATTATTAATATACTTTAAATAAATTGTTGCATGCATATTCCGAATTATTCCTATCTCATTATATGTTAAAATGTTGCATAAAATGTGTACATATAATTAAGACTTTCACACTTCATTCTTAGGTCAATAAATGATCTAAAAAAATACATTATGCATTATAAATAACTATTAAAATTACCAAACGACCTTTATCTCCTCGATCACATTCCGTAGGCTTCACCATCCATTTGATCCTTGTAGATATAAGATTCACATCCATACACTTTATTTTAAACACTATTTTTACAATTTTATCAAGTTATTATATTTAAATTTTAATATTAATAAATTTATGTTTTATGTTTTCCCTAATCTCACATAACATTTTATATTTTAAAATAAATTAGTAAAAAATATTCAAACTATATTTACTGTACTCCTTCATCAAATTTTCCTGAAAAACCGTTCATACTAAAGCCAAAAAAAATTGTTTATCATTTCTTTTCCATTCACTTAATGTTCCTCTCCCTGCTTGTTCAATTTTAAGGTAAAACAAATATTACTTCGTTCAATAAATATTCATGAATGATCATCCTTGGTTTTTATAATATTTAATACAGTTATTAATTATGATATTAGTTAATCCCATAAAGAAAACTTCTAAATATTCTCTTCTAATATTTCTTGCTAATATTTTCTCCCGCGCGACTTTTACGATGCATCTTCTCAGTACTTTGATTTAAATATTCAATAAAACCTTTCTGTTTCCATGGATTCATTTCATTAAGTAAATTAGATTTATAGTTTTCCAAATCTTTATCTTTATTAATCATTTCTCTAATGAACACTTTATAATATTTTTAATTCTTCTTAGAGAAAGTTTTTCTATTCCTTTTCCATAAAAACACAATAGCTCTTTCATATTATTATTATGTAACTTTTTTCCTTCTTTTAAAATTCTGGTACTATATACTTTGTAATGTTTCCTTTAAAAAGATAAACATTCTTTCTCCATTATAACTTTTACATAATTTTTTCTTTATGATATACGCATCTTAATTTTTCCATAGAGAAGAATAAAAAAAAAAACTTCGGAGTAGCCTTCTAAAATTGTGCGTCATAATTTTTCCTGATGGCAAATAACTTTTCTTTTAAGTTTTCTGTATAATGTCCAAATTATATTTATCTGAGTTCTAATGATTTTCTGGTTGATCACAAATAAACTGTATTCAAGGCACTTTACAATTATTTTTACTTTATCAATACTTTTAGGTACTTTTTTCTGTAGTATTTCCATTTTACTGCAAGGTTTCTGCTAAACTTGAATAAAAATCCTGGCAAGAAATCTTTTAAATTAGCCTTCCATTTAAAGGCAGTTCAAAATATTATATTTTAAAACAAAACTTTTAAAATAAATACAAAATTTTAAATTATAACACTTTTCTAGCTTACGATCTTATACAGCTAAAAAATATGTTCCTCCTTCCTTTACTTACACATTCCTTTTCCCGCTCCATCTAATTCCTATTTTTCGTCTGCTAAAATACCTCCATTGATTGGTTAATGACTTTTTTTAGCGCGAACAAATTTTACACATTTTTAGTTTTATAATAGATTAAACTTTTTAAAATAAAGAATTTATGACGTCATGTTTTAAAATATTACTTAGAATAGTATTTTTAAACTCAATTACAGTTTTATCAAAATCATTTAAACTTTTAAAACAATTATTAAAATAACATTTAATATTTCAACTTTTACTTTAACGATAGATAGCAATTACATTTAGTTTTATAATTCACAAACTTTATTATTATATTCTAACAAGCGTGTGTGTGAAGGTATATAATATACAGTCACATGATTATTAACTTTATCAGATGATTTGATTTTTTTAATTTACGTCTCGGTCTAAATTACCAAAACTGATATATTTTATAAAAATTTGCAAAATAATTTAAAAATGTAGAACTAAATATAATTCTCACCATCCTAAAGTTTATCTTCAAATATATTAGATTAAATTTGAATATTAATTATAATTATAATATTACATATAGCGTTTATTTAATTTATTAGTTTTAAAACATTACAATTGAATTGTTAATATACTTTTAACTATTTATAGCTGTATTATTTTATATGGCCAGCTTTTACAACCATAAGCAAGGATATAGTTAAGCTTTATTTAACTGTTTTTTTAAAATAATCCATTACACTTTTATATACCAGGTATTTTTCAGCCTTAAATTGTACTATAAAATCTAATCGATCATACAATTATCAATATATTACACAAACGTATTTTAAAATTTAAAATTTTTTTAGCAATTGACCATTCTACCTTATTATGACCTATAGATAAGGGCACAATATATATATATATCAAATCAATGTCTGTATTTCTTTAAAATAATATACATAACTTTATAAATAAATATTTGAAAATACAGTAATTAAAAGTCTATAAAAATTGTATGTATAACTATAACTTAGAAGTGCTTTTACTACCTTGTAGCTTTGTCAACTATCACATTTAAAATGTCAACTTTCCCATAATTCAATGTCAACTTTCCCATAATTCTGTGATCTTAATGTTTGCTGCTTGCCAATTAATTAAATTTTGCTTGTATTTATATATTAACATTGCCTCTTTAATTTTTCTTTTATTATTGTTTTTTTCAGTTTCCAATATTTTTATGTTGTTATAATCAAAATCAAAACCATATATACATGATTTATTATGGTCATAAAAAACAGAAGCTGATAAATTATCACTATTTTTAATATTTTGTTTCATATATTGAACCCTTTTAAATAATAATACGTGATCTTTTGTTCTTTTTTCCAATGTGCACCTCAATTCACCTATATATCCACTACCACACCTACACATCCATTTGTAAATGATACAATTTTTATTTGTCAATAAAGTTTTATCTTTTGAATTGTTTATTAATTTATTTAATGTAGGTGGTGAAATAAGGATAAACTGGATTACTATATGACTCTTAAATTGATAGCAAAAAAAAGGATATATTCCATATGAATCAAAAGTACCAATGTCACATAAAATGGCAGATTTGAAGTCTTTTTTATTTAGGAATGATAACCTTTGTAAATATGCATCAGATAAAACTAAAAATATTGAAATTTATTGTAATGAGTTGTTAAACGTTGGATACAATTATGATTGTGTATATTATACTGTTAAAATTTTTACTTCTAAATATAAAAATATTAATAATAATGTTAATTTTTCTGTTAAAAAGTTATGGATATCAATACCATATATATCTAATCAACAAGCAAGTGTCATTAAGAAAATTTATAAAGGAATATGTGATATTGCATTTTACGCACCACCTACATTAAATAAATTAATAAACAATTCAAAAGAAAACACTTTATTGACAAATAAAAATTGTATCATTTACAAATGGACATGTAAGTGTGGTAGTGGATATATAGGTGAATCGAGGTGCACATTGGAAAAAAGAACAAAAGAGCACACATTATTGTTTAAAAGGATTCAGAATACGAAACAAAATATTAAAAATAGTGATAATTTATCAGCTTCTGTTTTTTATGACCATAATAAATCATGTATATATGGTTTTGATTTTGATTATAACAATGTAAAAATATTGGAAACTGAAAGAAATGATAATAAAAGAAAAAATAAAGAGGCGATGCTAATATATAAGTACAAGCAAAATTTAATTAATCAGCAAGCAACAAACATTAAGATCACAGAATTATGGGAAAGTTGACATTTTAAATGTGAAAGTTGACAAAGTGAAAGCACTTCTAAGTTATAGTTATACATATAATTTTATAGACTTTTAATTACTGTATTTTCAAATATTTATTTATATATATATATATATATATATATATATATATATATATGAAAAGAAAGTTACTGTTAACACTAACTGAAATAATTATAGAAAATATACAAACCATCATACAATTACAAATATCCAGTAACGCCCTCTGTTTAAAGATCTATATCTCAATAATAGCAAACCTTAAAATGATACCACTTTAAGGTTGTATGCTAAACGATGTTAAATATTGAAATACAGACCTACTCAAACACAGAGCATGAAATTTTAAATAAGCAAACGATCTTAAATTTTGCTAATAAACTAACAAGTTTACAAAGTTATTAAAGACAAACTAAACATTAGATTTTAATCTTTAAATTCCTCCCAAACTATAAATGAAAAGAAAGTTACTGTTAACACTAACTGAAATAATTATAGAAAATATACAAACCATCATACAATTACAAATATCCAGTAACGCCCTCTGTTTAAAGATCTATATCTCAATAATAGCAAACCTTAAAATGATACCACTTTAAGGTTGTATGCTAAACGATGTTAAATATTGAAATACAGACCTACTCAAACACAGAGCATGAAATTTTAAATAAGCAAACGATCTTAAATTTTGCTAATAAACTAACAAGTTTACAAAGTTATTAAAGACAAACTAAACATTAGATTTTAATCTTTAAATTCCTCCCAAACTATAAATGAAAAGAAAGTTACTGTTAACACTAACTGAAATAATTATAGAAAATATACAAACCATCATACAATTACAAATATCCAGTAACGCCCTCTGTTTAAAGATCTATATCTCAATAATAGCAAACCTTAAAATGATACCACTTTAAGGTTGTATGCTAAACGATGTTAAATATTGAAATACAGACCTACTCAAACACAGAGCATGAAATTTTAAATAAGCAAACGATCTTAAATTTTGCTAATAAACTAACAAGTTTACAAAGTTATTAAAGACAAACTAAACATTAGATTTTAATCTTTAAATTCCTCCCAAACTATAAATGAAAAGAAAGTTACTGTTAACACTAACTGAAATAATTATAGAAAATACACAAACCATCATACAATTACAAATATCCAGTAAACGCCCTCTGTTTAAAGATCTATATCTCAATAATAGCAAACCTTAAAATGATACCACTTTAAGGTTGTATGCTAAACGATGTTAAATATTGAAATACAGACCTACTCAAACACAGAGCATGAAATTTTAAATAAGCAAACGATCTTAAATTTTGCTAATAAACTAACAAGTTTACAAAGTTATTAAAGACAAACTAAACATTAGATTTTAATCTTTAAATTCCTCCCAAACTATAAATGAAAAGAAAGTTACTGTTAACACTAACTGAAATAATTATAGAAAATATACAAACCATCATACAATTACAAATATCCAGTAACGCCCTCTGTTTAAAGATCTATATCTCAATAATAGCAAACCTTAAAATGATACCACTTTAAGGTTGTATGCTAAACGATGTTAAATATTGAAATACAGACCTACTCAAACACAGAGCATGAAATTTTAAATAAGCAAACGATCTTAAATTTTGCTAATAAACTAACAAGTTTACAAAGTTATTAAAGACAAACTAAACATTAGATTTTAATCTTTAAATTCCTCCCAAACTATAAATGAAAAGAAAGTTACTGTTAACACTAACTGAAATAATTATAGAAAATATACAAACCATCATACAATTACAAATATCCAGTAACGCCCTCTGTTTAAAGATCTATATCTCAATAATAGCAAACCTTAAAATGATACCACTTTAAGGTTGTATGCTAAACGATGTTAAATATTGAAATACAGACCTACTCAAACACAGAGCATGAAATTTTAAATAAGCAAACGATCTTAAATTTTGCTAATAAACTAACAAGTTTACAAAGTTATTAAAGACAAACTAAACATTAGATTTTAATCTTTAAATTCCTCCCAAACTATAAATGAAAAGAAAGTTACTGTTAACACTAACTGAAATAATTATAGAAAATATACAAACCATCATACAATTACAAATATCCAGTAACGCCCTCTGTTTAAAGATCTATATCTCAATAATAGCAAACCTTAAAATGATACCACTTTAAGGTTGTATGCTAAACGATGTTAAATATTGAAATACAGACCTACTCAAACACAGAGCATGAAATTTTAAATAAGCAAACGATCTTAAATTTTGCTAATAAACTAACAAGTTTACAAAGTTATTAAAGACAAACTAAACATTAGATTTTAATCTTTAAATTCCTCCCAAACTATAAATGAAAAGAAAGTTACTGTTAACACTAACTGAAATAATTATAGAAAATATACAAACCATCATACAATTACAAATATCCAGTAACGCCCTCTGTTTAAAGATCTATATCTCAATAATAGCAAACCTTAAAATGATACCACTTTAAGGTTGTATGCTAAACGATGTTAAATATTGAAATACAGACCTACTCAAACACAGAGCATGAAATTTTAAATAAGCAAACGATCTTAAATTTTGCTAATAAACTAACAAGTTTACAAAGTTATTAAAGACAAACTAAACATTAGATTTTAATCTTTAAATTCCTCCCAAACTATAAATGAAAAGAAAGTTACTGTTAACACTAACTGAAATAATTATAGAAAATATACAAACCATCATACAATTACAAATATCCAGTAACGCCCTCTGTTTAAAGATCTATATCTCAATAATAGCAAACCTTAAAATGATACCACTTTAAGGTTGTATGCTAAACGATGTTAAATATTGAAATACAGACCTACTCAAACACAGAGCATGAAATTTTAAATAAGCAAACGATCTTAAATTTTGCTAATAAACTAACAAGTTTACAAAGTTATTAAAGACAAACTAAACATTAGATTTTAATCTTTAAATTCCTCCCAAACTATAAATGAAAAGAAAGTTACTGTTAACACTAACTGAAATAATTATAGAAAATATACAAACCATCATACAATTACAAATATCCAGTAACGCCCTCTGTTTAAAGATCTATATCTCAATAATAGCAAACCTTAAAATGATACCACTTTAAGGTTGTATGCTAAACGATGTTAAATATTGAAATACAGACCTACTCAAACACAGAGCATGAAATTTTAAATAAGCAAACGATCTTAAATTTTGCTAATAAACTAACAAGTTTACAAAGTTATTAAAGACAAACTAAACATTAGATTTTAATCTTTAAATTCCTCCCAAACTATAAATGAAAAGAAAGTTACTGTTAACACTAACTGAAATAATTATAGAAAATATACAAACCATCATACAATTACAAATATCCAGTAACGCCCTCTGTTTAAAGATCTATATCTCAATAATAGCAAACCTTAAAATGATACCACTTTAAGGTTGTATGCTAAACGATGTTAAATATTGAAATACAGACCTACTCAAACACAGAGCATGAAATTTTAAATAAGCAAACGATCTTAAATTTTGCTAATAAACTAACAAGTTTACAAAGTTATTAAAGACAAACTAAACATTAGATTTTAATCTTTAAATTCCTCCCAAACTATAAATGAAAAGAAAGTTACTGTTAACACTAACTGAAATAATTATAGAAAATATACAAACCATCATACAATTACAAATATCCAGTAACGCCCTCTGTTTAAAGATCTATATCTCAATAATAGCAAACCTTAAAATGATACCACTTTAAGGTTGTATGCTAAACGATGTTAAATATTGAAATACAGACCTACTCAAACACAGAGCATGAAATTTTAAATAAGCAAACGATCTTAAATTTTGCTAATAAACTAACAAGTTTACAAAGTTATTAAAGACAAACTAAACATTAGATTTTAATCTTTAAATTCCTCCCAAACTATAAATGAAAAGAAAGTTACTGTTAACACTAACTGAAATAATTATAGAAAATATACAAACCATCATACAATTACAAATATCCAGTAACGCCCTCTGTTTAAAGATCTATATCTCAATAATAGCAAACCTTAAAATGATACCACTTTAAGGTTGTATGCTAAACGATGTTAAATATTGAAATACAGACCTACTCAAACACAGAGCATGAAATTTTAAATAAGCAAACGATCTTAAATTTTGCTAATAAACTAACAAGTTTACAAAGTTATTAAAGACAAACTAAACATTAGATTTTAATCTTTAAATTCCTCCCAAACTATAAATGAAAAGAAAGTTACTGTTAACACTAACTGAAATAATTATAGAAAATATACAAACCATCATACAATTACAAATATCCAGTAACGCCCTCTGTTTAAAGATCTATATCTCAATAATAGCAAACCTTAAAATGATACCACTTTAAGGTTGTATGCTAAACGATGTTAAATATTGAAATACAGACCTACTCAAACACAGAGCATGAAATTTTAAATAAGCAAACGATCTTAAATTTTGCTAATAAACTAACAAGTTTACAAAGTTATTAAAGACAAACTAAACATTAGATTTTAATCTTTAAATTCCTCCCAAACTATAAATGAAAAGAAAGTTACTGTTAACACTAACTGAAATAATTATAGAAAATATACAAACCATCATACAATTACAAATATCCAGTAACGCCCTCTGTTTAAAGATCTATATCTCAATAATAGCAAACCTTAAAATGATACCACTTTAAGGTTGTATGCTAAACGATGTTAAATATTGAAATACAGACCTACTCAAACACAGAGCATGAAATTTTAAATAAGCAAACGATCTTAAATTTTGCTAATAAACTAACAAGTTTACAAAGTTATTAAAGACAAACTAAACATTAGATTTTAATCTTTAAATTCCTCCCAAACTATAAATGAAAAGAAAGTTACTGTTAACACTAACTGAAATAATTATAGAAAATATACAAACCATCATACAATTACAAATATCCAGTAACGCCCTCTGTTTAAAGATCTATATCTCAATAATAGCAAACCTTAAAATGATACCACTTTAAGGTTGTATGCTAAACGATGTTAAATATTGAAATACAGACCTACTCAAACACAGAGCATGAAATTTTAAATAAGCAAACGATCTTAAATTTTGCTAATAAACTAACAAGTTTACAAAGTTATTAAAGACAAACTAAACATTAGATTTTAATCTTTAAATTCCTCCCAAACTATAAATGAAAAGAAAGTTACTGTTAACACTAACTGAAATAATTATAGAAAATATACAAACCATCATACAATTACAAATATCCAGTAACGCCCTCTGTTTGTATATTTTCTATAATTATTTCAGTTAGTGTTAACAGTAACTTTCTTTTCATTTATAGTTTGGGAGGAATTTAAAGATTAAAATCTAATGTTTAGTTTGTCTTTAATAACTTTGTAAACTTGTTAGTTTATTAGCAAAATTTAAGATCGTTTGCTTATTTAAAATTTCATGCTCTGTGTTTGAGTAGGTCTGTATTTCAATATTTAACATCGTTTAGCATACAACCTTAAAGTGGTATCATTTTAAGGTTTGCTATTATTGAGATATAGATCTTTAAACAGAGGGCGTTACTGGATATTTGTAATTGTATGATGGTTTGTATATTTTCTATAATTATTTCAGTTAGTGTTAACAGTAACTTTCTTTTCATTTATAGTTTGGGAGGAATTTAAAGATTAAAATCTAATGTTTAGTTTGTCTTTAATAACTTTGTAAACTTGTTAGTTTATTAGCAAAATTTAAGATCGTTTGCTTATTTAAAATTTCATGCTCTGTGTTTGAGTAGGTCTGTATTTCAATATTTAACATCGTTTAGCATACAACCTTAAAGTGGTATCATTTTAAGGTTTGCTATTATTGAGATATAGATCTTTAAACAGAGGGCGTTACTGGATATTTGTAATTGTATGATGGTTTGTATATTTTCTATAATTATTTCAGTTAGTGTTAACAGTAACTTTCTTTTCATTTATAGTTTGGGAGGAATTTAAAGATTAAAATCTAATGTTTAGTTTGTCTTTAATAACTTTGTAAACTTGTTAGTTTATTAGCAAAATTTAAGATCGTTTGCTTATTTAAAATTTCATGCTCTGTGTTTGAGTAGGTCTGTATTTCAATATTTAACATCGTTTAGCATACAACCTTAAAGTGGTATCATTTTAAGGTTTGCTATTATTGAGATATAGATCTTTAAACAGAGGGCGTTACTGGATATTTGTAATTGTATGATGGTTTGTATATTTTCTATAATTATTTCAGTTAGTGTTAACAGTAACTTTCTTTTCATTTATAGTTTGGGAGGAATTTAAAGATTAAAATCTAATGTTTAGTTTGTCTTTAATAACTTTGTAAACTTGTTAGTTTATTAGCAAAATTTAAGATCGTTTGCTTATTTAAAATTTCATGCTCTGTGTTTGAGTAGGTCTGTATTTCAATATTTAACATCGTTTAGCATACAACCTTAAAGTGGTATCATTTTAAGGTTTGCTATTATTGAGATATAGATCTTTAAACAGAGGGCGTTACTGGATATTTGTAATTGTATGATGGTTTGTATATTTTCTATAATTATTTCAGTTAGTGTTAACAGTAACTTTCTTTTCATTTATAGTTTGGGAGGAATTTAAAGATTAAAATCTAATGTTTAGTTTGTCTTTAATAACTTTGTAAACTTGTTAGTTTATTAGCAAAATTTAAGATCGTTTGCTTATTTAAAATTTCATGCTCTGTGTTTGAGTAGGTCTGTATTTCAATATTTAACATCGTTTAGCATACAACCTTAAAGTGGTATCATTTTAAGGTTTGCTATTATTGAGATATAGATCTTTAAACAGAGGGCGTTACTGGATATTTGTAATTGTATGATGGTTTGTATATTTTCTATAATTATTTCAGTTAGTGTTAACAGTAACTTTCTTTTCATTTATAGTTTGGGAGGAATTTAAAGATTAAAATCTAATGTTTAGTTTGTCTTTAATAACTTTGTAAACTTGTTAGTTTATTAGCAAAATTTAAGATCGTTTGCTTATTTAAAATTTCATGCTCTGTGTTTGAGTAGGTCTGTATTTCAATATTTAACATCGTTTAGCATACAACCTTAAAGTGGTATCATTTTAAGGTTTGCTATTATTGAGATATAGATCTTTAAACAGAGGGCGTTACTGGATATTTGTAATTGTATGATGGTTTGTATATTTTCTATAATTATTTCAGTTAGTGTTAACAGTAACTTTCTTTTCATTTATAGTTTGGGAGGAATTTAAAGATTAAAATCTAATGTTTAGTTTGTCTTTAATAACTTTGTAAACTTGTTAGTTTATTAGCAAAATTTAAGATCGTTTGCTTATTTAAAATTTCATGCTCTGTGTTTGAGTAGGTCTGTATTTCAATATTTAACATCGTTTAGCATACAACCTTAAAGTGGTATCATTTTAAGGTTTGCTATTATTGAGATATAGATCTTTAAACAGAGGGCGTTACTGGATATTTGTAATTGTATGATGGTTTGTATATTTTCTATAATTATTTCAGTTAGTGTTAACAGTAACTTTCTTTTCATTTATAGTTTGGGAGGAATTTAAAGATTAAAATCTAATGTTTAGTTTGTCTTTAATAACTTTGTAAACTTGTTAGTTTATTAGCAAAATTTAAGATCGTTTGCTTATTTAAAATTTCATGCTCTGTGTTTGAGTAGGTCTGTATTTCAATATTTAACATCGTTTAGCATACAACCTTAAAGTGGTATCATTTTAAGGTTTGCTATTATTGAGATATAGATCTTTAAACAGAGGGCGTTACTGGATATTTGTAATTGTATGATGGTTTGTATATTTTCTATAATTATTTCAGTTAGTGTTAACAGTAACTTTCTTTTCATTTATAGTTTGGGAGGAATTTAAAGATTAAAATCTAATGTTTAGTTTGTCTTTAATAACTTTGTAAACTTGTTAGTTTATTAGCAAAATTTAAGATCGTTTGCTTATTTAAAATTTCATGCTCTGTGTTTGAGTAGGTCTGTATTTCAATATTTAACATCGTTTAGCATACAACCTTAAAGTGGTATCATTTTAAGGTTTGCTATTATTGAGATATAGATCTTTAAACAGAGGGCGTTACTGGATATTTGTAATTGTATGATGGTTTGTATATTTTCTATAATTATTTCAGTTAGTGTTAACAGTAACTTTCTTTTCATTTATAGTTTGGGAGGAATTTAAAGATTAAAATCTAATGTTTAGTTTGTCTTTAATAACTTTGTAAACTTGTTAGTTTATTAGCAAAATTTAAGATCGTTTGCTTATTTAAAATTTCATGCTCTGTGTTTGAGTAGGTCTGTATTTCAATATTTAACATCGTTTAGCATACAACCTTAAAGTGGTATCATTTTAAGGTTTGCTATTATTGAGATATAGATCTTTAAACAGAGGGCGTTACTGGATATTTGTAATTGTATGATGGTTTGTATATTTTCTATAATTATTTCAGTTAGTGTTAACAGTAACTTTCTTTTCATTTATAGTTTGGGAGGAATTTAAAGATTAAAATCTAATGTTTAGTTTGTCTTTAATAACTTTGTAAACTTGTTAGTTTATTAGCAAAATTTAAGATCGTTTGCTTATTTAAAATTTCATGCTCTGTGTTTGAGTAGGTCTGTATTTCAATATTTAACATCGTTTAGCATACAACCTTAAAGTGGTATCATTTTAAGGTTTGCTATTATTGAGATATAGATCTTTAAACAGAGGGCGTTACTGGATATTTGTAATTGTATGATGGTTTGTATATTTTCTATAATTATTTCAGTTAGTGTTAACAGTAACTTTCTTTTCATTTATAGTTTGGGAGGAATTTAAAGATTAAAATCTAATGTTTAGTTTGTCTTTAATAACTTTGTAAACTTGTTAGTTTATTAGCAAAATTTAAGATCGTTTGCTTATTTAAAATTTCATGCTCTGTGTTTGAGTAGGTCTGTATTTCAATATTTAACATCGTTTAGCATACAACCTTAAAGTGGTATCATTTTAAGGTTTGCTATTATTGAGATATAGATCTTTAAACAGAGGGCGTTACTGGATATTTGTAATTGTATGATGGTTTGTATATTTTCTATAATTATTTCAGTTAGTGTTAACAGTAACTTTCTTTTCATTTATAGTTTGGGAGGAATTTAAAGATTAAAATCTAATGTTTAGTTTGTCTTTAATAACTTTGTAAACTTGTTAGTTTATTAGCAAAATTTAAGATCGTTTGCTTATTTAAAATTTCATGCTCTGTGTTTGAGTAGGTCTGTATTTCAATATTTAACATCGTTTAGCATACAACCTTAAAGTGGTATCATTTTAAGGTTTGCTATTATTGAGATATAGATCTTTAAACAGAGGGCGTTACTGGATATTTGTAATTGTATGATGGTTTGTAAATTTTATATATATATATATATATAGAGAGAGAGAGAGAGAAAGAGAGAGAGATAAATTAGTAAATGTAATCATCATTATACATGCAAAGTTAAATCCACATTCAAGCTAGAACATGTTCATTGTTGTTTCTATTCAGTCTGCAGAACCATGTCTGGTTGATTGTTGCACACCAATATCTTTTGGTTGTGGATTTAACTTTGCATATCCCATTTACTAATTAATTTATATCTATATTAAGTATTAAAAATCCTAAATTTATATATATATATATATATATATTGTTTTCTATAAATAAATTGTTGTTTTTTTAAATCTATTATTACAAAGTGCTGAAAAACATTGAAATTATTCACATGGAAGTCAATCTAAGATAATGCACTATTTCTTAAATATTATAAATTTCCACGTTCTCGGGGAGCGAGTGTGGGCGAGTGCATGGAAATTTATAACATTTAAAAAATAACGCATTATCAAAGAATGACTTTTCTTTGAATAATTTTTTTGAAAAAGTAAATAAATTTACTCTAAATGTCTCCCTTAAGAAATTCAAATTTCTCAAAAGTTCTATTACTGAATTAAATGAATATATATATTTTTATTCTCATCTGCATTTGTATTGGTTTATTTTCAATTCAAATTTATTTCTACCATAAATAATTACCCACTTTAATTAATTTTGAAACTCAGGGAGATTCTGTTGTAATATGATTATATAACTATGAAGAGATGGCCTTTTTTCACCAAGTTTCCTACAGATTCATGACTAAATCAATGTATGTGTTATGTAGTGACATATGTTGGTAATTTACACAAAAATTTCATTACACTAGCATGTCTAAATCATAAGATATGATGCCATATGTTCCTGCTATAACAAAATTAAAATGTTCTTAAATATCATATCTTCCCTGTCATGTGCAGTCTAAATTATTTTAAATGTTTTAATAACAGTTTTTCCAACTTAAATCAACAATTAATGTTAGTGCATTGTTTCACTGTGAGTTAAAGATGAAACACACTATCACAGTTTATGATCTAATTCATGATTCAGAGAGCCTCACCTTTTAATTTTTTATTTGAATAGCTAAACAATGTTGTTATGTAATAGTTTAATTGATTAAGAGATGAACGGAATATATTTTGGAAAGAGATCATCTTTTCACTGGAGTACCATTTATATATTCACATGATTCTTTACTTTGTTGTTTAGTGTGTTATCAAAAAAACATAACAACAACCATGACACACTATCAAAACACATTATTTTTAATTTTTTCATTAGTTATTTTTTAATATCTATAAAAAGTCACAATTTAAATTTGAAAGTTATAATTGACTATTTGTCATTCTATTTCCTGAATAGGTTATATTTACTTGCTTAATGATGTTTATATAAACTTCTTTGAATTAGTAATTTTATTCTTTATATGCCAGTTACATTATTTTGTGCTTATATAAACATTACTAAACCACATATAAAAATGAACTCCATCTTCATTGTTTATAGGAGGTCACCATGACAACAGATTGAGACTATTGACTGTTATTGATATTGGTATTGTTTAACTGTTGATTGCATTCATGTCGTGTTATATATATATATATATATAAGCATGGTATTTGGCTTTAGAAATAGGCTATTAAATTTTAAATTATTTTTATAATTTGACTTTAATTCTCCTAAATAGTAGTCTTTTTTTTAAATTTCAGGCTTTCTGTAGATCTGAAGTTTAAACAATGATATAGTTAGCAGAAGGTAACAGTTACATATAACATTTCAGATTGATATTTGGGCACTTACTTTTTAATCCCCTTTTTTTAGTTGGGAGAAGATGAGGAAAATTTACTTCTAAATCTAGCTATTCTTAAGTTTGATTTAAAAGATCAGACAAATCATGAAACCTGTCTTTATATATTATTAAGTAAAAACTAAAGCTTTTGTCTGCTATCAAGTGTAAAGTCAAATATATTTGTAAAGTATTTGGAAGCAAGTAACTATAATAGTTCTTTGTTTTCTATAATTTTAAACATCATAAACAATTATACCTTAAATATTAATTTTCAATGGAGAAAAACAACAGTACATAATAAGAAAAATTTTAAGAATATTTTTATAACCATTGTTGCATTGTTGTAATGTTGGGTATTTGAATTTTTTTAACTTCTTCTATTTAATATATATCAGCTATGATTTTGTATAACACCAAATTTCATTCAACTGTTTTGAAAATGCAATTACAAACTTTCTTTATTTTAAAATTGTATAGTAACATTTTTCTACAATTAAAATGTTAAAAATTGTATAGAAATGGAATTTGACCGCTAAAACATCACATGATCATTGTTTCTATTCCTACACAAGTTGTTAAAGTAGTATCTACTCTCTCCATACAATTGGACCATTCACTGCAAGCCATAATAATAATCGATGCTAGGAAATTTGTGCATCAAATTTTCTATTTACTGTCAACCCATGCAATATCTCCATAGATTTTTTTAGCTTAGGACCTAAACACTACATTTAGATCCACCTCTTCCCATTGATGTAGACTATAAGCTAGAAACTAGTCTGGAAATATTGGATGAATAGGCACTAAATAGGATTTTGATGCACAAATATTTTAGTATCTGATTTGCAATAGGTACCACAGTTGAATGTTAACTTTTGCTATTGTTATAAATAATGATATTTATATAAAACTAGTTTTGTTTATTGAAAATGACTTTTAAAAAGATAATATACAATGTATTTAAAAAGTCTGTTTTTTTTTTCAAAGTTTATAATCCATTCTGGAAGGTTTTTTTCATAAGAGTAACTAATATTGGTCTTAATACAAAAAAGTTGATGCTTATATTATCCTGAGAATAATATTATTATATTGCTTAACCACAATGTCACACAATTTTTAATTTTAATACTTTTTATTAATGTCCAATATTTTTAATATTGATCATTCTTCTACAGCTTTGCAAAGAATATAATTTTAAAATTTATGGGTTTTAATCTCAAGCCTTAGCATCTAGAATATATCCATAAATAAAACAATCTACAATATGAAATTTCAATAGCTGATTACATTTAGATCCTTGATGCTAAAAGCTTTCAATACAAAGTTAATTTTTAATGGATTTCACAGTTGTAAATAATTTCATAAGATTTTAGTTCTAACTACTGTGCCAAAATCTCTACCAGAATTCAAGTATATTAAAGAAAAAAAGGGTACATTTTTTATATAGGAAAATTTTGTGTTGCACAATATTTTTCACTCATGTTGGCAGAAAAAATATATTTTTTATGTATTTATAGGTTTTCTCTTTTTAGGCCAATTTGTTAAATATTTATTTTTTAATAAGTATATGAGGTTAGCATAAAATTTCTGTTTGAGTATATTTAATTTTTAAGGAAAAACTAGATTTTAATACATATGAATTAAGTCAGAAAATGAACTTCATTAAAAGTTCATTATAGATTTTTATTCATGTTTTTTTTTTTTTAAGTTAAGAATTTATTTTCAATATTTATACCAAAAAAATTGTAGGATTTCTTTAATTTTAATAAAAATAAAAATAAAAAAAACTATACAACAAATTTTAAAGTAAAATAAGTTTTTATTCATAAAATAGATTTCTTTTAGAAAAAAAGACTGTGGTGAAATTTATTACATTAGCCCTTTTAAATGCTATCATTTTCTATTGCTACACCTGGGAGAGTTTTTGTCAATGCTCAACCTTTCATTTCTGTATAAAATCTTTATTTTATATTATATCTTAATGAATTGGTCAATTTTTACATTTTATTTTACAAATGAATGACATTCAAAAATTATATGTGAATTTTTCAAGTATTGAAAAAGTAATGAAAATAAAGACAAAGAATAAAAAACATCAATTAATGATCTGAAAGAAAATACTGTTCTGAAAATTAATGAAATGTTTCCAGACCAGTCCCTCCAGATTGTTTATAAAATAATTTGCAATAAAAATAATTGAAAAACAGTGTATTATGGGTAATCACAGAAAATAGTGACACCGCATCCATATATGCTCTTGATACAAACATCCCAATGAAAAGTCAGTGTTTTTGAGCCCCAATTAAATTATGGTCATGATTTCAATCCATAGAACATCAAAATAGTCTGTACTTAGTGCAAAAAAGGCAAGAAACTTTAAACAAATCTGGTTTATTACTAATACCACCCATATAATAAACAATAAAGTCTCCTGCATAGCATTGTCCTAGAAATGGTATATGTAAATTATCAACCTGTAAATTATGTATCTACGTATTAACCAGGAAATATCAAGATCATATTTTCTTCAATATTAACACAAGTTCAACAGACAAGATGAAGTGCTATGGTGAGGAAAACCCCTCCCCAGTAAATTATTTATTTAATTCTCTAACAGAATGAATTCTTCTCTTGTATTAGCATATTAATGTTATTCATAGAAATCTTTTTTATTTTAACCTTTTTTAAAATGTGAATGAAAAAATGTAAACATCTGATAAATGTATTAATCTTGGCTTTAAAATGTAAAACGATTCTAATACACTGTCTGTTTTGGTAAATAATGATGCTACATGATCATTTTTACTTAAGCATGCATAAACCTATGTGGAATTATTTTATTAATTTTAAAGCAATTTTGCTAATTTCTATTTTATAAATTCCACATATATGAATAAAATCAGAGTTGATAAATGTATTCATTTTGTTTAAATTAAGTTTTAAGCAATAATTGTATAAATATAGTAAGGCATACCTAGTAAACTAGCAAATCATTTTTATTCCAGAATTTTCTTGAAGCAGTCTTGCAATTGCATAAATCAAGATTACCAAAAACCAAAATGATCAATGGCTTGGAAAGAACTCTTTCTTTAATGAAGAATATTGTTATCAAAACAGGCAAAACTCTCCATACTGTAATGCTACTCAGTGCAGTGCTCTCAGATACAAGACTTCTCACTGATGAATGTCACAAGCTAGAACCTAGTCTGAGGATATTGGGTGAGTAGTCACTAGATAGGGATTTTATGCACAAATTTCTGGCATCCATTGATTACTATATCTTGCATTGAGTGGCACTAGTGTATGGAGTGTTTTGCCTGTTTTAATAACAGTTATGAATAAGCATAATAAATGGTGAGCATGTGATAAAGAATAGTGTAAAGCTTTTTGAATATTTCTGATTGTCCAGAAGACTTTACATTTATTTTGAATTAATAAATCAATAAAAATGAGCATGACAATTTTACCATTATACAAAAAATGTACATTAATACCTGTTAAGCAAAATTAGAAAAACAATCTAAAGGGACAAAACAATCATGCTATCTCTGAAGCAAACAGCCACACAAATTACTGGAACAGATAGTCATTGGATTAGCAACATTATTGCTAGTTTGTATTTGAATGTTTTATGCTTTATTTGTAATAATAATTTCATTGTTTTGATTTTTGTTTATAACAAAATTTAATTACAACACTAACGTTTGAAGATAAATAAGTTTTTTTTTTTTATATTAAATATTACAAATGAAAAAGGGGGAAATGTGTAAAGAAGTCACATAAAGGTTTTCCAAAATAAAATACTTAAAGAGTCACTATAGATTATTTTGTTACAGAGTAAAAAAATGCAAATTAAATATAATTTATTAGATGAACCTTTGGCCAACATGGGTGTGACAAGAATCTCGGCCTCAGGTTGGCCTTGGAGCATTCCATCATCAGATTTTCAATTGAATGGATGGTTGAAGAGTTGTAGGGTGGAGTAGATTGAAGCCTGTCCATTAAAGTATGAGGTTTGGCTATCTTAATATATATAAATATATATATATATATATATATATATATATATATATATATATATATATATATATATATATATATATATATATATTTTTCTGAGCACTTATAACATATATGAGTAGAGATAGTAATCTGGACCAACTGATGATTGCTGCTTTAGCATGAAATAGGTATATTGGTGATTATTTATCTTTTCAACATATATGTTTTCAAGTGTATCAGTGTTATGAGATAGTGTGGAGAGTGGTGGATCATGTGAAAGTCTGTACTCATATACCCTACATATTAAATAATTTCAGTATAAAAAACAAATTTTCAAAAAGGGAATGCATCCAAGTATTATCAATTTGGCCAAATGGTATTTAATGGAACACTACTGGATCTCCAATTCAACAATTAATCCACACAGTTAATAAGTTAAATGCCTTTTTCTTCTATCATCCTTTTTACAACAAACTATACTTAAACTTTTGCCAATCAAATAAACTCCAAAACACATAATTATCACAATATCTTTATTCAACTTAATATATTTTAATACTTGCATAATATACAATTTATTTAAAAAAACAATATTAAAGTAAAATTGAATTCATTTGTTTAATTTTATTTATATTTTGGTAAATTCTTTAATTGTTCGTTTCAAAATATGCTATAAACTTTCTTTGATCTGCCCACATTCAGTAACTACAATGCACAATTACGATACCCTTATAATTATGATAAAATTAGTTATGTTGTGCTATGCTAGCATTCTGACAGATTTTTTTGTTTTCATTTCCTTTAAACTTTCCATTTTCACTTTAATATTAAACCATTATTATTATTTTTGAATAGAAATTAAATAAATTTAAAAAAATCACATTTGATTTTCAGAGTTTTTTAAAAATAGATTTTAATCAAAACAAAGTGTTGTTCATTATCAAATTTCAGTTGGAGCAGATTCAATTTGCAAAATGAACAAAATCTTTTTTGTTTGATATTTGTCTTAAAATTCTGAATGAATTATTCTTATTATTTAATAAATCTATCAATTTATGCTTTTGTCAAGCAGATCAGTGACAGTTGCTTTGCAAGCAGTTGTCCTGGGTTAGCGGGTTCACTTCTTGTCTGGTGCTATGACACATGAGAAAAAAGTTGTAATTCTTTTTGTAATTTTAAAGATATGAATAAAGGTTATAACAGTCTGTTTAGTGATGACATTTCTAGACAGTTGTATTTCCAGTAAGCATAATCTCTATGGTAACACTACACAGAATAAATTCTTTTATATTTAAAAATAAATCATTTTTGTAAAATATAAGTATATAATAATATACTGTAATGGGACAGTCTAACCATGGTATGCACAAAGATGGGTGGATTCCTTTTGATGCATAAAATATGTATATTTATTGTTTGCCTTCATGCATAACTTTTTACATTAACTTTATATCTAAGAGAGAAGAGAAAGATTTAAACAACTGTTAATTCTGCCCTTAACTTTTCACCTATGTAGTGTAGTTTGCTCCTGTTATTCTAGTTTTCGAACACAGGAAGATATATATGATTATCAGATTCAGGGAATGTTTGTATCACAAAGTTCATCCTATCTGTAACATGAGCAAATACCTATTAATGAGAGTGGATATAGTATATACATGCAAGTAATAATCATTATATGTGTATGAGGATATAACTTAGTAGAATTTAACCACAGAAAACTAAACCAAGAAATATATTTTAACATTTAAATAAATTTAATAAACATTTATACATGGATTAATATTTGGAGTATAAAGTTTACAACTAAATTACGGAATCTCATTTAGACACGTGGTTATCCTTCCTTTATGTTTTGTTTATACCAATGTTTCCCAACCTGACTCTATGAAAAAAAGCCACTATATGCCTTGGTTAACATGAACTATATGATGGTTTAATATATACCCCTCTTATATATGACATGTGTGCAACAAAAAAATATAAATTTGACATATATGAAATATGCAAAATAAATAAATAAAGATAATAATAATTAACATGAATTTTGAAATAAACAATCAACAAATGTGTATATGTTATACATATATAAATATGCAGTTGATACTTATCTTAGGTAATATCTTATCTTTCATTCACAATGATCAGATTATTTTATAATAAAGGTTATATCTTATAAACTTTATCTACTGACCTTATCTTTATTATGAATTTCATATATTCTTGAGTTGGTCAGCCCTATATTAAAATATATAACATAAATTATTACATTTAACATATGAATAATTAATTATCAATGGCATCAAAATTTGTAGATTTGCTTTGAAATTCATGTGGATAATGTTCTGATGGTCTATCTTTATTATCAATGGGAATTCCTTTATATGTAGCTTAAAATTTGAATATCTAATGGAAGCCTTTGAACTGAAGTTTTGATGTGAGGAGTAAAATAAAATAAAATATGACGAATCATTCCATTGTTTATCAATCCGGATGTATGGAGTTAAGGCAATTCCATTTTCTTCCATGATAGTTCTCTTCTGCAATAAACAATGCATGATTGGTTTTGTCAATAATATATAAAATCTTTTTAGATGAAATTAATTGAAACAATGTTAATATTTCTTCTGCTATTGCATGTTTTAGTTTTAACTTCCAAAATTTATAGCAAGGAATCAATGGTTATTTTTTTTTCTTTTTAAAGATTAAAATGTTTTACTTTGTTTGTAGATTATTTTCCAAACTTTATGCTAAGTTGTTTTAGAAGTAAATGTTTCTATTCACTTTCTTGAATCATAGAAAACGATTTCTTTAATAGTACTATAAAATTGAACTTGTGGGCATAAACCTTTAATATTTTCTTTTAAGTTCTTTATGCAGGGAATAGTGGATTTTTCTACTCAGGTAAAAGGCTTTTTTTTCATGTGTCAAATCATCAGATGAGAAGTGAACCTGCAAACCCAGGACAACTGCTGGTAAGGCTGCTGTGCTGACCACTCGGTCCCCAAGGCTTGCTTTTTTATTCTTTTGAACGGACAAGTTTGATTTTTATTTTTTTATCTATCTATTCAGTAAATTTGTGCTATTTTTTTATTGTTGACGTTATCTTTGGTTAAGCATTAGCATAAGACGTCTGTTAAAATAAAATTGTAAGAAAAGATAATAAAATAAATATTGAGTTTTCTTTATCTTAATATTATTATTATTATTATTATTATTATTATTATTATTATTATTATTATTATTATTATTATTATTATTATTATTATTATTATTATTATTATTATTATTATTATTATTATTATTATTGTTGCTATTATTAAGTTTCAACAATAGTAAACTTTATTGATCCTTTTAGTGACATAGTATTACATTGCCATAGCAAGATACATGTTGAATCTTATTATTGACAGTTCAATTTCAAGTGCTAATGGCACACCAGGAAAGGCCATCTCAGCTCTATGAGCAAGAGAGATTAAACAATGAAAAAGAGGATAAGAGAATTGCAGCAAAGGTAAGCCCTATGAAATGTGACCAACAAAATCAGTCAAAGAGTGCAAATAAAGATTACATGCAAATTATGGCATTTAAGACTGAAACTGAAGATGTGATACATGTAGACAGAAGATGCAAAATTTCAACCAAAGTCATACCATGGCCAACAATTATTAATAAAACATCTGCTGAAATGATGGAGGCTATTACTCCAGATGAACCTACCCAAATAGAAATGCACACTGAAGATAGGTGCAAACCAAGGCATCCACCAAAATAAGATAGAAGATATAAAAAGGTGAGAATTGAACAAAAGAATCCGCACAGTGAGCAGGAAATATATAATTGGGATGTAGCAGTGGATGAAGAGAGTGACCTGGTGTTTCAAGATGTAGTGGAAATCGAGGAAGACATGAATTCCTAAACTCAAAAGAAAAAAAAATATTATTAATGAAACTTAAAATTGCTGTTTTAAATGTCAGAGGACTTAATGCAATCAATAAAAATTTCAAAGTCAGAAATTGGATAAATCAAATCCGAGCCCATATAACAGGATTATTAGAAACAAAGATATATGCAGGCTCGGCAATAAATTCATCTACCTGCCTGAGGGGCCAGGGCTTCTCTGCATGTTCCAGAGATTCATCCTCCTCATCTGCAGGAACTGGAATAGTAATTGCTCAAGATTGTCCATTTGAAAATTTCAAAATACACTGAGTCAAACCTTCTAATAATAACACTGACTCAAAAATAATTACAATGAATATAGTGTTTGTATATATGCCAGTAGGAAAGCAAAAGATAGAATCTATAATATATAATATAAATTCAATTCTTGCCATGAATGCAAGTCCCACTGTTCTGTTTGGGGACTGCAACTCATCTTATGAAGAACTTATACAGAAATCACTCCTATTGGTCAATAATGTGATTAATTAACATTCCTAAAGTGGATACAATCATGTAAAATTACTCATATAGATATGTACTTTTAAAAAAATGAATATTATTATTATTATTATTATTATTATTATTATTATTATTATTATTATTATTATTATTATTATTATTATTATTATTATTGTTGTTGTTGTTGTTGTTGTTGTTGTTATTGTTATTATCATTATTATTATTATTATTATTATTATTATTATTATTATTATTATTATTATTATTTGATTAAGTTTATTCATCTGATCTATTATAGGTCATGATATCCCATTGATTGATTAGGTTTAACTTTTGTTTTAACGTTTATGTTTGGATTTAATTATTAGGTAATGATAATTAATTAATACAAGTTTATGTGACTAACATTACTTGATTTTATCATTTACTAAATTGCATTAATATTGTGGGCTTGACTTTGGATTGCCTATTATGGTGTGTGTTTGCTATTTATAGGGTGTTGTAGGTGTCCCTCACAATACATTTTGATTTCTAATATTTATTACACAATTACAATACAAAAATATTCATAAACTTTCCAAAAAATCAAGTTTTTAGACCATTGCAATATTTTCTTGAAGCAATCTCACAAAGTTTGAAATCACCAAAGATGCAATAACCATCCATCATCATATAGTTCCAGAAACTTTAAAATTCCCACTTAATTGATTATCCTGATGCATTTTGATTTTTTTTAAAAATTATAATATTTTTTTTAAAAAAGTGAATTTTAAAGCTGTAATAAAATGTTAGCACATTTTCTCAATAGAAAGTGAAAAACACAAATTAAATTTCTACATTTCTCTGATGTAGCTTTGTCACCTGAAATGCTAATAATAATGTTATTTATTAAACTTTTATAAAGAATGTATTTGGTTTATATTTCTTTAAGATAAGATTTTATTTTATGCATCTTTTGCTGTTATATATATATATATATATATATATATATATATATATATATATATATATATATATATATATATATATATATATATATATATATATATATATATATATATATATATATATATATATATATATATATATATATATGTGCCCTTTTGTATGGGTCACCATTTAAGTTTTGTGCTAATCTAGTAGAAAATTTTAAATTTAAGAAGTATTTTAAATGTGTGATGTTGACTTTGCTTGTGGTAATGTTACCATAAGTTTAATTAAAGCAATCTATGAGTGTTTGATATGTGAATTGTGTTGATATTGAGAAGATATTTAAGATGATGATGATTATATTATAATACTGCATTCATAAATTTAATAATAAATGTTTAAAGCTAAAGTATTTAAAAGACAAGTTTAAAATAGACAAAGATATTTTTTAATTTAAAATATATGCTAAAAGTGAATAAAAATATTTTAAATTATAAGTACTTAAATTGAGATTAATATTTGATTTTAATCATATCAAATAATTATTTTAAAAATCTGATATGATATCTTATTTATTTTTAAAAATAAATATTTAGTTTAAAAATGCAATTGTTAGTTTATTTTTAGACTATGAAGCGTTCTTGTGTTATAAAGAACAGATGTTATACACACATGCGTGGAAGTTGTCTAATAAAGTTGCATAATTATTTTAAAAAAACATGTTATAAGATTTATAAATAATACGTGAGTTATCACGAGATAAAAAAAATAAAGATATTAGTGTAAAATATTAAATCTGATTTTTAGAAAAATATTACTTTAGAAATATAACGTATTTAAAAATATTTGATTTATTTTAAGTGATCTTATAAGGGTTAAAATTTAAAACTAAGTAAGAGAATATTTTAAAAGAATGTTTGATAGATTTGAATAAACGATAAAATTATTTTTAAAATGTAATAATATTAAATATTAAATAAGTCATTATTTTATTTTTAATAGTGAGTTGATAAATATGTAAATAAGCAAAGTTTGATTGTTTAAACGTACCAATCAGATGTGGAGTCTCTTCTAGTATAAAAGCTGGATTCAATTGTTGAAGGGCTCTCTCTGTAATTAATTTTCTAAGTTAAACGTGCTATTGAGAAAATAGCCAAGTAAATTTATAAACGCTCTTAAAATCAGTTGTAAAATCATAAGAGTGTTATTGTATATAATTTTATAGTTTTTAAAATGATAAGTATGCAGTAGAAACTTAATAATTCCCTATTAATATTCTCAATATCGAAACTCAATTTACGTACAAATGATCATGGAAACATCACGTATCGTAGAAATATATCAGAAACTTTATGCTAGAAAAGTAACAGACGCTGGATTAGTACAGAAAACTATAAGATGGAGAAAAGTAGTATTTTGGACTATAAATAGTTTTAAAGTTAAATTACTATTGTCTGTTATTAATAGATATTTTAAAGAAATAAAAATACTTCTGTGGAAAAAAAGTATTTTTGATAAATTATAGAAGTAAAATGTATATCTTAAGGAAAGATATAAGAAGCAGTAGTAATTTTAAATAAATACTTGCCTTGTTAAGTCTTTGTGCTTAAAAGACTAAATATTGACGTTTTAAAAGGCAAATAGATTATAAATATGATTATTTAAAATCGTAATATAATAAAATTGCTATATTGAAGTAATCTAAAACACTGGACGTTATAGATGAAGAAATTAATTCTTACCTGAATATGTTATTTATAAATGTGCAAGTAATACATGGATGTCCAAACTAAATTAAATTAAGCCAAGCCAAACCAAGTTAATTTAAAATAATTGAAGGATAATTTTATAAATTATAACTTAGTTTTGAAATAATAACTTTTTGAATAATATTCTATGAAGAACTGGATCCAGAGAACTTATAAACTATTTTTTTTAATTTTATTTTGTTTTCTTGTGGAACTTATTTTTTTAAAAAATAAACGTTATCATTTTTATTATAAACTTTCAAGAAACACGTGATACAACGGAACAGGAAATAGTGTTTTATTGACTTTATACGCAGGATATTTGTTAGAACTTTATGGTAGAACAAAAGTCGACGCTGGAATATGTAATATAAATTTTATTTTATTTATTTAACATAAAATTTAAAGTATTATTAAACTATTAAAAAGTAGGTTAGGTACATTTATTAAATAGTAACTTAAAAATAATATAATAATTAATTACATAAATTTATTTTTATAATTAATATAACACGGAATATTCTAATGAATGTTTATGAGTGAAAATGTGAATGATTTTTATTTTATGAAGCTGCAAATTCCGAAGAATACTGGATAGCAGAATGGACATTATTATTATTATGGTAAAAATATTGTATAATGATTTTTAATGAATTTAATATGTTTTTTTCTTTAGATCAACTGAATATTATGTTGTTGTAGAATGAATGGATAGATATTTTATGAAAACACATACATTATATTGGCAACGAACTTTATTAAAATATGCATAAGTTTTTAATTTATAATGTCAACATGATACAATATTATGTAAAAGCTTAGAAATAATTATATGATTCTTTCGTAAATAATTTTGATATTTTTTATTTATGCTTAGTATTAAAATGATGTTTATTATTTATCTTAATAATTATTTTATTTTTGCAAGTCAGAAAAGGATTTTAAAAGTCTATTTTATTTTCTATTTATTAGATAAGTTAAGTTACGTTTTAGGTAGAAGCTTATATTTAGATTGAAAAGTTTACTAAGTATAGACAATATAGTATGAGTAATTTGGATAATGAATATTTTATTTGAAGTTGATATTTGTTTTTCCGGAAAATGTTTTAAATAAGTTTAGAATATGTTTTATAGATAGAAATTTATTAGAAAGGTTAGTAAAGCACATAGGGTAAAATAATGATTTTACATAGAAAGGAATCATAAAATTTATCTAATGTAATGTTTTATGAATTTAAAATTAATAAATGATTTAAATAATAATATTTGAACAATAGAAATATATAATGCATATTTGATAAAACATATAACAAGAATTACATTAAGTAAAGTATAATTACAGTCAATTATTTGTTTACATTACAAAGATACATTAATTTTGTAAAGCTATTAAGCAATGCTAATAATAAAGTAAATATATGATGATACATTATAAATGTAATATTTAATTAATGTGGCTATTTAATAAGTAGAGCTACATTATGTACACATGCTACATAAATAGTCTTGACATATATTGTTATTTGTAGTAATTAAAGTACATTACTATTTATTTTAAAAATCTACGTTTTTGGAAAAACACACTATAATATTATTAATATAGCATTTGAAGGAATGTAAAGTTGCTTATTAAGTACATGAGTTAATAACAGTGTAAGCCTCTTATATTTGTATTTCTTATTTTTTATTTATTTGTTGTCATAAATTTTAAACTGTAAATAGTGTAAATAAATTTTATTTGAAGTTATTGTAAATAAATTTGTTAATTTGTTTTAAAAGTGTGTCGAGTTTCATTATTTTTCACCACAGCATTTTGACATCAGATGATTTGAAATAAACATAATATTTGCACAAAATGAATTTGTTATTATTACTTAGAATTGAATACCATATTTACTTAACATTATTTTATAAGAATTGATTGACATGAACATAAATATTACAATGGTCATAAGATGATTATAATACACATTATAAGAATACAGTATTGTTTATTGCCACAGAGTATTAAGTATAAGATTTTGATCTATTTTAAAATGAAGATACCATATGAGATAAAAGATATACATATGATTGTTTATTTATTTAATGATTAATTATATCATAGAAATAGATGAGATTAAATTACACTCTAAGATTAGTATTATTTATTATTATTATTAAAATAAGTTAGGTGTATCTAAGTTTGATATAAAATCCCACATCATACTTATTTACATAATTTATTATTATTTTAAAAACAGCTTAGAAGAACCTGAGATTATTTAATTATATTTTAAGTTAAAAGTTAGGAATTATTTTAGTATTATTAAAGATAATTATTTCATTTAAAAGTCATAAGAATGCTATAGATGTAGTGGTAAGATGATAAGGTAGTAGTAGTATTCTTATGCCATTGAGACAGTATCTTGGGAGATATTGACTCAGTGTAAATCTGCTTATTACTTTGTAACTTTACTTCACAGTCTCATAATTTTATAAATACTTATTTAATTAATATAATCTAGAACTATATTGATTTTGATAAGTGATGATAAATTTAATTAAGATATAACAATATAAAAGTATATTAAAGATAGATATGCAAATTTTAATTAAACATAATAATGTAACTGAGCTAGTTGTATTTTAAACTATTTTATATATCAAGAAGTAAGGGTACAATATATATATATATATATATATATATATATATATATATATATATATATATATATATATATATATATATATATATATATATATATATATATATATATAAAATTTGAATAATGCTAAATAAATTATTATAGTATCTTATATATATAAATTCCACATATAAACACAAAAGTGACGTTAGTTGACTTTTAAGAAAGTTTTTTTTTTTATTTATAATCTTTATTGCTTGTAATTTAATATTTATCATTATCGGTCATTATTTATTTAATAAAGAATTGAACTCATAGAACAATCTTTTTTCTTTTATCTAATTAATGCAACTAATAGTGAACTAAAATTATATTAAAAGAAAATGGAAATAAAAATCAATGGAAATGAGAGTTAAAAAATCAAATTAATTCTCTTCTTCAAATAAATTACATTAAAACTAATATAATTTATGGATTAAAGGAAAATATTGATAATCAATGATATTTTAGTAACTTTGTGAACGTTAATATTTTCGATACCCTGATATTATTATTTAAAAAATAAATCTAAAAAAGAAGTAATATTAATATAAAAGTTGTTTTATAATTAATTAATAAATAATATAACTATGCTTTCAGCATCGCCATTAGCAAATTAGAAAAAATAGTCTCAGTACCTATCAATGGGCAAGGGTTTTATACCATTTATAATTCAATTTCTTCTTAGTAAAAAAGTTCAAATTTGTGTTTATTATATTACAATACATTCAGTAACCAATTGTGCCACACTATTTAGATCAGAAAGAGGATTGGGTTATGTTGTGGATTGAAATATATATGCCAACATTACATACTTATTGCAAGTCTTAGGCCAGTTTTCAATTTAAATTCAGGATTTATAATACTTTGCCCTCTGAATGACAAAGGCCTTACAACTGACCTTCATAGAGTAACAATCAAGAAGAATACATACCTCACTGTTTATTTCTAATTGTCAATTAGTGCATGTTTGATTGTCTTTTATTATAGTTTTATCCCAGTAATATTTGTCAACTAAAGCTTTGAAAGGCTAACTTTTCAGCAATTCCATGATCTTAACTTTTGCTGCTGAAATAACAATAAAAGAAAAAATAAAGGAAGCTATGCTAATATACAAATATAAACATGACTTAATTAACAGGCAAGCAGAAAATGTTAAGATCATGGAATTGTGGGAAAGTTAGCCTTTCAAAGCTTTAGTTGACAAAGTTTACTGTGATAATCAAAAGTGCTGCTAAGTGGATAAAATTTTTTAATTATTTAATTAGTGTATTTACAAATATTCAATTATGCAATTGCATATATATATATTAAAGTGTGAAGATTTGCTATCTTAATATAAACCAAGTACTAATTATATATATATATATATATATATATATGTGTGTGTGTGTGTTGAAGAGGATAATCTGGACCAAATGATGAATGATGGTTCAGCACAAAATACTTATATTGGAAATCATTTATTTTTGTCACGTGTGTGTGGTCAGTGTATTAGTTGTATGAGATAGAGTGGATGGTCAAAAGGATCTTGAAAGTCTTTGTTCAAATATTCTATATTATATAATATTTAAATACATGTATATTTTCTATATTAAGGGTCTTGAATTCAGATTTTCAAACTCCTTATACACATCCAATCCAACTTAAACAACCAATATACATGAACCATATACATATGGTCATGTGTATTGGTTGTATACTATGAATTGGATAACTGTAGAGAGCTTGAATATCAGAATTCAAGACTCTTATAATATATACAAGCATGAATTTAAAGAAGTCATATTTATTTAAAAGCTAATTTTGATTGCTTTACGATAATAACATTGCCAGTCAATATTTGTAGAATGAAATATATAGTATAATTAATACGTAATAGAAGTATTTCAAAGAATTTTTTATATAAGAAAATGAGGTAAATTTAATAGGTGCACGATTTTTTCTCTATAAACAAAAAATAATAATTGTCTTATGCTTTGGCTTGAGAGTATTCTTTACTTAATAAACCAGTCATATAAGAAATAATCTTAAAGTGTGATATATTATTAAACACTAGATATAATTTATATTATATACACACATGCACATATATATGTTTGTTCCCATTCAATTAATACAACTTCTAAGTTTTATCGATTTAAAAAAAAAGATTTAATATTAAATGATTCTGATATGCTAAAATTAATATGACTCTACAATTATTCTATTGAGAACGTACTTTATTATTTCTCGTTTTAATTAAATATATATAAAAAAAAAACTTTTGTTAAAGGTTTGAACAATGTCACTTTTTAAATTTTTTATATTTGCTTAGAAATTTCTATAAACATATTGTTTTGAGAAATATTAAATCATTTGCTCATAAGAATGGTTTTGGATAAACCAGAGATTTGATTTTTTAACATTCTTGTAACTTTTAATATCACCATTTATTGATTAAAATATATGTGGTGAAATGGAAAGTCGTAAGTATATGTAAATTATTGTATAGGAAAGTATGTAGAATAGATCTGTATTAAATGTGGTTGTATTTACTAACAATAGACATATGAATGTGTAGTTCAAACTTAAAGTGTATGTCTGGATTAATAATGATATACGACTTTCTAGGGAAGATGATGAGATATTTATGAGGATAGGAAGTTTGGCACATTTAGATGAAATTGGAATATTTTCATTTTTCAAATATTTTTGATAGTATTATGATAGTGTTTTTTTTTTACTTTATCAAAACAAAATTTAAAAAATATAAAACGTTTCAGTTAATTGACATTTATAAACATACTAATTACAGCAAATACAAACAATTTGACTTTTTAAGGTTAGAAACCTATCATGTTTAATTATTCTCATTAAATTATAAAAAAAAAAAAGATATCAAATGCACTTAAATATATAAAAACAAACACACCTGCATACAATTAAATTAAAGGAAATTAATGCAACTCAAGCTTGTTAGTTGTTTAATTAATATATAAATTGAAATTCTCATCAAGTTCAACATAAACAATTTAACAACAAATAAAATTAATCGTAATAAAATACAAAAAACTCAAATATTTTGTGCAAATATATATATACTAATTTTTGAGGCAAAAATAATTTTATATTATATGATGTAATGTGAGAAAGAAAGAATTCTAATTAATTAAAGTGTTTAACGCAAAATTTACAATGTAAATAGTAGAAATCTTTTAGACTTTATATATATACACACTTATATAATATCAAATGCCACACAGATTTATGTACAAACATGCTTAAATTTAAGTAAATGTATGTGCATTCTTGATTGTCTTATATAATATATGATAATCATGTATACACATACATATACATATTATAAAAAACTTGGATTTTTAAGCATCTTAAACATCCGATATCCAATTTAACATTCATGCGATAAAGATGTGATCTTCAATAACCGTATGTTGTGCTAAACCACACCCATCAGTTAGTTCAGGTCACCATCTATCACTATGTACAGTCAGCACTCAATTTATATCAAGATAACAAATCTTGAAACTTTAATGGACAAGCTTCAATCTTCTCCATTCTTCCAACTCTTCAGCCATCCATATCATTGAAATTCTGATAATGGAATGCTCATATTATGCTAATATTATGTTCATACCCATGTTGTTCTTAAATCAACCAGAATCTTCATACATAGGCTTTAATATATATCTTTAATTATACAAAAAAGGAATGGGTAGAATACAGATTAAATAAGTAATATTTAAATACATATTTTATTTTGTATACTAAACGTAATGTAATTATAAGGGACTTAAAATGAAACTTTCAAGCTCCCTATAGCTATTCAATACCCCTTATACAACTGATAGACTTGACCACATACATGAAAAAAATAGCCTCCAATATATGTGTTTCATGCTGAGCCAGGACTTATCAGTTAGTATAGATCACCAACTCTCACACATATACTCAATCAATACACTGTTTATATTAAAATAGAAAATCTTCAAATTTTAATAAATGGGCTTAAATGTTCTCCCCAACTCTTCTGTGATCTACATCATTGAAACTTTGAAAATAAAATGCCAAGGTCTCTGTTGTTTTCAATATTATAGTCATACCTATGTTGAATTTAAATAAAATTAACTCCTCACACATAGGACCTTAATGTTACTTTCATTATACAGAAGGGCCATGAGCATGTGTATTGGTTATATAAGATGGATTGGATAGTTATAAGGAGCTTAAAAGTCTGAGTTCAGGTTCTTATAATTTCATTATTTTTTTAGCATAGAAAATGTAAGTTTAAAAATATTACATATTTAACCTCTATTCTGCCTATCCTGGATCTATATAATTAAATGGACATATAAAGATCCTATGTATGCGGCATCAGATTGACTTAAGGCAAACATTGGTATGACAATGATATTGACATCAACAAGGGTGTTGAACATTTCATCATCATAATTTCAATGATATGGATGGCTGAAGAGTTGGAGAGTGGAGAAGATTGAAGCTTGCCATTAAAGTTTTGAGATTTTCTAGCACTGATTGTATATGTGTGTGAGAGATGGTGATGTGCATTAACTAATGCACAAAATACATATATTGGATATTTTTTCTTATGTATGTGATCATGTATAACGATTGTGTAAGATGGATTAGATAGATAGAGGGAGATTGAAAGTCTGAGTTCGAGTCCCTTATAATTATATTAAGTTTAGTATAGAAAATATACATGTATTTTCAATCTGATTTCAAGGCTCTTATAATTATATTATGTTTAGTCAAGAAAACATACATGTATATAAATATATATATATATATATCAAAATTTATATATTTATAAACACATGTATAAATATACACTTGGTTTACTTGGCATTATTTCTGCAGGAAAACAATGCTATTCTTTAAAGAAATAAAAAGATAAAATAACAATAGTAATAATTGATTAATAAAGTATGCTATTCACTCACTTTGGCATGTTTTGGGTGAATAACTAATAGATTTAATAACTCAATGTCATTTTTAAAGAGAGAACATGAATAATTTAATTGAGATATTAATAATTAGAGCAAATTAATATGGTATAAAAGCTAAACAGTAATTGATTTTGGATGGGTAGAGGGGAGAGTGGATGAGTGTCTTATCATAAAGCACAATAACTTCTGGTAATTTCTTTTTGTAAAAAAAAAAAAAAAAAAAAAAAAATATAATGTTTAAAGAATTATACATCACTGATTGTTAATTTAATGTATTTATTATTTTTTTTATATTGTCAAATTACTTTGTAATCCAGGTAAATAATACTAAAACTATATGATTGTAATAGGTTTTTCCTTTCTTTTGTTTATGTTATAATCAAATGATTATTTTTCTGGAAGAGGTCGCTAAAGTAAAGATCGGAAGATAAAAAAAAAAAAATAGATAGTCTGCTTTTAGTTTTCAAGGAAGGAACAGTGCTGAAATTTGGTAACTCAATTTTTTCATTTTATTTTGCAGAAATAAATGTAATCAAAGTAAAATTTTAATAATATAATGTGTGGCTAAATTTTTTTGATAAGATATCCTGATTTTCTTTGCCATCTACCTATTTAAAGACCTTTTATACTTAAAAGTTTATTGTCTCACGCTAAAGTTCAAAAATGACAGAAGTAACTAAGGGAATCACGAAAAGTGTTATTATGTCTAAATTAAGGAAGATAAATGATTTCCAAGTGAGAAATAATTATTTATTAACTTTATGTCATTTATTGATATTTTCTTGGTATAGAAAGAAAAAAATAATAATAATTGAAAGAAATATTTTGAAACCAAGGAAAATCAACTAGAAACATTTTCGCGCTCTTTCTCAATATTGTCTGCCTTTACAAGTAATGTAGTTACATACGTTAAAATATGTTTTATTCACCAAGAATTGTCTGGAAATAATAATAATGATAAATAAGATTAAATTATGCACCTGTATATTTTTTTTTAAAAAAAAAAATATATAAACTTTCTCAGAGTAAATATAGGAAAAGTTATATAGGGGCATTCTTACGGAGAAGTTACCGTTAAAAAAAAATTTATAATTCATAAAGTATGAACAAAACCAAATATCTTAGTGACTTAATGATAAAAATAAATGATATATTATATTATACATCAGTTGGAATTATTAAAACTTCATGTACACGTAAATTGACTGCAGTTATTATCATAATAATCTCTCGGAAAATTGCGCATTTTCGTCCATAAGTAAGCTAGCTAATAAGTATACGTATCGTCAATAAAAAAAAATATTGTGTATGTTTATCGTCTATCGTCAACTGTTCATTATGTTAGAATATGTATATTTTATTTTCTTGGATCCCAAAATTGTAGTAGTTTAATTCAAGTAAGAATTAATCTTCAATTCTGCTATATGTTTCTTTACCTAATTTATTAAACGCACAAAATAAGAGAAAACTTTTATTTAAAGGAAATAATACCATGCGTTTATTGTTTTTAAACTTGCTTCATGAAATACGACTGGATAAAGCTCTTCACCTGGACCAATTGCTCAACAGAAAAACATTTTCTAATGAGAGAGTATGCACTTGTTAATTAATGATTGTTTAAAACTAAGTTATAAATGATATGTATTTTTTGTTATATCACATAGGTTAAAGTCTGTATGGTCAAGTGATATTTAATAGCCTTGTAATGACAAAGGTATGTTTTAATATAATTATTATAGGTTAAGTTGATATTTAACACGAAAGAAAAAAATCTATAAAATATGTTTTAATTATTACATACAATTGTAGGTAGAAATTTTGTATGTTAGATACGTAAAAGAAAAATATTTAGATATTTAAGGGGTAAAATAAATATTGAAAATTATCAGAAGTAACTAAAAAAAAAAAAAATGCTATAACAAAATATTTCTTGTTAAAGTTTTGAAACGAATTTATACTGTATTAATTGAGGAATTTATTCCTAATTATTCTTAAATAACACATCCACTTTATTTAGTTTAAGATAGTATGCTACCAACTATTTTGAATGTTCCTTTATTAAAATTAAAATTATTATACTTTTATTCTATGATGTCCATTGATTTCAGATGTTGATCAAAGTATACACGGTAACATAAGTTTATTATAATCAGTGTATTTACTTATCCTGCCCAGATATAGCATTGGTATATGCTTAATATTCGCATAGGTAATAATTATAATGTATTTATTTTGTGGGATGAAAAATGATCTCCCCAAAAGCTTTGTTTTCCATGAGAGGAAGATTTTAAATATAATGTTCGGGTATGTTTATAGCCCAAGTGATCGATTCTCATAGATAGGACGATCAAGAATTTATCTAGCATTTAGTATGCTTCATTCGTTTAAATCCCAGGAGAGGATTGTATTTGGTGTGTGTTCGTTGTATGCCCAAGTAAGAGGCAAGAAACCACCAAAATATTTTAATGTAGTAGATTACTTTACAGACCTTCGTGGTTATTCCATATTCCTCATGTGAAAATAAAGATAGCTCCACCATGGAAGGTGTTGATTATTGTGCTTAATTTTGAAAGTTCGGGCAAGATAAAGGTTATATTGGAGGTGTTAGTTCCTCAAGATCCACTTTAGTATAAATAGTGCGTTAGTAACTAGGATCAATATCTGTATTGTGCTGCTAAATATTGCTAGTATTTGACAAGTAAATCAATGGAGAAAGTAATTAAAATTGCGTAATTTAAAACGCTTATTTACTGAAGGAATATTCAAATGCAATATTTAATTCTGGTTAGTAATTAAATAATACTCATATTTCAAAATTATACGTATGAATAAAATTTGTATCATAACTTAAGTTAGCATTAAGTTAAATGTAAGATGGTAAGTGTAACTTCTGATAACTGGCCTATAATTAGAATAGGTTATCCCATTAAAGACCATAAATAAAGTAAATGTATTAGAAATAAATTTAATATTTTGCGTATTGCATATGATGGGATTAATCATTTAAAAAAAAAAAATAGTTAGTCAATAATTTTGAATAAAAGCTTCTACAAGGTTACCAAAATGTAATAAACAATGTATTGGTAATGAAATGTACTTTTAGTTAATCAATCCATATGATTGCATACAGGAGAAGTAGTAACCTCTAGTCCATAACCAAAAGAGTATACAGATTAATGTCAGTTATATTTTATATTTTTGTATTACTATGGGATTATTGAATAAATGTTCATATATTTTTTTTTGTGATAATAATAAATTATAGTCTTGTTAAAATTTGTTGTAGATTCATTTTTTTTGTTTTTATATGCTAAATATAAGTGTTTGCACAATATTTGCAAAACCTTTTCTTGAGTCCGAAATCATTCCAAATTCTTAAAAACTTAATATACCAGATAAATAAAGTTAAGCAGATCGGAATATGTCATTATATTTTAGTTTAATGATAATTATTTATGGAGTTGAAAACTTAAGACTAAACATTCACCTTTGTATAAAAAAAAAAAAAAATGAATTTATTCCCAAACCATTAACTTTGGTTGCACATTATTCCATTCCCATTTAGTTAAATTGTCTAAGTAATAAATCTTAGTTATATTATTGTGTTGTCATGGATGATGGAAGGACACAAAAAGCACCCTTGTCTTTTTATTATTCTGACTGAGATTCTGAAAAAAAAAAAAAAGGCTGTGTTATTCAAAATTATACGTCATTATTGAATAGAATTATCATCTCTTTAAATAATATAGCAGTTGATATGAGAGATGAAGACACATTGAATTTAAGTAAAATAAATGTTTCCTATAGCCGACCAGAATGCCAGTCATATGCGACAACACAATACTGCCGAGCATTTCCTTACATGAAACAAAGAACCCTGAGATTAATATTATTATAATTATTCTTTAAATTAATAAGTGATCAATTATTGTTGTTATTACAATCGTGGCATGGCTTAAGAGAATTGAATGTACAATTGTATTATATGAAAGGTATTTTAGATCATATTGGAAAATTAATGGATATGTTGCTTTATTTTGGTTGCCTTAACAACAACCAGAAAAATTAGTGTCCTGGGTGCAAATAAATAAACAAGTGCAAATAAAATAAACTAATAATTAAAATTACTGGGTTAGAATATATATATATAAACACATGTATAAATATAGCTTTATGCATTTAAATAAATATAAGCATAATAAATGCTATGTAAAAATAATGAAAAACATGAAAAGTTTCATCATAATGACCTGGCAAGGTTTTTACCATCTTGCAAGTACATCCCTGGTCTCATGAAGTTAATGTCACAATTTTTCAGCAAATCAGGATTAGGCTTCAATTTGGACAAGTTGGCAGCATGGAGATTGTCCTCAGATGATAAATCCCTTTCTGCTTTGCAGATAAACCCCCAAAATTTCTTGGGCTTGCTTTCAACCACTCACCTTTGGCAATGAGGATGAAGATTCAAAACTCAATAATGACAGCCACTAATAAAATCATTGTTTTTTTAGAAAAGTATACACCTCATTATATGCCAAGACAGCTCTCCTTAACTTATTGTTATTCCCGAGAATCACTTTCTTCATGCTGTTTGTGAAATTTCACTGGGAAATTCATTCACAGCATCAACTTGATTGTTCTCACCTCCTGTGGTGAGGCAGAACTGTAATGATTAGCCTCCAGAAGATGCAAATGCCAACTAAATTGAATGGCCTGGGTCTACATTCACTATAGTTGTTTTGGCTCCAGGGTGTCTTCAATCTGTTTTATATAACAATATAATTCCAAAAAACTTCTTCCTAATTGATGTGTTGCCTACAGATACTCCCCCTCCTAGAGGGGATTGTTGGCTCTTTAATTTATTAACTGAAATTAGCAAAATGAATTTAGTTCCAAATGAGGCCAAACCCACTAAAATTAGATACTGGCAGGCTTATAACCTTATTTATGATTCTATCATGCCAATAAGTTCAACTCTTAATATAGCCATATTTGGCCTCTTAAAAAAATTAAATGGTGGTGCCTAGAGCCAAAATACTTTGATTTTTTGGTTAAGATCAATCTTGATGCACTTCCCACAGGTAGATTTTTCGTAAAAAACAGAGATTAAAAGTGGATTGATGATAAGTGTCCTTTATGCAATATTGAAGAAGAGATTAGTGGACACAATTTTAACAGATGTATTAAATTGAATGACTTCAGAACTATAATTCATTCAATTTTCAAAAGGAAAGACCCATTGATGATGACATTAATTCAGTGTTATTTCAGGCAATTTTGGGGAAATAAGAAGTATCACCTTTCTATTATATAGTATTTGGCTAACTCAGTGTTCATTCTTGTTTGACTCAAGTTGCATGGTCCCTCTAATAGTATTTATCAGGAAAATTAAAGCAATAAAAGAAAAAGACTATCGGGTTTCCTTGCAAACAATGCTAAAGTGTACATTGGAGCTAATAGACATTAATAAATTTGCAAGAACATAGTAATAAAGACATTGTTTAATAATTTTGAGCACTTCTATCAAAACATAGTTGTAAAAGTGATTTGGTAGAATGACTTTAGGCAAATGTTGTTCATAGAAACTTATTTGTATTTTTGGCATGTTAACATATAGTTATATTTGAATGGTTGAATGTTTACTCTGGTCAATTTAACTGGTGAGTAATTGTACTAATAATTCACTACTGTATATAATTAAAAAAATTATATTGAGAGTTCAATGTAACTAATAAGTAATACTAAATGCTTTGAATAAAAAAAAAATAATAAAAAAATAGATAAATTTATTACTTTTATTTTAATATTTAAATACAAGTATATTGTCTATGCTGAACTTAATGTAATTAGAAAGGATTTGAACTGGCTTTCAATCTCCCTACAGCCATCCACCCCATCTTATATAATCCATACACATGGCTATGAACTTATGAAAAAATAAATAATCTCTAAAGTATGCATTTTAATTTAAATGCCAATTTATTTTAATCAATCATTGATTTGAGTTATAAAAGGTGGAAGTAATGAGATTACTTTTTAACTTCTGTTTTTTTGCCTTTAACTTAAATCAATTTGTGAATAATAAACTGAAATCATTATAATTACAAGTGGCTCAACTTAAAATTCCCAAGGCCCAATCACCAATTGTTTTTTTCTTATGTCAAATGCATTGATTGGTAAGAAAAACTGGGCCTAAGCCTTCAATGTTTGATAAAATGTTTATTTATAATCTTATGAATTCTCAATGTTTTTGAACACTATAAAATATTAGAAATAGATGGCATGCAAATTTACTCAAAGTGAATAATTTTTCTAACCACCACACAAATAATATTAAAATCTCACAGGAACATATGCATCTAATTATTAATCAAAGAAAATGAGTCTCACTGTGTCTAAAGTCAAAAATGTGAAAAAACATGTTTAAATAATGCTAACTACAAAAATAAAATTTTACTCATTGTACTAAGTCTTATTACAAGAGAATCAACTTTATATTCTTAAGAAAAAAGTGTTACATTTCTTTTTAATCATCTTGTAAATTTTCAATGTCTTCACAAGTATGTAATTTTAAAAATATGCTCCACAAGTGTTTGTTAATGGTGAAGATCATTCAATATGACACTCAAAAAGCATTACAATATCACAACAGTGTGGATGTTTATCAATCAAGCAAAATAATTTACTCTATTTGAGATGAAACAAGACTCATTATACTTGGTTGAGAATTAATCACATGCTATGTGGGCGACTTTAATATTATTTATTCAGAAATTGGAGAGACATTCACTTTCAATAATTTTACATAATATTTCAAATGAGCATTAATAAACTTATTGAAATTGGATAATTAATGATTTATTCTAGCAGTGTTAAATTGAGCATTTTGTGGTAAGACTTTATTTATATCTATAATAAACAAAAGATTATTCTTATAGTTATTGTCTAATTTGTTTTGCATATAAAGTCATATTTTTTAGACAATGACTCATTTTGCTTCATTGATTAATAAGATACACATATTATTGTGATATTATAATATTGTTTGTGTGGTGAGTAGAGACATCTTTATTTTTCACAAATTTAAATAATATTTTACATTGTATATTTGTAAAATTATCACATGATAAACCAAAGATTAATAAACTATAGAATTTACAATCTGCTACCAAACCAAGCTCTATATATTAAAAATGGAATCAAAATTTTTTTTTTGCTATAAAAAGCTGGCAAAGAATTGTAACAGGTTGAAATTTTTACCTTCCTAAGAGTTTAAATAAACTCCATTTAATAAGAAAATACAACCACCTTTGAATGTAGATAAATAAATAATCATTATTTCAAATATGTAAATGAACTCTAATTTATTACCTTAAGCAAGAAAATATTAATTACATGAAGTGATATGCTTTTTAAATGTAAATCTCATGATATAAGCCAAAAGCTTATTAAACCACAAAACCTGCAATCTTTTGTGCAAGTAAGCTCTATAGATAGAAATGGAATCCACTTTTTTTCCTTTCTAAAATTTTAATACAGACAAATAATGCTGACAAAGAACTATAACACATTAAGATTTTTATCTTTATAAATATATAAAAAATACTTTTCAACAGGAAAATATAACGACTGTATAGTATGCTAGAAGAAAATATATAACCGATACAATTAACTCACCCCATTTTAAGTTTGGAATCCATAATCTCATAAGCTAATAAATTAAAGAAACAGAAGATAATTTATTCATCAAATTCTAGCTGTATTAATGATTTAAATATTTGTATGTTTCCATTATAAATAATAGGCAACTATTTATTTTTATAAATAGCTTTATTTTACTTATTGCATTGCCAAATACATATTATATTAATATCATCTATGTTCTTTATTTCTTTTTATAATGATTTTTTGCAACCCACTATCGACAGTTTGGATTGTGTTTGTTATAGTTCTGAAGAAAATTGCTGTGACAATAGAATCAGTCAATAGTGGGTTATAAAAAGCATTGTAAAAGTAATAAAGAATGTAAATGATATTAATATTATATTTTTATAAATATTAACATATCTATGATATATATAAATAAAAAAATCAGATATTACTGGTAGGAAGAATTAGATCTTAAAAACAATTAGCCTATAATGATTAGAAGTTGTGTGGATATATATATATATATAATTTATGAAAAATTGGTTATTCACTTGTGGATAGTAATGTGTTGTAATTTTAATAAGATTTAAATATTAACATTTTATTGCTACTAAAGATGGCATAAACTGCTAGTACTGTCGCTGATAAAGTAAGCAACTTATAGAGAATAGATTAAAATATTACCACTCAAAATGTTATTATATATTAATATGTATGCCTTACCTAATTCGTATACTATTACTAATAGTTGAATGTATTTGAAAAGTTTAAGTAAAGTTTGAATCTTTCTAAAGAAATTAATAACTAATCCTAAATAATGAAAATAGTTCACCATGTAATTACAAATAATCATCATAAATCTTCAGCCAAACATTACTCCAAATTGTTGACCATTTGATTTATCAATTCTATATTTTTCATTTCTTTTAGCTCCAGTAATAATAACTAAATAACCACTGATTGTATAATAATTCGTAGCTAGGTATATTTATTTTCAGTTATCTCTGTGAAAAAAAAAATAAAGCCTGCTTGAAAATTTGCCGCTACTTCAATAATTTCTGTCATCCAATCAGATATTATATTGATGTCTTAACTTTCACAATAATTTTGCTTTTAATATTTATAATAACATATTCATGTACCCATTTTATTTTACAATCTTTATTATATCAATGACTATTTTATAAACTGCCATTTATTTATATTGAAAATAACGTTTACAAAAAAAGGAATATTGTATTACCTTCTCAATAGTTAACTGCTCATATCAGACGAATCAACAATATATAAAATATTAATCTTTTTTTAATCTTTTGTATTAATTTTAACATGACATGCCACTATAGCTAAAATCTTTTCTTTCTCCAATATACTTGCCATTTGTTAGCGTTTTCTTTTCATTTTTACTTTGTTTAAATATTTATTATAATTCCTTCTTTTTAAATATTTTGATGTGATGTGATGCATTATGGCTTCTCCATAAACGAAGTCAAGAATATCTCAGCAATTATGCCCAGATAAACCTGTTAGCCACTATTCCCCACTCTAAATTTACCCATAATCTTCTCTATCCCATTTTCAAAACATAATCTTTGTCAACTCTATAACCTTTATATCTAAATCCCTCTTATCTTTTCCCAAACCCAGCATAAAAACCAATAATTCACTTTCTGTATAATCACTCTTTTTATATTTATTTTTCCACAACTTCATTATATGTACCCTTTCTGTTTTTAAACATTTACATTCAATTAACAAATGCCTAATATTTTCTATTCCTTCCTTACATAATTTACAAAATAAATGACCCATATTTTTCCATTTACATGTATATTCTTTTGTAGCTAAAGATCCCGTTGGAGCCTTAAACAATAAACTACTTTCCTTACTATTATCATATATTAACTCACACCTAATATTCTGTTTATTTATATATATATATATATATTTAAACTCTTTTTACTCCCCATACTATTTAATAATTAATTTTATGTACGTTAATTTGATGTAGGATTTGTAATTCTAGTAATTTTAGCACTTGTATAAACTTAATTATAATTAATCATAACTTAATCATATGAAATTGAAATTAAAATAGATGCAACTGCCAATGAGCTAATCAAAAATCAATAAACTAAGAACAAAATAGAATAATACCAATAAAAGTAAAACCAATTATTATTTTAGCAGTGTTGGTATTTAAGTATTAATTAACTGATGTTGTTATAGATCAGAGAGTGAAATATGTATATTAATCTAATTTATATATAACTTTAATTATCCTAAATCCTTATTTAACTATTCAAAGTATCAAAGTCATGCCTTATTTTTAACAGTCTCTAAACAACCAAATGGTAATGTTAGTTTAATACATGTACCTAAAATGTAATCATATCTTGTTGATATAAAATTTAAACAGAAATAACTGTCATTCTACAATGAGGTTTTTTAAAACCAATGACTAAAATTCAATAAATTATACAAAAACTAGTCTTTTCATAATGTATTGAGACTTGATTATTAGTTTATACAAAGCTGATTGTAAGTTACAATCATTTCCATTACAATTTTATTTTTATAAACTGTGAAACGGATGAATACAATCAAATATTGCAAGCAAGGACTTTCATATAATACTGACAATTATTATAAACCATATGAGACATCTTTGGCTTTTTGTTTGCTTGAAGAGCTAATACTTTTATGATTTTGTATGTCAGATATATTACTTTATTTAATATTAAAGCCTATTTAATACAAAATTGGTGAAATAAAGATGTATAGATATGAAAATATACGCACATTACATTTAACTAATTTACAAATACAATTACTGTCATATACATTCAGTAGAAATATAAGAATAAAAATCATTACAAATGTAATATTAAAAAACTTTTTGTTTCCAAAATATTTTATAATCCCATTAGGAGTTGAATGACACTCCCAAAGACTATTTAAATATCATGCAAAATTTGGCACCAACAACACCTAATTTATTAGGCCAACTAAAAATGCATTTTTGGTAGTAGCATAATATTGCCATCTTCAGAATGACATTAAATTCATAACAATTATTAATAAAATTTAATTATATTTAGCTCATATTTACAATATTAAAGCAGTGTGTCTAACTACTCATTTTAATAATATAGTGGAAAAACAATTTCTTCATTACTATGTAGTTCTGGACACCATTGCAGCACTTAATATTTTGGAAATGTATTTGGAGCAACAGGCAGATTCAAATACAAGAACTAAATAGCATGCATAACCTTGCACAAATAATAATCTACTTCTCCTCTTATAAGAATGTTTTTCACTCTTCAGCCTAAATTGTTTCATAGGCAACTAGCCTATATAATAATAAATGTAAAAACGGAATTCAATTTTTAGTAGATATTAATGATGTTTAATAATTTTGGCTCTAACTTACAATCTGAAAGCAGAGTCATTACTGCTGTAATATTTAAACACCCATTTTGAATAATATTTTGAACTATAAAACCTTTTAATAATACAAATTAATAAACAATTAGAACTTCTGTAAGGTTATTAAAAATAAATTCTTAATGATTCTATCATATGAATAAAAAATTTTATCTGAAATTAATCAGGAATTAAGTCTGAATTCAGTTTTATTTTCATAGTTCGTATTGTCTAGATTAGCTTCTTGTATGTCAATAATCAAGAGTAGATTCTATTCTTGATAAGAGTGTAACCTTTGATGTTATTTAGATAGTGTGTTTGAAGGTATCTTCATTTCAAATATGTTTATATAACTTTTTGTATTTACAAGTTTTTTAATAAAAAATTGAATTTTCTACAAGGTTATTAAAACTAAATATTTAGTAACTCCATAATAGTAATGTGAACATGCATTTATGGACTCATGTAAATTAGTTTCCTATATGGTATTATAAGTCAAGGTAAAAGTTGGAATACATTCTTGCCTGATCATCATTGCTATGAGACTGCACATTAAGCAAATGCAGTGTTTGGAAATGCCTTCAATGTGAGTGTATTTACAATACATAAATATGCACATGCTCACAGTGAGTCAGATGTATTTTTTTCCATTCTTATTATGGATCAGTTATACATATATATATATGTATAACTCTGTGGTTGGCTTGTGTGACCAAGTCGAAACGTCAGTGTATTGGTATTAAAAGTTTTTAACACGGATGAACCCGCAAAATATGTATTTTATATATTTAACCCGTGCAAATCTTCGTTTTAACATATATATATATATATATATATATAATAAATATATATACAAAAGGGCACAATATATATATATATATATATATATATTGTGCCCTTTTGTATGGGTCTCCATAAATTGATGTATCAATCTATTTAAAAAATTTTAAATTTAAGATATATTTAACTATATGATGTTAATTTTGTTTATAACAATCTTTTTAAAAGTGTAACTAAAGTAATTCATGAGTATTTGATATGTAAAAATTGTGCTGATGTTTGCGAGAGACATTTCAATGGGAATGATAATAGTATATGGTTGGGAAAACTGGCCATAAGCAATACTGCATTAATAAATTTAATAAATAACTGTTTAAAGTTAAAGTTTTAAAAAACAAGTTAAAATTAAATGCATATATTTATTGTTGATAAAAAATTAATATTTAATAAATGAATATAAATATTTTAATTGTTAGTAATACATAATAGAAGATTAATATTTGATTTTAATACTATCGAATTATTATTTTAAAAACTGCTATAAGATATTATTTATTTTAAAAATATTTATTTTTAAAAAAATGAATTGTTAGTTTATTTTTAGATTATTACAAGCGTCTGTAGCTCTGTTGTAAAAACAGATGTTAATTGAACACATACACACATGCTTGGGAGTTTTTTAGTAAAGTTGCAAAGCTATTTTAAAAATTCTGTTATAAAATTTATAAATATTATTTTGGCTATCATGAAATAAAAATAAAGATAATTAATGTGAAATATTAAATCTGATTTTTAAAATACTGCATAAAAAACATCACGAATAAAAATAGACTTAGTTTATTTATAAAAATAATTTTATAAAAGTTAAACGTAAAATAAAGTAAGAAAGTATATTTTAAAAAATGTTTAAGAGATTTAAATAAACGATGAATATTGATTTAAGAATTTAATAATGTAGTAAATAATAAATATTAAATAAGTCATTATTTATTTTTAATTCTGTCTTGTTGGTGAAATATGTAAATAAGCTAGCAAGTCTATTGTTTAATTCACCAATCAAGTGGGAGTTTTCTTCCGGTATAAAACCAAGGTTCAGTTGTTCGGAGGGGACTTGTGATTGAAATTCTTTAAGTAAAAGGTGTTATTAAAAATAGCTAAGTGATTATAGACGCTCTCAAAATCGTTTTAAATTATAAGAGAGTAGTTTTTAAAATAATTTATAAAAGTTACCAATAAATATGCAGTGTTAATTTATTATAGTTCCCTATTGATCGTTTCCTATTGATGCTCAATTTACTATCAAATAATCATGAAGACATCGTATAAGGATAGAACGTATTGGAGACTTTATACTGAAAATTTAACAAACGCTGGATTGACTAGGGGAGTTATTCGATGCCTAACAGTAATACGTTGGACTTTGTATAAATTTAAAAGCTAATGGTAGTTAATTTTTATAAAATAGATATTTGAAAAAATGAGAAATACTTCTTTATGAAGCAGGTATTTGTAAATTATAAATTTAAATATATATCTTGGTAAAGATATAATATGTAACAGTAATTGTATAAATATTTGCCTTGTTAAGTCTTTATGGTTTAAAAGACTACATTTTGACAGTTTAAAAAGGCAAATAAATTGGAAATTTAATGGGTAAAGACGTACCTATAAATAAAATTATTATATTAAAAGTCTGAACGCTGGTCGTACAAAAGACTTTAAAAGTAATCTTACCTAAATATCTGTTACGGAATGCGCAAATAAAAATATACATGGATATCCAAGTTAATTTTTGAACAATTAAAAAAAGAATTTATAAACTATTGACTAATTCTAAAATAATAACTTTTAAATAATTTTTCTTAAAGAAATGAATAAGGATCCTATAAACTATTTTGATTATTATTTTCTTCTTCTGATGGAACTGACTTTTATTTTATTTTTTTTATTTTTTAAAAAAAGAACGTTTTCATTTATTTCATAAAAACTTTTAAAGACACGTGATGTACCGGAAAAGGAAGTACTGTTTGGTGAAAATTTGTGCCTAGGAAAAAGAACAATATAGTGGAAGAATACACCGTTGGATGTTATGTAATATTTTTTAATTATTAACTAACATAAATATTTCATTAATTATTGATTTATTAAAGATAGGAAAGGTACATTTACATTTTTTTTTTAAAATAATAACTAAATACTAATATAACTTTTTATTGCATAAAGTTTATTTTATAATTATACAACACGTAATATTTTAAAGAATAATTGTTGAGTGTAAATGTGAAATTATTTTGTAAAAACTGAAATCTTGGAGGACATCGTGTGACGGACTGGACATTGAAGTATCATTTATGGTAAAAATTGTGTAATAATAATAATAATTTGATGTATTTACTATGTTTTCTTTAGATCAACCAAATGTTATATGATTATTGAATGAATGTATTAATGTTTAAATAATATACACGCACAAGATTAATAATAGCAGTTTTATTTTAATATGCATATTTTAAATTGATGATATAAATTTAGTACAACGTAATATGAGAACCTAGAAATAATTATATGATTCTTTCTTGTATAAATTTTAATATTTCTGTTACAATATTAGGAATTAGATTTTATTAGCGTAAGTTTTATTTTTCTTTTAAAGTTAGTAAGAAGTATATAAAGTCTATATTTTTATTTTCATTTTTATTAGATAAGTAAGTTAATTTTACATAGAAATTTATATCTTGATTGAAGGCTTATTGTATACTGAGGATGAGGTATAAGAGAGTTTGGATCATTATTATTTTGTTTAAAAATGGGTCATTTGTTTTTTTTTTCTGAAATTAAATAGGGTTAAAATGACTTTTGTAGGTAGTAGTTTTATAAAGGAATAAGAATAACAAGTAAAGAAAAGTAATGATTTAAAATAGAAAAGAATCATAGAATTTTATTTAACATAATACTTTATTAAACTTGAAATTGTTGAATAATTTAAAATGTTATTTTTAAATGAACATATACCTATTGCATATTTTGATAAGACATGTGGTATGACATTATATCGGAATGAAATAAACAGTGATAATCAATAATTGTTATGATATTACAAAGTTATATGAGTTTATACATTAATTGATCTTTGAGTAATATTAATAATAAATGTAGTACATACTAGTACATTATAATCTAAATAATAGTAAGACTTAAGTGAAATAGCATTTTTAATTATTAAAGTTTGTTTATTTACATACATGCTACATGAATGATATTTTACATAAAACCTTTTTCTTTTATTAACTGAGGACAAATGATGTTTATTAAAATTTAAAGTCATAATCTGAATTAAATGTTATTGATAGAACATTTAATAAATGTATAAATTATCTACTTATGGTTATGGAAATAGTAACAGTGTAAAAATCTTGTATTATTATTTTTCTTATTTTTGTTTATTTTCTTTAGTTCCATTTAAATGTAAATAGTGTAAATAAATTATTTGTTAAAGTTGATGTAAATAAATTTGTTAAGTTGTTTTAAAAGTGTGTCGAATTCATTATTTTACACCACAGCATTTGACAACAGATAATTTGGATAAACATAATATTTGCACAATATGAATTTATTATTTTACTATTTTGAGAAAGAAACACAATATTTTCTTAATATAATTTATAGAAATTGATTGACATTAACATATAATATTACAATGGTCATAAAGTAATTATAATGCACAATATAAGAGTATAATATTATTTATTGCCACAGATTATTAACTTATAAGATTTTAGTATATTTTAAAATTAAGATACTATATGGAAATGAAAGACATGTATATGATTTACTTATTTTCTTAATGATTAAAAGTATAATCCAATAGATAAGATTAAGATATACCCTAAAGATTATTATTGTTAGTGATTATTATTAGAATAAGTTAGGTGTATTTAGGTTTGATATTAAATCCCTTATCATTCCTATCTACATGAATTATTATTACTTTAAGATGATTAGAAGAACCTGAGATCATTTAATTATAGTTCCTTAACAAAAGATTGAGATTTATTTATCTATTATTATTAAAGATAATTCATTTATAAAAGTCATAAGAGTGCTGTAGAGTTAGGAATGAGATAATGAAGAAGTAATAGTATTCTTATGCCATTGAGACAGTGTCTTGGAAAGACATTGACTCAATGTAAATCTGATTACCAATTGTAACTTCACTTCACAGTCTCATGATTTTAATTAAATACTTATTTAATTAGTACATAATATTGAACTATATTAATTTTTGATAAGTTTGTAATAAATCTGATAAGTTATAATATTATAAAATATATTAAAGATAGTTGTACATATTTTAGCCGAGCATAATGATTTGATTGAGCTAGTCATATTTTAAATTATATCATATATCGAGAAGTGAGGGTACAATATATATATATATATATATATATATATATATATATATATATATATATATATATATATGGGTATTGACCATGTATTATTTAGCATTATAATCTGATATTTTGACGGACTACCAACCGCCACTATCAAGGTTTTTATGTAGTAAAAAGAGAATATACTAGTTAAGCATTGGTGGTTGAGAGGTCACACATCTGCCTTATAAGCAGTTTTTCATGTTAGTGCGTTCAATTCCCAGCCAATGCTATGACACATATAAAAAAAAAAATCATACTATGTATTTGGAAAAAAAAACAAAAACAATTATTAATAAATTGCCCATTGAAATAGAGATAAAAAATAAAATAATCCCTAGTAAAAAATAATGGGTCTATCCAAAATTTTATGGATTTCCAAAAATTCACAAATAAGATACCCACATTCATCCAATAATAAGCACAATAGGATCTCCAACTCATATTTTAGCTAGATTTTTTTTCAGATTTCATTAAACCTACAATCCTATCTACTAAATCGTATATTATTTTTTTTTTTTTATTTCTGTTTTAAAAAAAATAAAAATTAATGCTAATGGCATTCTTGCCAGCTTTGATGCCATGTCTTTGTTTACAAACTTTCCAATTGATGAGCTTTAAATATAATTTCACAACGTTGCAATTTACCAGACCATATTATTGCTTTGAATAAACATTGTCTTTTGAACACAGATTTTATATACAGTGGACAGCTTTACAAACAAGTTTTTGGTACTCTGATGGGCTCACTTATCTCAGGACTAATAGCTGATTTATTCATAAAAAATATGGAAACTCGTGTTTTAGAATCATCATCTTTAAAACCTCTCATTTGGCTCATATACATAGATGACACTTTTGTCATATGGCAACATGAAAAAATTAGATGACTTTTTCTTACATTTAAATAATGGGCATCCACATATTAAATTTACAATGAAGACAGAGTTTGATGGAAAACTCCCTTTTCTTGATGTTCTAGTCACCAGAACACCAAATAGTTTTTTTTTTTGATTTACAGAAAAAATACCCACAAGGACAGATATTTACATTTCCATTCTTATCATCACCTAACTCAGATATTTTCTGTAGCCAAAACTCTTTTAAATAGAGCAATTGACCTTTCAAATAAGTCACATTTGAAAAAAAAATCATAATAATAGTGTTTTATTAGCAAATAGTTATAATTATAAATTTATAAAAAAAGCATTATTTCAAGCCCAAAATGGCCAAAATAGGAAACAAAAACATGATAAATCAGCTATTAGGATTTGGGTTCTATATGGAAAAGAAACTACAGACAGTATTGGACATAAATTGTAATGGTAAGATTATGTATGCCTTGTTAACATGTTGCAAAATTCCACCACCACGTTTGAATGGCGGCATAACAGGTGGGTTCAGGGCCTGTGAAACCATATTAATGAGCTTTTTTAAAAAGAATAATCGCAGAAGAAATGTTGGAGGCAGGTGGGATGATCAAACATCAGATCGGAGCCCTGTAGGTCTGTCATGAGCGTGGTATCAGTATGGGGTCGTAGCCTATCCATCCCCGACCACATGACAAGGTAATAACTAGTGGAATATGAAGAGTGTCGGCCAAACATCAGGTTGGAGCCCTTAGGAGTGGTCACAAGTGTGTTGTCGGTAAGAGGTCATAGTCTTTCCATCCCCGACCATGTGACAAGGTTCTGTGCTATTATATTTTGTATGCTCCTTAAGTGCAAGAGCAAAATGTTAACAGTACCTCTATTACATTTCTGTGATATAAAAATTCATGTATCAATAACTAGCGCAGTTCATAATTCTAATGCAAATGCATTTATTTATACAAATCTATCCCCAATCTCTACACGACTAGTATTTAATTTACTATCATTAACACCCCTTTCTTCTTAACATTATGGCTTTATTTAAGATTTAACTAACCTAGCATGAATGATAGCTCATTAACAAATACATTAACTAATAATATAGGTCTCGTATTTATAAAACCTTAAACAATCCAAAACAAAGCAAAACTCTCCATATAGTAGTGCCATCTTGTGCTAACAAGAGCAATCAATTGATGCCAGAAGGCTTGAGCATAAAATCCCTATCTAGTGCCTACTCATCCAATATCCCCAGACTAGTTTCTGGCTTGTGGACTTCATCAGTGAGGAGCCTTGGATCAGAGAGCACTGCACCTAGATCTTAGGATCTAATGCAACCCTCCAGCACTCACCTTTTAACTCTATTTATCTACAAAACTATGAGAATGAAATTGAAAACACAAAAATATTTTCAATCCAAGCTCAATAGCTTATATAGTCATATGAGATAGTGATCATATGATGTTTAGTGGTTTAACACCAAACCTGCCTAATAGGATAGTGGTGGCTATGGTTGTTAAAGAGCAAAAGACACCAAAATGTATGGGTACTGAATTGAGTTCAGACCCATATGACTATATAAGCTATTGAGCTTGGATTGAAAATATTTTTGTGTTTTCAATTTCATTCTCATAGTTTTGTAGTTAAATAGAGTTAAAAGGTGGGTGCTGGAGGGTTGCATTAGATCCTAAGATCTAGGTGCAGTGCTCTCAGATCCAAGGCTCCTCACTGATGAAGGACACAAGCCAGAAACTAGTCTGGGGATATTGGATGAGTAGGCACTAGATAGGGATTTTATGCACAAGCCTTCTGGCATCCATTGATTGCTCTTGTTAGCACAAGATGGCACTACTATATGGAGAGTTTTGCTTTGTTTTGGATTGTTTAATAACAATTACTGTGCTAGTATGAGATAGTGATCATGTGATGTTTAGTTATTTATAAAACATATTAAAATTATTATTTGATTCCCAAGCTGAAATCTATTAACCGATGTGATTTACTGTTATGATACTAAATTCGCAGAAGAAGGTAGCCCTTCCACAAATTATATATAAAAAAACATCAGCTTGGAAACCATGTGGGCATGAAATTTAATCTTAATGAATACAATAAAATTGGATACCCAAGTAAAATAATGATAGATTAATTTATGAGGTTCATTTTAAAATAGTATTATTACAGAAAATAGATTTAATTTTAGAATTACATAATAGTGGAAATTAAAATGAAATTAATATTTTAGAAATATAGAGTTCAATTAGAGTTCCAAAACGAATTTTAATCTTGTGTATCATGTTACCTTTAGTTCATTTAAGTTTGCACACTGTTTGGAGAGTCCAAGTTTCCAGGTTCAATCACAGTTACATTTAGGAGAATATTTGTTCAACGGAAGCAGCAGAATTCTAGGTTTATCACATTTTGTGGGATTTTAATATTGTATAGCCATCAGTCTGGAGGAGCATCGCACGGCACCTACTCTTAGCGCATTGCTAGATATAAATTTTGGATTGCAAGAATTATAACAAACAGCATAATTGGAATTGATATTTCTGGTTCTACTTTTTTATTTTTTTTACTCCCCTATTTTAACAATCAGTTGTCTTTTTATTCTATTTTTCCTTATCTCTGGGATCCATCGAGGAATATGTCATCCATGCAGCTGTCTCTTGAGTCTGTGCCATACATCCCTTTAGGTCACGGATGCAATAGTCATACAGGTTGGAATTTCAATCTGATCACTTTTACATTTTACCTTTTTCATGATGTAATTTATAAAAGTTATTTTTAACAAACCTTTTTTTTTGTTTCTGTACATTTTAAAATACCTTTTTAGCTCTGTCATCTTTTCCCCCCTCCCGCTATGACTTGCCTTTAATTACCAGGGGAATTTTAAAAGAATCTTTATTTTAAATTGAGAATTATTTATTTTTATAATTTAAGTATTACCTGGACCTGACATAAATAATAATATGTTTACATTTTAAAATATAATTATTGATTTTTTTTTATATAATTTAAAATATTATTTAAACCTATCAGAATAATTAATAGGATTATTTAAATTTATACAACTTATGCACGGCAATTTAATAATACCTTGCAATGTGTTATTTTAAAATAAGCTTATCGGAGTATGTGTGCATATATAACATTTAATTATTTATTTAAACACTTTACAGATATTGTATATTATTACACATTAATCCTATATTCAAGGTCAGAATCCATGTAAACCCATACAAAAAGGGGAAAGAGGTAGAATGATGACAGAACTAAGGTAAAACTAAGATTTGAGTACAAATCTTATAGTTTCATATTCTCTTACTTGGAATGGGTAGTAATAAATGAATCCTCACTTTTTAATAAAGATGAAAATACAAAATCAAAACAGGATAACATGATAATACACACAAAAAAACTGGATTTTAAGGGTACAACGATGTCATACTCGGATCAGTGATTTACTTGCTAGCTTCTACACCCCTCATTCTTTCTCTCCTGCCTTGAAACAACAAAAAAAAATTTGAGACTCTTCAATTGTGATTGTGGCCTTTCTCCTATTTCCCCATTGAAGGTTTCTATCTGTATTTCAAGCATTTCTATAGCGTTTTCCTAATCTATTGTGACATATCTCCTATGGCTTATTTCTAAACTTCCTCGGTACTATGGCTATATCTGCTATTCCCCTTTATTCTTTCCACTTATCCTGCCCTACTTTGGCTGCTACCTCTATCTATTATAATTTGCTGCTGCCATTATTCTTATGGCTCTCATACATATTTTTCTTATATATATATATATATATATATATTCAGATCTGAGTATGTTTCATCATCACCCTTTTACATACGTTCGTACCCATTCCATGTCTGCTGCCTGCTCAATATCTCATTTGATTTATTTATATATTTTTATATATATAGTAGTTATAAACAATATGAACGAAAGAAAAATTTAACAAAAAAATTTTCTCTCCTTTTATTTTTCGATCTGAGGGTATTTTCGTCTTCGGCCCACATTGCATCGTCAGCAGCTAAAAAATATATACTATGTAACGGTAAGATTACGTATGCCTTGTTAACATGTTGCAAATTTCCACCACCATGTTCAAATGGCAGTATAACAGGTGGGTTCAGGGCCTGTGATACTGTATTCGAACATAGTAAATTTATTCACAACAAAATCCACATGACAACGCATCTACCATAACAATAGCATTATTTTTTAGGCCCGGTGGTCCGGTAAACAAGAGACTCTAATTAATGATTTAACCTTACGGACTACTACTATATTCTACTATTCATTGATATGAGTGATACTAATTATTATTTAAAATTAAGCAGATACAGACATGGATATAGATAATTTAAATATTTAATTGCGGTTAATTTACATTGGCAAACATATTACACTACTTAGATATCAATATAATTACATCCCATGACTCAGTTTAAGTGGCGGGTATTATGAGATATGCTACGAGATCTTAATGAGGAGTGCATTCGTTCACAAAGCTATCATCCTATTTACTTTATAATATTAATATTTATTCTAATAATTTACTAAAGATTAACATATGTGGAGGAGTGGAGCTAAACCCAGCATAAACTTTATCAATATTATTAAAGAGACCTACGGTAGCATGGATACTGCCGAGCTATAAGAGAATCGGATTTTTTTAAAAAGAATAATCGCAGAAGAAATGTTGGAGGCTGGTGGGATGATCAAACGTCAGATCAGAGCACTGTAGGTCTGTCATGGGTGTGGTATTGGTATGGGGTTGTAGTATTTCCATCCCTGACTGCATGACAAGATATTAACTAGAGGAATATGAAGAGGGTCGGCCAAACATTGGGTCGGAGCCCTTAGGAGTAGTCACAAGTGCAGTGTCAGTATGAGGTCATAGCCTTTCCATCCCTGACCACATGACAAGGTTCCATGCTAATATATTTTGTATACTCCTTATGTGTGAGAGCAAAAGGTTGACAGTACCTCTATTACATTTTTGCAATATAAAATATTGTGTATCGATAACCAGCACAGTTCATTACTCTAATGCAAATGAATTTATTTATACAAATCTATCCCCAATCTCCACATGACCAGTATTTAATTTACTATCATTAACCCCCCTCTTCTTCTTAACATTATGGCTTTATTTAAGATTTTAACTAACCTAGCATGAATGATAGCTCATTAACAAATACATTAACTAATAATATTGGTCTTGTATTTATAAAACATTTTAAAATTATTATATGATTCCCGAGCTGAAATCTATTAACTGATGTGATTTACTGTTATGATATTGAATTCACAGAAGAGGGTAGCCCTTCTGCGAATTATATAAAAAAAAACATCAGCTTGGAAATCACGTGTGCATGAAATATAATCTTAATGAATACAATAAAATTGGATACCCAATTAGAATAATGACATATTAATTTACGAGGTTCATTTTAAAATAGTATTATTACAAAAAATAGATTTAATTTTAGGATTACATAATAGTGGAAATTAAAATGAAATTAATATTTTAGAAATATAGAGTTCAATTAGAGTTCCAAAACAAATTTTAATCTTGCGTATCATGTTCCCTTTAGTTCATTTAAGTGTGCACACTGTTTGGAGAGTCCGAGTTTCCAGGTTCAATGGCAGTTACATTTAGGAGAAGATTTGTTCAATGGAAGCACAGAATTCTAGGTTTATCACATTTTGTGGGATTTTAATATTGTGTAGCCATCAGTCCGAAGGAGCGTCGCAAGGCGCCTACTCTTGGCGCATTGCTAGATATAAATTTTGCATCGCAAGAATTATAACAAACAGCATAATTGGAATTGATGTTTCTGGTTCTACTTTTTCATTTTTTTTACTCCCCTATTTTAACAATCAGTTACCTTTTTATTCTATTTTTCCTTATCTCTGGGATCCATTGAGCAATACGTCATCCATGCAGCTGTCTCTCAGGTCTGTGCCATACATCCTTTATGTCATGGATGCAATAGTCATACAGGTTGGAATTTCAATCTGATCACTTTTACATTTTACATGACGTAATTTATAAAAGTTATTTTTAACAAACCTTTTTTTTTTGTTTCTGTACATTTTAAAATACCTTTTTAGCTCTGTCATCTTTTTCCCCTTCCCACTATGACTTGCCTTTAATTAGCAGGGGAATTTTAAAAGAATCTTTATTTTAAATTGAGAATTATTTATTTTTATAATTTAAGTATTACCTCGACCTGACCTAAATAATAATATGTTTATGTTTTAAAATATAATTATTGATTTTTTTTATATAATTTAAAATATTATTTAAACCTATCAGAATAATTAATAGGATTATTTAAATTTATACAACTTACGCACGGCAATTTAATAATACCTTGCAATGTGTTATTTTAAAATAAGCTTATCGGAGTATGTGCGCATATATGACATTTAATTATTTATTTAAACACTTTACAGATATTGTATATTATTACACATTAATACGATATTCAAGTTCAGAATCCATGTAAACTTATACAAAAAGGGGCGAGAGGTAGAATGATGACAGAACTAAGGTGAAACTAAGATATGAGTACAAATCTTACAGTTTCTATATTAAAATGCTATAATATAGATACAACATTTTCTACTCATCAAAAGATCAGCAACATAATAACCAAGCCTAAGGATTCAATAACTCTTGAATCTCATAGTGTTTATCAAATCTCATGTGAAATTTGTAAAGCTTCTTACATAGGTATAAGTAATCATCACATCAGTGTTAGGAGAGGCAAGCATGCTAATGCAGTTAAACTACACCCATCAGAAGCAGCACTCTCACTCCGTACTGTATATTCAGGTCATAAAATTATTTTTTTTAGTACGAGGATCATATCCAGGTATGATAATCTTGACCAGTGCAAAATTAGAGAAGCCATTTAAATACTTAAAAAGTTAGATTGTATCAATAAGTGAGATGATACATGCAAACTTTCTCCTATTTGGAAAGAGTATTTTAAAAAAAAAAACATTCTTAATTTAACATTTTTGCTATTGGTGGAACTTTAAATTTTTTTTTCCAATCAGTGACTGTAGTACCTCTACAACTTTCTTTCTACCTTTTATCACCCAGTGGCTGACTTGTATGAGCAAGTCAAAATGTCAGTATATCAATATTTAATTTTTTTAACTGGGATAAACCTGCAAAATATGTTTTTTATATATGCTACCTGTGAAAATCTTTGTATTAACACACACACACACACACACACACACACACATATATATATATATATATATATATATAGAGAGAGAGAGAGAGAGAGAGGTAGATAAATGGATAGATAGATAGATGGGGACATAAATAGAGATAGGTATGTAAGTAAATAGGTAAATAGAAATTTAGCAAGATAGTAAATAGATAGATAGATAGATAGATAGATAGATAGATAGATAGATAGATAGATAGATAGATAGATAGATAGATAGATAGATAGATAGATAGATAGATAGATAGATAGATAGATAGATAGATAGATAGATAGATAGATAGATAGATAGATAGATAGATAGATAGATAGATAGATAGATAGATAGAAAGCTAATAAATAAATAATAAATTATAGATAAATTCTTTAAAACGTATGACATTTATTCCACTTAATATTAAACCTTCTTAATATTATTGCATAGGCAGCACATAAACACTTACTTGACCATTCCCGAAAACTCTAAAATTTTTATTCTCCAATTTTGAATAATCAGATTATCAATTACTGATTTTTAACAGAATCACTATGTTTCACAAAAAAGAAAAACAAAAGAAAAAATATTTGTATCCTTGTTCAAACCTAAGATCAAACCATTTTTAAATTGACAGTTATCTAAGTGAAAAAAAAAAAAAAGTTCATATTGTATATGTGTAATAATATTATTTTCGTGCTATTTTATAAATGAATGTTAATAATTTTATGAATTCTATACTTTTGAAAAATTGTCTTCTTTATCTACTTGAGAATCGTAATATAACATTGTTTTTTATTTTATAATTCTTTTAGGAAAAAAGTGGGCTTAGGAAAAAAAATCAATACATGTTTGTATATTTTACTTATATGTTTTGGTGTATATTAGACTATATTAGTCTCTATTTTTTTGTCAGCTTGTATCTTTATTTATGTTATTTATTTTTACAGACATTTATATTTGTTATACTGCTTTTATGATTTAACACTAGGCCGACTGGAGGTTTAGACTGTCCTTGGAATCTATTGGTTCTCAACATATTTGCAATTATTTAAAAAAAAATCATTTAGTTTAATTAAATATATATATATTGCGCCCTTTTCTATAGTTCAATGATGGTTGTAAATGGTCAATTACTAAAAAAATTTAAAATTAATATTATATAGTATTTAATATTATAAACTATGATTAAGCAATAAAAGATTAATATAATATATTTAATAATAAGTATTGTGATGGTGAGAATTGCATCTAGTTCTATATTTTTCTAAATTATTTTTCAAAATTTTATATAATTGGTTTAAATAATATAAGTAGCAAATTTATTAAGACAGATAAAACTAGACTAAACATCGGAAATGTCTATGTGACTGTCTGGAATATTCTATGTATAAGCACTAGTTTAAATTAATACTAATAATTAAAATATTTAAATAGTATATTATAGAAGTGGATAGAATTGTCACACATCATAATAAAAATAAGTAGTATACATCTTTATTAATTATTGTTTCAAAATTGTTTTAAAAGTAATTAAATTGTAATAGATAATAATTGATTTAAAAATAATAATAGGTTAATATTTAAGTCTATTACATCATGATTTTAAAACTTTAGAAATTGTTTATAAATCCAAGTAGGGATTGATCAATAAAAAGATAGATCTTGGCAGACAACAAAAATCGTGCCAACTAATTGTATAAACTAGGAGAACAAAAATGTGTTGAATCCAGAGCAGAGGTAAAATTTTAAGCTCTTTAAAATTTCTTTCTTTCTTCAATTTATTGGTCAATTTTATTATAATTTTAATAATATCTTTGAAAGAAACCAACTGACAATTTAAAATCTTCCGAAGAGAATCTTAGAATAATTTTTTTTTTAAAAGTTCTCATAATAATGTTTCACTAACTCACAGTAACCTGCCAGTGGATTCTATCAAAATATAATCTGAATTTTCAATAGAAAATGGAATAGTTTCTTAAAACCAAGTTGTAAATTTTATAATATTCCAAATATGTTAATGTTGTTCATTGATATAGTTGGTATAGCGTATTACTATGAAACCTGCTTTTGTGCATATAAAATCAATGAAAGGACATTGTGCGCAAAGTTAATGAAGATAATGGAAAATAAAAATAAGTATTATTCATATAAGAATAAATGGACAAAGGGAATTTTAATATTGAAATGGTTTGAATTGCTTTCTTTAAGATGACTTGAGAAAATACTCTAGAAATAGTTAAAGATCGAAAGTAGTGTATATAAAATAATAATGAATGAAAGTGAAATTTACCAAGGAAAACACTTGCCTAAAGAAGAAAAAAATATTTTACAGAAAATAAATATAAAATATTGGATCCATGGAAAATGCAATTGGTACCGTAATTATTAAATAATTGTAGTTCAACTAGAAATAAAGATGCATCAATGCGCCAAGGTAATATTCGCCAGAACATTAAAAGCTTCGTGGGATAACTAAATAAATGTTTTCTAATAATTTTGACTTAAACACTAAAACTAAAGATCATCTAAACAGTTTATTAAATGAACTAATTTATTTAAAACTTTAATAAGCAGAAAGAAGAACATTCGGACAAAAGAAGAAATAATAAATATTATGGGACTAACCAAGATTTACCGTCAGAAAAATATGTGATTATGATTTGAATTATTTTCTTTACTAATCTAAGTTAAACATTAAGTTTTTAGATAGCGATAGGGAAAACAAAATACATTAATTTGTAATATAACATTATATGAAATAATATGTTTTGATTTTGAATTTTAAAATAAAATTGTATGTATGTGGAAATTTTATGTTTGTGATGCTCGAAGAGAAAGAAGCCTACTACGAACTCTAAAAGGAAGATAAAGATTGTTTGGTAACATTTATAATTATTAATGATATATAATGTATGTTTTATTTATTTAGATCAGCTGGGAATTGAATGAATATAGCGCAAAAGTTTTTTGTTATTTTTGTTGTAAAACACATTTAGAAACAACATTTTAAAACACTTTGAGATGTGATTAGATTTTTTAAAAAATATGCATACGATCATCATTTTATGTGTTATTAATATAGTTCAATATAACTGATGGATATGTGATGTTTTCTGTTAATTTTCTGATTGGGATATTTAAATGATATTATAACAAAACGTAGATGTTGAATCTACAGTGTAATAAAGCAAGACAAATTATTCTTATGGAATAAGGAAATGTTTTATATTAGTGAATTTTGTTTATTGTTTTTAAAAAAGTAGTTAGTATTTTATCGATGTTGGATACAGTAAAAATCTTGAGAGATAGTTTGGGTAGTGACTTGGTAGTACGTGGTGATTCGGAAACCAAGAGGATGTATTAAAAACTAGGATGCTACAGGGAATGAAATAATATGTATTTTAGATGTTAATCAGCGTAGTTAACAAAGCCCTATGACTGGTACACATGTTGTCTTGGACAGTGGTATTTTATATTTTTCTTGTGAATCGTATTAGATGTTTGGTAAAGCTGAGTAAATGGCTGCCACATCATGCTTATCGCCAAGGTTATTAGACAAAGAATGTCGGACCTATTCACACTGTTCAATACATTTTTTGAAGTATATTGCGGATAAGTTATCTATCTATCTTCCCGATATCCTATACATCTTTCGCTATCTTTATCTGTATTTCTTGCAACTACATCGTTATATGATAAGTATATTAAAAGGGAAACAATAGATATTTTAGAATGTATGTCATGCTATTATTGGGAATAAGAATAGTTAAGTATTAGCAAAGAGTAGATTATGAATTATTGAAAGAAAGATGAAAATATCCTAAGAAGGGAAGGAGTTAGATAATTATTTTAATTCTTTTTAAGAAATGAACTATAATTTTATAAAAGTATATCCAAATAGAAATATACAAAATATGAAATATAATTTCACGCTTTCTTATTGTTAATTATATTTTTAAAAAAAATAAAAAAATATAAATATTGCATATTTAAAAAAAATACAATAACATTCGATAATTATAGTATATGTGAAACTGTAACGGGTGATAATTAAACCCGTGTTATAGTATTATACATGAGTATGGCTTAGGGAATAAATGTATTATCGTTTATGAGCATTGGAAAACAAACGTTAAAAGTAATAATAATATTTGAACAATATGCAGAGTGACTTATATAAAGTTACAAAAAAAGAAATTTTTTTTTAAGAGAAAAAAAACCATATTGATTGTAAATTTATAATGTTATAAATGATGTTTATCCACATAGATAATTTATAATACGGTAACTTTAATATTAAAAGGTAAAGAATAGCATTACCCATAAAATAGTTAATATAAGTAATATAATAAACCTAATGAGAAATAAATAAATAACTTATAAAAGGTATAATAATTTTAATTAACGATAAAAGAAATCTAAAAATGTATCATTCAGTTATTGTAGTGTAAAGAAAAATTGAGGATATCCTTTGTAAATAGATGTAAATAGATTTGTTTGTTTTATTTATTTATTTTATTGATGTTAATAAAATTTTAAGATTTGTTTATTAAAACTTGTGTCTGAGTTTTGTTTCTCTACATCATTGCATGAATTCACAGAGTATGTTCACAACAATTAAACTAAGTATATGACTATTTGCACAAAAGATAAATAGAGAAGTATGTTTAATCTGAAATATTTATTGATGTTCTTGTAATTAAATAATTATAAAATTGCATTGCGTTACTGGTCATAAATCCATTAGCATAATATTTTGCTAAATTATATGCTAGTAGTTGCCACTTGTTTTATTTATCAGATTATCTAAACACTGCCACTTATTAATTTATTTTTATTACTTAAAGATAAAAAAAGGGGATATTAGATTATTAACTAATTTATTACAGTTATAAATTTGCGATGAAAGAAAAGCTGTACTAGTTGGATTAGGCAATAAAGATTATGATTATTATTGTTTTATTATTAATCTAATTTCAGAGTAGTAGATTATGACATAAAATCCCTTATCATATTTTGCTACCATATGTTATTAACATACGAATAAATTTAAGAACCTGAGATTATTTCATTTGAGCTAGATGATTTCTATTATTGATATTAGAGATAAAAGATTAATACTTTAATTGTTAAATGAGTCTTAGTGATTAGAAGTTGCGGAAGTCATAATAATACTATGTAGTTATTATATGTAATAATAGTATAAGGCAGGATAGTGTTCTTATGCCATTGAGGTGGTATCCAGTGGGATATTGTCTCAATGTAATCTACTTTGTCACCCTTATTTCCACTTCTAGTCTCATGAATTCTGGAATAGTTATTTGAGTTAGTTTAAAACAGAACCTAAGCTAATTTTAAGAAACTTGAGCTAGTAAAGCATTTAATTGAATATCTCATTAATTATTAGAGCTAGAACCCGATTAGGCGATTTTCACTATATTATATTTATTTTTGGGGGAAGTGGAGATACACATATACACACAGTCAACAGTAGTGTAGGTTAGATTGTGGCGTAACGTGTTGGACACGATGTGTAGTGGAGCTACACATAAGCTACACATAAATACACGATGGTGAGAGAGGGCAGAATATATATATATATATATAAATTATACATTCAACAAAGAATTCAAAAAACCAATATATACATCATTATTAATCTTATCTTACACATTTGAAAGTGCCGTATCCTTCTCAATCCAAGATCCTCTGGCAGAGGTCTGAAAAAAATTGATAATTGAGCTGGCCCTGATTTAGAAAATTAAAATTGTAATTAAAGTGGTCTCAAAGGTCAAGTCTGTAAAAATGTCACAAAATGCTTATATATATATATATATATATATATATATATATATATATATATATATATATATATAATAAAGTGGAAATAATTCATTTAGATTTTAAAAAAAACCTACTGAAACTGGGTTGTTATTCATTGAGAACGAATCTTTCATTTATAAAACAGAAAAATAATAATATTGTATGTATGCATCAGACACTGTTAATGTTACAGCTATTTTACCTGACAAGTATTTAATGAAGTCTGAAAAAGCATCAAATCTGTGAGTAAAAAATAAGAACAGATAACATATTCAAATGAACGACAATGGATGGAATAAAAAAGAACTGAGAAAGATGGAGGTAGAAAGAATGTTTCAGTAATAAACGTACAGAAAAAAAAAACAAGCCATCTATCACAAGAAAAGGTTGGTTAAATTGATTCAGAAACTGGTTTTAATTTTTTAAAAAAAGAACACCATCACTTTCTAGACATTACATTTTTGCATTTCATCTTCATCAGTTTTTAACAGAAACACAATTCTTTTTTTTTTTTTTGCAATGTTCCAATTTTATTAATTACTATAACATTTCTATTGTTTGAGAAAGTTCTTCAAAGACTCAAAGAACACCATCACTTTCTAGACATTACATTTTTGCATTTCATCTTCATCAGTTTTTAACAGAAACACACTTCTTTTTTTTTTTTGCAATGTTCCAATTTTATTAATTAATATAACATTTCTATTGTTTGAGAAAGTTCTTCAAAGACTCCCTTGAGATTATAACTTTCTACTGTTTAACATTAATAAAATAAATGTCTTTAAAGAAGATGTATAAGTAATAAAAATGTAAATTTAATTAATAAAATTTGCACATTACATAAATAAGAAAGTGATTTATTAAAATACTGAGTATAAATTATAAAGACAAAGGCTTTAACCTTTTTAGTAGGCAGTTTAAACATTTATAATAGCCAAACGGTGTAGTTTTTTGACTATAAAGGGAACTCTCTTACCTCAACATCAGATAGGGACTTTATAAAGATAAGAACAGTCTTATCTTTAACATACATTCACATTTAAATAGGCTAATCTGACGCATCTTGATTTGAGAGTGTGAAGATGTTATTCAATTCATAGTTAAATATTGAATAATAAGCAATATTAACCAAGAGAAAAAAACATTACTTAAATAATAAGAAAAATGAAGGAGAGAAATAAAAAAATTTATTTTTTTTAAAAAAGACAAAAAAAAAACGTAATAGCAGAGAACATTTAAGTACATTCTTAGATTCAAGTATAGTGCAGGCCTGATACCTGTAAAAGTCATCTATTTTTCAATTTGTTATTCTATTTTCCCTTTCCTATTTGTATTATTCTGTTTCTTTAATTAGTTTTACTGTATACTTCTCAAATTGAATTTTATCATAAATAAATTTCATTGACATCAATTTCCATTACAATAAGTTATTTTATAAAATATTCACATTTATTAATAAGTATTTCATTTTGATTGTTTAAAAATTTCTTTAAATACTTTCTATCGGGCTACTGCTATGATAGATGTTGCTATGATAGAAGACATTCTGTTGCTGTTCTCTACATTCAATATTGGTAGTGTAATTGAAAATATAATTTGAAATGGTTCCTATTGAGATAGATGATCTGTTGATAGTTTATCATTGGTAAATGTTATGATTATCAATTTTGCTTTACCTTTCTGTTCAATATTTGTTCAAACTTATAAACATATAATGACTAAGAAAAAAGATTTATAGTGTGTAAAGCAAGATCAGCAAATAATGATCAGTTATTGGATATAGTTGATTATGACTTTACTTTAGATTTATAAGATAAACTGATTTTATTACCAACTTTATTGATATGATAAACAATTTAAAACCATTATATGGGATTTTAAGTAAGAACTCATTGCTTTTTATAAATAGATAAAATAGATAAGCAGCAGATGATATCAAGGCTAAATATCAAAATAATGAATGAAAAATTTATTGAGTGAATGAATAGTTTGTTGACAAATGTATATTATTTAGAAATACACAGTTAAGTAAAGATTCTGAAATTCAAGGAATTCCACACTGAGCTAATGCATTTTTACCTAATTTGATACATTATACTGAAAAAATTAGGAATAATTGGCATATTAACATTGTATATTAGATAATAATGTGTGACAAATCCTCCAGAAGTGTATTTATTGGATTTAACCATATTTAGATTTTATATGAATTATTTTGTTTTTTTCATTAATTAATCCTCTAGTGAAATTTTCTGCAAGCTTTATACTGTAGTATGCATATTTTCTTATATGCATTATAATATAAAATTTTAGTTCTAAAAAAATTATATAGATGGCAAGTAAATCAAAAACTAAAAACAATAGAATTTAACTCCACCCTGAAAAGTACTTCTATTATTATATGACAGGTTTTTGACATCATGATTTTTAGAACATTCTTTAAAGAAAATGGTTTCAATAATGAAAAACATGTCTATTTGCAAATTTATGCAGTTCTAGATATTTTTATACAAGATTGTTTACAATATTTATTAAAAATCAAAAGATAAATGATTAATAATTTAGTCAAAATAAGTCATTACATGACCCTATACTCTTAAGCTTGTAAGTTATAAACAGTGAGGATTGCCAATTCCTCAACAAGCTTTGTGATAAATTCTTAGCTAGAGAAAGCATTTAAAATATCTGTCCTAAAGTTATTTAGAAACTTAGCTATCTATGTAAGCTATCTAATTATAATAACAAGTATTAAATTATCATAATTTTGCAATAAATAATAAAAAAATTAAACTTTCATAGCATATTTCATTAGATATAAGAGAAATAAATAAATATTCATTCAATTTTTTTTACAAAAAAGCAAACAAGGAAGATTTTGTTGATTTTGTAAAATGAAAATAATCATTTGAGATTAATATTTTAATTTTTATTACGATCTCATTTTTTAAATATTTATACAAACAAAATGTGAATATTTAAAATTTATTTCAACAGTAAGAAAAATTATCTATCAAATGAACTTAAATTTATTATTTTCTGATAAGTAATGATGGTTTAATCTGAAATTCTATGTTGAATGTGAGAACAAATATTAACGAAAATGAATTGCAGGAGCCAAGGAATCAAGAGAGAGAATTTGGAAAAGTCATTTCAGAGATAATTTTTTAATATGTTACACTAAACTGGAATCTTTTATGAATAGTTAGAAAAGAAATCAGAGTCTCATATAAGTTTGTTCATTTTGTGGGTGGAAGGTTTTACTATGAGATTCATATGTATTTTTAATATCAGATGAAGAGTTGAAATTTTTAAAAGATATGGAGTAGAATTTTATAATACAAAATGTCATGGTCAAAGTAACATCAGTGTAAAACCGAATGTATTTATCATAAAAGTAAGTAATGTAGTATTTTTTGTTATATTTCTGTTGTGGTTTTATATCATTCACATATATCAAATATTGATTTTTATTCAGAAGCAAGAACAATTTTGTTATGTATGACTATTCTCTTAGTTATGTTATGACTTTAATTTATAAAGATAATATTATACTTCAGAAAGTATTACTTATTTAAAAATAAATTATCAAATCTGTCATGGTTTCCAACAGATATTGTTTTTTTACCTACTAAAAATTCTGATTCTATTCCTTTGTATTATGTGTTTTAATTATAAATTTATTTAAATGCACATTGATTACATAAGTAATATTCATTAAGACTGTAGTCTCAAGCACATGTGTATAAAATGTGATAGTAAGGACCTCTACAGGTCTTAAACCACAAGCTTACTCTTTGGAAAAAAAGAGGGGAACCCTTCTTTACTTCAACCTACTTTCTATTTAAATAGGTGAAGCTGAAGCGGTTCCCCTCTTTTCTTCCAAAGAGTAAGCTTGTGGTTTAAGACATGTTGAGGTCCTTAATATCACATATTATATGCATGTGCTTGAGGATACAGCTTTAATGAATATTAATTATGTGTTTTTATAAAATAAAATAAAAATATTTGATTACACTTGCACAATTAGAGAAGTTTTAATAACTGCTATCCATCAAAAAATATAAATTGCATGCAATACATTCGGGATAAGTTCAGCAGATTACTGCAGCTTTTGAACCCTCTTATTTCTCATTTCAAAAGAGTAAATTCCACTATAGCTAATTATTTTGGCAGAATATTTTTATACCAAATGAAGCTCTGCAACATTTTACCTCACATATTATTAGGACAGAAGAAAAATGGATCCAGTTTATTTCTCAGTTATATTTATTAGATAAATCAACCTTATCTATATAGATTAATATTAGAAACGCACAGTCCATTAGATGGTGGAATATATTAGTATTTTACATTAAATGTAGTCACATGTCTCTCTATGTAAATGTATGCAATAAATTTATAAAAATGTCATAATGAAAGACAGAGAATATGTATTTATTTTTAATTATACATTGTATCTGCACATCGTCATTTTGGACTAACCACATTAAATTACCAAAACATATACGAAGAACTTAATTTTAATAGCAACCAATGACCAACGATTTATTATTATTGAATTAAGTTTGGGTATTATTAATTCTAAAATTATTTATGTATTATACATGCAAATTTTATGTTTTCTATATACAATTTTTTTATTGTCAGGAAAGTTATAATTCTTTATCATTTAAATAAATAATTTTAAAAAATACGTATATGAAAATTAAAAATGTTTATCTATATGTGTAAGTGTCTGTAATTAGAAAAATAAACTAGTTTCTCGTAAGTTACGAATAAATAATATTCTATACATTGAGAAATGATTAAGAATAGAATTTATCGACTTATTCTTTAACTTCTGATGTTTGTAAGCATAGCTTCTCCAATAGTGATGAAAATTCGGGGTGAACTTCATAAACTAGCCAAATGAAAACATGATCTTAATGATTATTAAACTAATAATCAATTATTAAAGAATGGAAACAAAACCTTAATCTTTTTATAAATAATCTTGTTTTAAAAATCAAATAGAAATTAATAAATGTCAACATATATATATATTAGGCTGTGTTAATGTTATGTTTATAATTATAATATTCCATTTCATTATTTAAAAAAATATTCAAAGACCGGTTTAGTCTTCTTTCTTGGAAAATTGATTTTTAATCTAATAATTATAAATGCAATATTTTCATCTGGTTGATATATTAAATTTTTTGTAAATTTTCATCAGTCATGTCAATGAAGAACTTATAAATATCAAAATGTTAAAGAGTGGGTTCTTGGTTATTGGTAAATATAGAAAGTGCTATTTGTTCATTTCCTGAGAAAGAATAGTTTGTGCTTCCTTTCACTACATATAGATTAAAAGTAGCACTCATCGTTACGAACACTAGTCAGAATTTAGATTTTTAAAACTTGAAGATTATGTCAAAAATAATTCTCACCACCGAAAGATAATAAGAGAAGCTATAGAGATCCTAAAGTAAACAGGGTCTATTAACAAATGCGATGAATATAAATTACTTTCCATTTGGAAAAAAAAATAAAGCCCATTAATTAAAATCATTTATTGATTTTATGACATTTTTTTTATAATTTCTGTCATCCTCCACTCTTTCATATTTTTAAAAAATCATGCGCTTGTTTTTTTATTGGGTGAACTTTTAATCTTATTCTACACGTTTTTGATGGCAACATCTGCACAATGATTTTTCAAAAATAATATCCTTTGTTTATTTATTTGCAGGTGCAATTCAGCTAAAATATTGGTACAATAATACTGTTAACTATACATGAGTGTGCTTGAATATAATATTTTTTTATTCAGGGAAAAATAATTTTTTTAAACATAGATGTATATTTAGTATTCCTGAAAATGATCTGTTTGTAATAGGTTAAAACTACATTCAACGTACAATTGCAATGTTTGTAATAATATATAATATATATATATATATATATACGTACAATTGCAATATTTATAATAATAATAATAATAATATATATAACGGGGTAAACACAGAAATAATAGTAATACATCCAAAAACTACTAAAATAAACACAAACTAACAAATTGCAACAAATGTGAGAGATCACAATGAATATTATTAATAAATATATATTTTAAGTGTTATTAACAATCTGGTATTATTCATTATTTACGACATTGAATGTCATAAATTTATATATATATATAGAGTATGCTTTACAACAAAGATTTTTTCAAAGACTAAGTCTTAACTGATTAATTTTAAATATTTTCTGAGACCTCTAAATTCATATTTGAATAATTGGTTTAGTTAAAAATTAAAACTATTGAGATTTTTTGTTTATTATTTACGAATTTAAACAAAAAACAAAGTATATAGCTTATTTCATTACTTCCCATCTATTTAATAATATTAATACGCTTCATGAAAATTGTTTCCACTTCTCTTCATTGTAATCCTTCTTAAACTTTGGAAGGATTACAGTCGCCCTAGAAAATAAAAAAAAAAGATTTAAACATTTTGTAAATACATTAGAATGTACATTTTATTGATAAGAGGAATTCAATCTCTCAGATCAAAATGTGATTATTTTCTAATCTTTTTAAATATACCTACATATAATATAAAATCGTATTCTTAAATAATCGTATCATTTAATATAATATGAGCTTCAAGTTATAATATTATGAATTAGAGCACAGAACATCTGTTATCTCATTGTGACTGTAAACTACAACAATATTTTAATTTTACAATAAATAGTAGAGGACCTTAACATTTTCTGAATCATTTTTTTTAAGTAAGTATAAATACTATTTGGTTGCAATCTTAACAAAATATTATAGATTTCCCAGTAAACAAAATATTGTATGATTACATTTGTTTTTATGTCTTTAAATTTATGCAAATGGTCGTCAATTTAGGAATGTAGATCAACTTAAACAACTTAACAGCTTTTTATATAGAAATGCAGAATTTGGTGTCAAGATGTAATATAGCTTCCAGAGTGCTACCATTACATTTATCAAATAAAACATAGTTCATTCTAATAATATAAATACCGTAATTAATTTACTTATATATAGAACTGTTATTAGCCCTAATTTATAATATAAAAATGAGATGTATATTTTTTATTGATATAATATAAACCAGTGGAAAATTTTTAACAAAGAATATTACACAAATTATGTTAGAAAAGTCGTTAGACCTTTTAGGGAGAAGTGATGTTATTAAATCTACTTTTATAAAAATGTATATCCATTGGATTGACATTAAAACTAATAACCAGTATTTACTAAAAACACTTTATGATGAAATTATTGTTGATTTTTATGACAGAGGCAGAAAGCATTGCTATTATTAAGTTTATCTCAAAAATGCTTTAACGAAATGTGATGATGATTGAACTTATTGGTAGCATGTGGCTAAAGAAGATTGCAATAGACAATTGAGATATTGAAATCTTTGAAAGAAAAAGATTTAATTAGAAGTGGTCTAATGGTAACATCATAATAAACCAGTATTTGCACATCAGTGCTTTACAAAACATTGAATAGTCATAACAATAAGAAGAAAATAGTGGTTTTTTTTTATCTTTTAGAATTAACTGAAAGCACAACCTAATTGGCACTTTGACTTATATATATATATATATATATATATATATATATATATAAATAGTATATATATATATATATATATATATATATATATTACTATTTGATCTACAAATGTCAAATGTTTATGCTCTCACCTTTTTCCACCCACTTTAGCTATATGCATTAATGGCTATTACTAATCATTTATTATTATTCTAGCCTAAATACATAATTTAAAGCTAAATAAGAGTGAATATATCTTTAATTTATTAAACATTATCTAATGGAATTATTAAACCAATTTATTTATTCTTTTTTTTTTTTTTTTGCATATGTATTTTCTTTATGTACACATGAAATTTTCATTCTATCATATATTATTGTAAAACAAATTATATATATTTCTATATAGGCTAACTCATGCACAGATGAAACAAGATCATAAATAGAAAAAATATTAAAGAAGCACCAGCTACTTTGTATATAACTAAGAAAACTACAAATTTAAATATTCAAATATCGTTTTAGTGTTGTTTGTGAAAAATCATATCTTTGATTCTAATTTTGGTTAAAAAATATTATAATTCTATATCAGAAAACAAATCCTCCAAAGAGAATGATTAAAGAGGCAATTTTTATAAGCAGATTTTGAGATTCTATAATAAATAGTCACTTCTAACAATGAAATACAAAATTAAGAGGTTTTTTGTTTTCTTAGAAAATATAAGTACTTTTATAGAAAAATATTAAATGTTATTTCTGTTTATTTATGTCTTTATTAATACATTTCACAGGCTTAAACCTGCATTTATATATGTAATATATTTGGGATTCGAACTCAGACTTTTACACGACCCACTACTCTCAGTGCCATCTCATATTGCTGACCCACCTGATCACACACATGTTGAAAAGATAAATAATCACCAATATATGTATTTTGTGCTAAAACAGCAATCATCAGTTGGTCCAAATTACTATCCTCACACACATATATCATCAGTGCTCAGCTTTAAAGTATGAAGATTGGCTATCTTAATATAAAGCTGAGCATTGATTATATATATATATGAGAATAGTAATCTGGAACCAACTGATGATTGCTGGTTTAGCATGAAATACGGATATTGGTGATTATTTATCTTTTCAACATGTGTGTGATCAGCTGAGTCATCAATATGAGAGAACACTAAGAGTAGTGAGTCGTGTGAAAGTCTGAGTTCGAATCCCGAATATATTATGTCTTTATTATAATTTAAAATAACACATACAATAATAGTTTATATATATATAACTAAAACTTCCAGTGAGTTATACATGTAAATATTTTTTTTAAAAAGATAAATTGATATTATCTGCCCTTTCAACATTTGTTGTTATGTCAGCTTAGTTTATTTATATAATTTAAAATAAAATAACGATTCTTATTTTTTATTATATAAATATATACAATCAGTAGATCAAATTCACACCTTTATTCAAATTACATAAATAAACTAAGCATATATACAACAATTCACACCTTTATTCAAATTACATAAATAAACTAAGCATATATACAACAAATGCTAAATAACATATGATGTCATCTACCTTTCAAAGAATCTGCTATCTTTTAAAAAGTTTATTTACATATATAACTCATAAGAAGTTTCACTTATTTCATGTTCAGCAACATATAAAAATGAGTTTGTTACTTACACACACACACACACACACATATATATATATATGTGTGTGTGTGTGTGTGTGAGTATAGTAATAAAAAATCCCAACACTACTAATAATAGCTTCAGCACACACTTTCAACTCTAAACATACATTCTTACATATATATATGACCAAAACTATTTTTGACTTAATCACTAATTGATAAGAATGTCTTATAAATTTTTTCTCAGTAACTGTAATAGATTCCCAATGCATATTTATGGATATCCAAGCACCAATCTTATAACAAAATAAGAATTATGTGAAGTGAATATATTAACAATAATAGCCACTGTCTTAAGAAATGTAGAGAGGTTTTAACCATCGGCTGACTCAGACTCAGGTATGGTGGTGTCATGGCCTATAGTAGACATGAATGAGTGTAAGAGTTTCAAAAAATACATAAAATATACATAAAGAAAAATATCACAACAAGATTTTTACATACCTTTTCATCATCAAATCAGATTAAATGACAATTATTATTCTTTTTAATTACATAAAAAAGAATATAATTTAAGCCTTAACCTGTTAACCTAAATATAATTAAAGTCTGCCATTTTGATTTGTCACACATGCACACAATCTTCTTTCAAATATTTCTTATTATAAATAAGTGAAATAGTGAAGATTGCTAAAAAGAGAGCTCCCTCCACTACTTTTCTCTTTGTTTCTTTATTAGTATTATACGTCACATTACTGAGTTTTCGATGCAACCTCAATATCTAATTGCAATAATTAATGTCCGCAAGTAAAATCTTAACAAAAAAGTTTTTTTTTGTTTGTTAGTTGAATTCTCATACACAAGCCTAAAGAAACGGTTAATAATTTCTTTCTTAGTAAATCGGCACATAAAGTTCTTTTATTCCCTGCACTTCCCTGGGTAATTTGTGGAAGAAATTTTTTTTACTTTTAATAGTTCTGATCATCACAGGTATCTAAACATATAATATATCACGAGGTTTCTGTTCTTTGATTTATTATACAGTCTTCCTTTGATGAGGATCTGCTTTGTGATTCTAATGTTGGAAGTTGTTTTAATCGAGAAGCATCTTGTTATTGTTAAGTGTAGCCACTGAAGTTAGTGGGAATTAGGTTTCATGCCCAATACATTAGGCTCTTACCTCAACATTTCTTTTTTGGCTGCCATTAGGTAAACTTGTGATTTTGATTTTTAAAACTGCAGGGACAAGACAAGGGGCATTCTGGAACTCTTTCTTTTACAGTCCCCTCCATTTGTTCCAGAAAGTTTGCTCGATCTGCACTTCCTGTTTCTCCAATTGCCACCTAACCAGATTTTAGTTGAAGTGTGAAAGCTTTTATCACCTTCTGCTTTTTTTGTAATAACAAAAGAAAGCAAAAATTCATTTCTGCTGGTAATTTCTAGGTTTTTACAATGTGAAATAAAACCTCATTTCTATCTCTTCAACCATCAAGCCCATTTATACACATGTTTGTACTATGCACATACATACCATTTCAAAATGACAGAGCACCTCCCCCTCATTCAGTATATTTATATAGCAACCACCATGTATTATATATATTGTACATATACATATAGTATTCAATTATTTAAAAAAAAAATTTTTTTTTATTCTTTTATACATACGGAGATTTATATGTATAAATCTATTATTATGAATAAGCAGTTCTTTTTATGATTTATTATATAATATTTTATTAAATAATATGTGTTAAATTTATTTAACTTTCATTTTGTTAAAATAGAGTAAATCAGAAAAGTGTGAAATAAAATAGTTAGATTAGGAGATAAAAATTGTACACGTGTGAAACAATGAATAGATCTGTACAAACACAAAGATGCTTTTACACTTATTTCTGATTGCTATAGATGGCCAGCTTTGTTGTTATCTGTATCTTAAAATTATTTTACAAAAGAGGTGCTTTGATGTAGATGATAGCGATCAATTTTAAGTCAAACTTGTGAAGCTTTGATTTTTTTTTAAGATAAAGATTTCCAGATGTTTTTCGCGATATAAACGATTAAAACAATTTTTTTTAGGCAGTCAGTCTGAAATTTTTTAAAGAGAGTTAATCATAAATTTTTTTAAGGGTCAGTAATAAATTTCTTTAGAGAGATGATCAGTTAAATTATTATTATTATTTTGAGACTCAACTCAGTGGGTCCTTCCTTGTTATAATTCTTAAGCAGAAATGTAAGCTCAGATTTTTTTAAAAAAGAGAGTGAACGCTTTAATTCTTTTTTTCTCACTCTTTGAAAGTTGAAAAAAAAAAAAGAGCAAATGAAATGTGCGTTTATATAAAGCAATTTTCAAGCAATATTAAAGAATAGGAGAGAAATGGAACAAGATTGAATTTATTATAAGTTAGTAATAATTATAAAAATGATATTAACATATTTGGTTATGCATAAGAATATGCCTTTGCATTGCTAAACCATTTTTTCTGCTTCCTGATTAATACTGAATGAGTCAAAATCGCTGATCTATCTATGAAGTCATGTATCCAGTAATAACCAACAAAATGATAAATTTTGAAGCCAACCACGCAAGCTATATGGAATGCTTTGTTACTAGTTCATGTCTTATTAAAAGCTCACTGCCTTCGAACCAATGGAGAAGGGGAAATAGGAGGAAAAGAAAATTTAAAACAGCTATGTAGAACCAAGTTTGAAGCCATAAATCAAATTTTTGTTGATTTACCTCAATCATCTAAAGTGTCGACAGCAATTATTTTTTAGAGAAGAGAAACAAGCAAATCCACCGGTACCTACTTATTCAAAGTACTTATAATAACTTTTTTTTTTAAATGGTAGAAGGAAGCCAATCAACAGTGAATAATAATGGACTTAAAAAAGAAACAAGCAAAGTCAATTGATTCAGCATTATCTTAAAAGTATCTGCAATAACTTTCTTTTTTTTTTTTTTTTGTTGGTGAGCAAAGAAAAGCAGTCTAAAATTCAAATTCAGGACATTAATAAGAAGTAAAAAGTAGACAGGTAAATATGAACTTTCCTTAACCGATTTTATTCTTTTACTTATTAAAAGTAAACCTTAATTTACTGGTCAAGGCAATTTTCTTTTTTGATACAGAAACATTAAAGACTTGTTTATCTATAGTTATTTGCAATATCTCACAACATAGCACAAACATAGTTTAAATCTTTAAACTTAAATTTTTCATTATTTTTTTTTTTATATATTGTAATGTTGAAATGTTTTTTTTTTTTATTTAATTGTTCATCAGTTGTTAATGATAATGAGCAACCTATAGATGTATGCATTTATAATGTTTTTTTTTTTTTATTTTATCTTGTTGCATATTAAAAGTTAATATATGTATTTTATTTTCTTTCGCTATAAGGTTGCAAAAGAAAAAGATATTTTTATATATGTAATTTTTGGGTATACATTTTAAACATATATGTTAACATTACGAATGCGTGAATGTGTAACTGTTTATCCAAACACATCAAAGAATAGGTTATATATGATTAGTTTAAAATAGTAAATTAAAAAGTAGGGCATTACATTTGAATGGAAATGAAATAACATATAAAAGTTACACCTAAAATTTATTTTATGATATGATAGGTAAGAAAAGTCTTAAATAAGCATTTATAGAATATGTATTTTTTTTTAATATTGATTTAAGTCAGCTTATTTTGAGATATCAAGAAGTGACAAACCTATATATTAAGTTTATTTGCTTATACTTATATGAATTTTTATATTAATAAGCCATTTATTTAATTGTCGATTTAACTGTAAAGAAGGAAAGAAAGAGTAGTAGTGTTAATAAAATATAATTATATATCTTAATTGTTTTCCGAGTTATTATTAAGAATATTGTGTTTTTTTTTTTTTGTCTTAATTCTATCATTTTAATTCAGCATCATTGCTCGCAGTTATTAAGTATTACTATTCGTATATATTGAGCAATAACTTGCAAATATCAAGCGTCGCAAAATAATAGGTAAACTAGAATATTGATATTTAAGTATTTAAGGATTATGCTTTAGAATAGCCAAATTTTGATAATTATAGTTCAACATAGAAAGCTAAAATTGTGTTGTGTCCATGAATTTAGATCATCCTCATCAAAGATGGATATCATGTTATTAGTTAAAAAACGTTTCAAATAATACTATATAAAAGTTATAATCGCCATCAATCATCATTAATAAATTATAATCATTAAATTTAATGTTTAGCGTAATGAATATATTTTAGTAAATAGGGGTTTATATAAAATTGAATATTATGCAAAGAGATTCATGATGATCAATCATCACCATTAGTATTATTAAATCCCAGTATGAAATATGATAATTTTAGTAGATGCCTATAAGTTTATAAAGATGAATTTATTGTTGTGAATCTATTGATAAGCCATGGCTGGTATCATCATCACCATTATAATCATTATTATGATATTATCATCATCATCATCATTATTACCTTTATTGTGATAAATAATCTAGTTAAATGGCCATCAATATCAATAATGGTCTTCACATGCTTGTTTAGAAGCCATTAATAGGATTATACATGTCTGTTCATCAATATACGTTAATGAGCTAGCAATGTCTATAAGAATCTTTGATCTATAGTATAAACTTTGGTAATATTGGGATCTTGTAATTTTATCAATATAGATAAAATGTAAGAATGTCATTTTGTTCAATAGTCATCCAAGTCATGTGTAGTAAAAATGTATTGAATGAGTTTGAACTCAAGTACACTATAAATAGATACTTATCTAGATTGAAAACAATCTAGTGGCGCTCATGGGAAAACACATGTACTTAGCTAAACTGAATAAAGAGTGATACCATCCCTTTCCAACTTCATAATATTAGTTTTATAAAATATATTTTTTATAAGTTGTCATGAATAGCACCAGTGTGTGCATATGACCATGAATGGTCTTATATATTTGGAAAGAAGGATAGAAGGATTCTTTGTTAGAAGAATCTAGTATTGGAGATAAGCATAAGGCACTCCAGGAATCTCACAGTGGGTACTTTTATTCAGTTGCTATGTTTAATATTATTTTTATTAGATGACAATGTCCAGTATGTTTTACTGTTTAAATGACTGCCCCAATATATAAATAAATACCAAGAATCTTTAATGCTGATATTTTCTTTGTCTATGCTATGATGAATTGATATAGTTACAAATTATAGTTACAAATACATATCTTTTATATTAATTTAATAATTACAAATACATATTGATATTAACTGATAAATAATTGTTACAAATGGCAATTGATTTATTTAAATTGTTACAATATATATATATATATATATATATATATATATATATATATATATATATATATATATATATATATATATATATATATATATATAAAATATAGGGTATATGCAGCACAGACTTTCACCTGACCCAACACTCTTTACACTATCTCATAACACTGATACACTTGAACACATATATGTTGAAAAGATAAATAATCACCAATATACGCATGAAAGTGTGTGCCTATATACCCTATATATTACATATATAGACACAGGTATATAATAAGCCGGTGTGTTTAAGTTATTAAATAAATATATATATATATATATATATATATATATATATATCATCTACATATTTGTGTAATGACTGCCACTTATTACACTAGTTGTGACCCAGGTTCAAATCCATATGGTCACAATATCCCCTCTGTCAAAAGCCTTCAAATACCTCCCGCATATTTTGAATGACTCTTTTTTACATTTTTTTTTTACTTATTTATTTTCTGGTTCTTTGAGTTGCCCTTTGCTTGCAGAGGGCCAGGCAGGTTTTAATGACTGAGCATTATATGAGCCTCTGATTTCAATTCCAGTGTCCACCCAAAATGCATTATCTCCCTAATTATGACAGATTGTGTATGGGCCTTCATATAGTTTAGTATTCGAAATACACACCTACCCAGGTTGCTGATGTGAGGGGTTTTAACCTTGATTCATGTGAGTGCCCTTTGCCTCACATTTTTCCTTCTTTGATGGCTTGCCTGCTGTAGGTTCTGATATTCCCTATCCTGGTCACTCTTCTTGTCAATATGTGGATTTCCATTCCTGGTACAAAGGTCTTTATCCTACATGGTATGGGTTGTCCAAAGTGGAGGCAAACTGGGCAAAACCACTAGATTTTTTTATGTTCAGATTATGAAATACACTACTTGAGAAGTCCATTTAACCCAGCTTTTATGATTCATGCCTGTATAGGTGCAAAATAGGCATCCCAACTTCTTCATCACCCATTAACAGGGGTTGGATTTAAGGTTCCATTTTGAGATAAAATTGGCATCTAATCCCATGTTGTTGGATCGACTTGTGCTATTCTTTGGATATGAAGGGAGTACCATGGTCAGATAAAATGCTCTTGGATTTTCCACTCTCTGTAATTTGTCTGCCCTCTAGCATTTTGATGACATTCTTTGCATTTGCCTGTGTGATAGGATATGCAGACACATATTTTGAAAACAATTTGTACATGATGATATTTTTTTCTATTGAATGTGGCAGAGGATTATAAAAATCTAACACTATCATTTCTCATGGTCTATTTGGTATCATTGACAGCATGGGAGCCATATAATTCCAGTTTTCCTGTTTGGTTCTCTGAAAGCTTTCACAACTCCTCAACATGTTTATGACTGATGTGTGGATGTAGGCCAGTAAAACCAATTTCAAGTCAACTGCTCCATTTTTAAAACACTATAATTGCCATATAGTTGTTGTACATAGTTTGTCACATCTTTCCAAAGCCTATGAGGTATAACTGGTTTCCACTGCTCTGGATCATCATGTGTCCAGTACTGAAAAATCTTTTTATAGAGTTGGTACCTGGTTTTCTTACCTGTCTTCTTTGAACTCCCACTGTTTTTTCTCTTTTCCACTCATTCAATTATTTCCTTTAATTGTTCATCTTCATGCTGCCAATCTTCCAAATGAGCCAGATCCTCTTCTAGCCTCTTCTTCATTTCCATATCCATAATGGAAATATATAAATTCTCCATACCCGGACAATCAGGGTGGTAACCAGATGGATTCTGGCTCAAAATATCAACTACAATGTTCTCCAGTCCCTTAAAATATTCAATGGTATAATTATACTCTTGCAACAGCAAGTTCCAACCTATCAGTTGGCTGTTGGTAAGGTGGTTGTGATTTATAAACTCCAGGCTCTGAGAGTCACTACAATGACATATGATCATAACAAAAATGGACAAAACTTCTGGCAATGCTCAGACGATCACCAGTGCTTCCTTTTCTATAGTGGATTAATTCAATTCATGTCCCTATAGTAACCTGCTGATAAAATACAGCACACCCATTTGATTTCCCTCCTGTATTTGAGACAGTGTAGCCCCCAAGCCATACCCACAGCTATCTCTACCCAAAATGGATTGGTAAAATCCAGGAAGGAAAGCATAACTTGTCTAGTGTATCTTACTTTATGTCTTCAAGGGCCCTTTCCTTGTTCTTGGTCCCACTTCCATGGCATACCTTTTCTCAATAATATAACTAAAGGTTCTGTCCATTCAGCCAGCCATTCATGAAACCTGTTGTAGAAGTTACAAAAATCCAAGAATATCCAGATCTGCTTTTGAGATTTCAGCTTAGGAAAGTCTTTGATGGATGATACCTTGTCCAGGTGGAATTTTATTCCATGAGCCCCCTAACATGTGACACAAGAATGTCACTTCCATCTTTCATCATGGTACATTTTTTAAATTGATTTTGATACTGTTCTTCTGACATTCCCAGAGAAACATCTCAAGATGTTTTTGATGCTCCTCAATACTGGATGAGGCTCTTAAAATGTCATCAAATGCATATAGTTATGCATTTCTTTATTTCATCTGCCAACCCTTGGTCGAGGCACCTTAACAATCCAGCCCCACTATTTATGAAACCAAATGGCATTTTGTTAAATTGGTATGAATATCCTTCATACTGAAAGGATGTATATTGCTGGTTCTCTGGATGGAGCTGGATCTTTGCCAATAACTGGCCATCAGATCAAATGTTGAAAATATCCACTTACCCTTAAATCTTCCCAATAACTCATGTATCGGATGTGGAATGTTATTGTCTGGAATTGTTGCCCAGTTCAATTGTCTGGCATCCAGACATAATCTAATTGCACCACTCTTTTTCTTAACCACCACTAGAGGGCTACAATATTGTGAAAAACATATAGATATTATCTCTTATTCTACCATCTGGTTTACTTGTTTTTTTACCTCCTCCCTATATTGATATGGCACGGGATATGATTGAAAAGGCTGGTCCTACTTCAGTTTAATGTGTTGTTCAAAACCCAGTATCAACATTCTAATAAAAATAACTTTTTTGTTAAGATTTTACTTGCGGACAATAATTATCACAATTTGATATTGAGGTCACATAGGAAACTCAATAAAGTGACCTATAATAGTAATATAGAACCAAAAAAAAAAGTAGTGGAAGGGAAATCTTTTTTTATCAATCTTCACTACTTGACTTATTTATAATAATAAATATTTGAAAGAATGTTGCATGCATGTGTGACAAATCAAAGTGGTAAAGCTTTAATTATATTTATGTTAACAGGTTAAGGGTTAATTTTTTTATGTCATTAAAAAAAAATAATAATTGTCATTTGGAATAGGGTTTAATAAATCTGATTTTATGATAAAAACATATGTAGAAATCTTGTTGTGAAATTTTTCTTTATGTGTATTTTATGTATTTTTGGATACTCTTACTCTCATTCATGTCTACTTTCAGCCGAGATGTCACCTAAATTGAGTCTGAGCTATCCAATGGTTAAAACCTCTCTGACATCTCTTAAGACAGTGGCTATTATTGGTAATATATTCACTTTGTGTAATTCTTATTTTGTTATAAGATTGGCACTTGGAATCATAAGAATGTCCATAAATATGTGTTGGGAATCTATTACAGTTACTGAGAACAAATTTATAAGATATTCTTATCAATTAGTGATTTAAGTCAAAAATAGTTTTTCATCAAATATATACATAAGCACTTATGTTTAGAGTTGAAAGCATGTTAGGTGAAGCTATTATTAGTAATGTTGGAGGGTTTTGTTACAATGGCCTTATATTGTTTTTGATTAATTAAATTTCAATTTTTATTATTAAATGGTTTTACATGTTATTCATCTTTAGAAACCTTTTAATGTATAGTATATTCTTATATAAATTGTACATTTTTATTTTACTAAACTACCAAAACATCACATGAATACATTTTGTTATGCTTACCATCCCTAGCCAAAGGATAAAGGGTGTCTGTTATTATTAATAAAACAAAAAGACCTAAACATATAGTTATTGAACTGTTTTCACATCTGTATGACTATAGAGACAAATTAACTTCAATTAAAAACATGTTTGTTTTCAGTTTGTACTGATAGTCTTATATTTAACAAAATATATAAAGTGGGTACTGGGGAGGTATTGCATTAGATTCATACTTCCAGATTCAAGGCTCTTAACTGAAAAAAGCCACAAACTAGAAACTTGTCTGAGGATATTAGATGGGAAGGCACTCAAATTGGATTATAATGCACAACTTTCTAGCATCTATTGATTACTAATTCTTTCACTAGATGAACATTATTGTGTAATAAAAATATGCTAGAAATCTACTTTATATTTCATACTACAAACAGAGTAATTAAATCTTCATAAAATTACATTTTTATTTTATTTTAAGATTTATTAAATATTTTTCACCTAATTATTTAATTCTTTACTAATATTACTATCCTGTCTGAAATATAATTAATATCTACTCAGTTGTTTTTTTATCTTTTATTTCTAAATCCCACTCCAGTTGTATTTCAAATAGATGTTTCTTTATAATGTAGTAATAAAGTACATATCCAATTGTCAAATCAATTATTCCTTTCTTTTTAGTCTAAGTTTACAAAATCTGACAACTTCAATTTAATACTGCAAAACCTTATCTATGTTGTATGTATATCTTTTACTTCAAAGTGATTGACAGTTCTAACCGTCCAAATAAAAAGACAATAATCCTAGACAGTTTAGATAAGTAGCAAAGTGATTCTTATCACTATTTTTTTTTGTCAAATCCTATTTTACTTAATGCTTTATTATCTACTTTGGAATGTCAAATCCTATTTTACTTAATGCTTTATTATCTACTTTGGAATGTAAAATAAATAAAAAATATTCACACTTATCCAACACAATTACTTCAGATCACATTTTCTATCATCAGATTACCTCAATTTTCAACTATCAAATTTTAAGAAGATGCATATTTATATAAATAATTTTAAAATCACTTTAGGTCAAAAGGATATTTAGCAAACTTTTAAAAGCTAAACAATTTAGTGATCACGTGATAACTTTTGTTTGTGTGCGAATAGCGAATGAAAAGTGATGCGTACAGAAATATAATATACATTTTATTACATATTTATAATATATATGGGAATAAACTGTTTTCACTTTTAATCCTAATTTACTTGTTTTAAGTATCAAATGGCTTTTTAGAATTAAAGAGAAAGACTGAGTAAAAACATTTTATTATTGAAGTAAGTTTCAATATATTAAAAAATATTTAACTTCTATGTTCACCAAACTCACATCTGGGTTAAACTAATGAAGGTATTAAGAAAGTCTATTCTATTTTAATTATCTGTATCTTAAATAAAAACTATGTTATTTACTTAATAAGAAATCTAATCCTATTACTACAGTGTTCAAAGTTAGAAGGAAAAATTGTTTTTCATCCACAGATTTGTTTTATATATGTTTAAAAAGAGTTTATTTTTATGATTTTTTCTAAGACATTAATTATTTATTTTTTTCAAAAGAAAGACTGGATGTTTTTTGATCAAGAACTATAATTATGTCAAGCGTTGTTAGCCGAGAGGTCATCGCAGCCGCCTTGCAAGCAAGTAGTTGGTTGTAGACGGGTGTGGGTTCGCCTCCCGGCCGATGCTATGACATATGGAAAAAAAGAACTATAATTATGGCACATTAAACTTTTTGTAGGTATTTAACATGTTAAATAACGTTTTAAAACTTTTTGACAGCTATATAGAAGAACTAGATATTTTATTAAAAGATTTAAAGTGTTTCAATAATCAAAAACGGTTTTCGTATAAATATTTTTATAGAATTGATTATTGATAACGTGATTTTAGCTTATGTATTCCTTTTTTTTTCTTTTCACTTCTTGTACAGTTATACGTTTTTTTTTTATTTATCAATAAATTGATCTAACTATCTACCGATCGATTCATTTATTTATGAGTTTATATATATATATATATTAGAAAAGATTTAAACTCAGACATTCAAGCTTCCTACATCTATCCACTTTATCTTATATGACTGATTCTCATGTCCACATATATGTGGAAAAAATAAATGATTTCCAGTAAATTTCTCTTATCCAATCATCTCTTCCTTAATATATATATATATATATATATATATATATATATATATATATATATATATATATATATATATATATATAGATATTATTTAATTAAATATTTTTTCACATAAATATTATATTAGTAATTTATTTTCACATATTGATATTTTTTATATAATTACACTAACTCATTAATCTTTTATAATTTTATTATATCTAGTATAGACAGTATATTATATTTAAATATTATATATCATATATAATTTTTAATATAGAATATTAAATAATAATAAAAATAAACAACATTAGAAATCACACTCAGATTTTAATCTATTATTTTCACTATATCAAAATAAATTATAAATTTTATACATACAGATATATTATTTACTAACTAATCTAGTATGAATAATATTAACAATATTTTAACTTAATATATAAAATAACATATTACAAATTTTACCCGAACAATTATCTCCAAATTCTTCAAAAATACTTTAAATTTTAAATTTCAGAACTGAAAACATAATCAAATATTAGAATACATATAAAAAATATCATTCTAAAATAATAAAATAATTAAAAAAATACATAGAATCAATAATTAAAATTTTATTATTTTCAAATAATAATATTTCAGAATTAAATAATTAATAAATAAATACACAAAAATATTAAAATTAGTCTAGTAGAAACAGGAATGACAGAAGAGATAATATATATCATATTTCAAAATATAAAAAATTATAAAAAAATTCAATCATAAAATAAATAAAATTATCATAACATATCTTTAAAATAAAACTATAAGTAATAAATAAAATATATAACATACTATTTAAATAGAAAAACATACCATTAACAATTTAAAGACTTTATAATAATACACCCATTACAACTATAATATACTTTTAAACTAACATATATAATAAAATTAAATATTAAAAATTACTATACTTAATAACTTATTCAATTCAAATTTATTAAGAAAATAATTTTATTTTTTAGAATATTTTTAAAAACATTAATAATACCTCTAAACACAAATAATATATAAATAATTTACAAAAATTTATTATTCATAATTAAAGAAAGTAACTATTTACAGAATATTTATAAACTTTAATAATCTAATTTTATATACCACATATATACAAAATTAAGAAAATATTTAAAACTTTATATAAATAAATACCACCTTTCATTATTTTTACCATAAATTCTAGAATCTAAATACCACACCTTACATTAGATCCAAATCTTTAAAATACTATAATTTTTTTCCCCCCCCCCCCCCCCCCCCCCCCCCCCCCCCCCCCCCCCCCCCCCCCCCCCCCCTCCCCCCCCCCCCCCCCCCCCCCCCCCCCCCCCCTCTCTCTCTCTCCAAATTTAATGAAAATGTAAAAGGTAATCTAATATAGAAATTTCTACCCCCATCATTCAAGATAAAAATATTAAATAATTTATAATATGTAGATCTGAAGTAATTGTTTTGGATAAGTGTGAATATTTTTTATTTATTTTACATTCCAAAGTAGATAATAAAGCATTAAGTAAAATAGGATTTGACAAAAAAAAATAGTGATAATGAAATTTGCATTTGCCCAGGAAATTTTACAAAAGGTAGATCAAATTGAAAGAGTGGGAAAAATAAGCAATATATATCTATGGTCAATGAACTCATGATTTTTTATAATGTTGAATTATAAATATTTAGTTTTATTAAATCCGTTTTAGTATGCTTAATATATTTACTAATTTAATCTAATTTCAACTAGTTATTTACAATTCATAAATTGTATTTTTAAAATTTAATTTACAAGTTTTATAATTATTTTTATTAAGTTAAATTATAAATTTATTTAAATGCACATTGATTACGTAAGTAATATTTATTAAGGTTGTAGCCTCAAGAATATGCGTATAAAACGCAATAGTAGAGACCTCTACAGGTCTTGTGGTTTAAGACCTGTAGATGTCCCTACTATCGCATTTTATAAGCATGTTCTTGAGGCTACAGCCTTAATAAGTATTATTAAGTTAAGCAATTTTTTTAAAATCCTGGATTTAAACATTTACAATTCAAACTTTTTTGTTTATTAAATTCAAAATTATTAAATATTTACATATATAATGTATAGAGTTTTGCTGATGTTTTTTTATGATTGTTTAATACAATCTTCTAAAATGCCTATAATAACCGTTTTTTTTTTTAATATTTTAAATGGAGCATTTCTTTTTTGGATTTCAGTGAATGTGTAAATGCACTTTAATATTTATCATTATATGCAGAATATTTTTAGTTTTTTATTATTTTTTATAAACGTGTAATCTTATTTATATATTACTGATGAAATTTTATATTTCGTTATATAAAGACATTATATGACATTATGATATATATATATATAATCATTATGTGACATATTATTGAAAAGGTCTATTTGTTAATAGATTAAACCTTGATTGCGGAAGAATTTTAGTAACGTTTACTTTTTTAGGTTAGTATTTTAATATTCTAAGACTTTTTATTTTATATATTATCATATACAATGTAGAACTTTCATTAAAGATAATATCTATATAATTTGTTTTTTTTTTAAACTTATAATATTCTTTATATAGTTTTAATAGATATTATTTAAATATCAATAATTTTCATTGGTCATTTATTAGACTAGAAATTATCCAATAATGAATAATAATTTTGTAGTATAATGTTCACTACACCATTCTCACACATGTTAGTCTATGGTTTCTTTTCACTTTTAACATTTTGTGGAAGGATGTGAACATATGACCAATGTCACGTGGGAAAAAAAATTGTGATTCTCAGGAAGCACATTTCAGGCTGAATCACTACTCTCTTACATATATCTTTATCATTGTTCTCTTTCTCTCTTCTCTCTCTCTCTCTCACTCTAAATAAATAGATAGATAGATAGATAGATAGATAGATAGATAGATAGATAGATAGATAGATAGATAGATAGATAGATAGATAGATAGATAGACAGATAGACAGATAGACAGATAGACAGATAGACAGATAGACAGATAGACAGATAGATAGATAGATAGATAGATAGATAGATAGATAGATAGATAGATAGATAGATAGATAGATAGATAGATAGATAGATAGATAGATAGATAGATAGATAGATAGATAGATAGATAGATAGATAGATAGATAGATAGATAGATAGATAGATAGATAGATAGATAGATAGATAGATAGATAGATAGATAGATAGATAGATAGATAGATAGATAGATAGATAGATAGATAGATAGATAGATAGATAGATAGATAGATAGATAGATAGATAGATAGATAGATAGATAGATAGATAGATAGATAGATAATAGATGATAGATAGATGATATAAAAAGATACATAGATGAGACAGATAGATAGAAGAGAAGAGAGATGAGAAGATATAGATAGATAGATAGATAGATAGATAGATAGATAGTTGTCAAATGTACTGCCACATAACTTTGACACAAACCACTTAATGAAAGTACATTAACAATTTTTATTAGTCAGTCACCGTAGTGTCTATAAGTTAAAGAATATGCTATATAAGTTTTAATTTGTCAGATTTTTTTTGTAATTACTAATGTAAAAAAATTCATCATCCATCAAATGAAAAAAAAGATGAAGTTAAAAAGACATTAATAATAATTATAAGAATAACAATAATGATACATTAGAGAATTTTTTTTTCTATGACTATACATTCCAAACCATGAATTACCAATAAGTCTATACATAGATCATTAATCTGCTTCAAAATCTGTTTATTTAGAAACTTGCTCATATTGTCTTTAAATGTATCTTGCAGAAAATGTTGTTTTAACGAGTAAAATATCACATGATCGATGTTTGTTGAAAGATCTCATGACTTCAACACATACTCTGATTAGAGCTTACAGTTACTCAATTATATTCTACCCCTAACCACATCTTGTTAAAGAAAGAAATCAATTATTGCACTTTCTTAGAGGTTTATTTATTAATGTTTTCAATGTAAAGTGTTTTTTTGTTTTTTTTCAAATTGAAGTTGATCCTAAAATATTTTTTGGAAAGTTTGTGGACTTTGCAGAATTCTTCCCAATCAATTCAAGAATGTATTAGTTGCTTTCATATTATTGTCATTATGCATATTGAAAACATGTTCAAATCTCACATCCAAAAAATTACATTCTATATGCAACTAATTTAGTTGTTGTAGTTATACCATCCCATAATATAGCCTCTCTTTAAACTTCTTATGTACAGAAGTAACATATTTTTTTATGAAAAATAATTTGAAAGCTGTACAACTAGATAATATGAATTACAATGCAATATGTATTAATGCTTGGGAAAAAAACCCAATAGATTATTAATTTAATTTGTATGCAGATAATACTTAGAATTTAATTAGTTTAGTGTTAAAAAAAACTCTTTACACATAAAAAGCATTATAATGAAATTTTTATATAATATTACATTGAACTTTTAAGCTGTAAATATGAAATAGATTGTGCTTATTGATTTTTAAATAACTTAGATAAGATCTTTCAGTTCTTTAAAATAACTCATTTTACATTAGATACACAAATAACTAATGGCTATGGTAATGCACATAATGATATATAAATTCTGACAATGTCATGGTGACACTCCTCAAAACTTGATTTGAATTCCATATAGATTAAAAAAAGTAAAAAAAAAAATCAAATCCCAATTAGGCTGATTTTTTTTAGGTAATCCATTCTTACTAAATCTAGCTGACCATCTTATATTTATAAATGAATGTGTCTAGTCATTCTTAGGTATATTACTAATAATTATGATAAAATGATCAAACCATTGGCTGACTGCTATTGGCAATCTAGGTAAATATTCTTTTTTGTTCTCTATTTCATATGAAGCAGGAGGCTGTTAGGGAGATATTTTCAATACTATGGGATATTGTAGTATGTTTTATATCTACTATAACCAGGATAGCTTGGATAAAATTTTAACTATGCTTTAAACTTTTGCTCCCAATAGCAAATAAATTCATTTTCCAGCCCTAGATGACATTCATTTCAGTTTTGTTTTATAAGCATATAATAATTGATATATTTTATTATAGACATATAAAGGTACATTTATATAATGATTTATTTTAAAGTTACTATAACAATATTCTTCACAAATTACATAAGCCTGAAGTCAGTAGGTTAATGTATACTAAATACTAATATTATTTATTCTATAAACAGACCATAATCCATAAAAAGTAAATTTAGAGACATATTATTTAAAATATGCACTATAATTGACGATTGAGAAGTCGGTTTAAATGTAGAGATTGCAGTGTAAAATATTTTAAGAGATTGAAAATAACATCAACCTATTAATGATAAAGAATTCTGAGTTATACTTTTTGGTCATCAATATGCTATTTTTTAGTTATTCCAGCCACTTTCCGGCAAATAATTTTAAATATATACAATTAGCGTATGGATACTCTTAATTAAACATATACACGTATTACAGGGTTGTTGAACACTCCCTAATTAAACACAAACACATATATGCAGTAAACATTTTTTCACTCAATGGTTAAAAAGATATATGATATCCTAAGTTTCATATATAATATAATTAAATGAAAGAAATTTTGTTTATTTATTAATTTATTTATTTTTTTGCTTGTGGAAAAAAAATATTAATTAATCAAATTTCCATTTAATTAAAATATGTTTAACCACGTTTGATTTAAACTAATTAATTAAAAGTGGGAATAAAAGGAATTGTTTTTAATCAATCTGTTTTATTTTTCTTTCATTATTATTCATCTTTAAAACATATTTTAAATATTTGATAACGACAAATGATCGTTAATATTAAAATGTTGAAATGCAAATGAGAAACGTAAGCCAAGTCATGTGATTTTTTGTTTTTTTTTTACTATATATTTTGTTGCCAAAAAAGTAAAGCTACCTAATGCTGCACGTAATACAATTTAAGGTTGATGACTTAATTTCAGAACTTAGTAGCTAAACAATCAACTTTCTTGAGCTCAAAACATCAGGATATTTGTCAAGACCAAGCTAATAACAAAAATGACATTAAAGAAACAAAAGCTGACTGAAGGACAAACTATTATTCACTAGTTAGAAACCAGACTTTTATAATCTTAATATTAATATAATTTGGGGATCAACTATTATTATAGTTTCAAAACACATTATAGAAGAAGTGGTATAGTGTGTGTTACATAGTTATATAATATATATATAATATTCAAATATAAGTATACTGTCTATACTAAATTTAATGTAATAAGAACGGACTTGAACTCAGACTTTCAAGCCACCTACAGATATGCACTCCATTTTATACAACGGATGCGCATTACCAAATATATATATATGAAAAAAGGTAAAGGATTTCCGATATATAAATTTTATGCTGAATCAGTATTCATCATTTAGTCCAGACTACCACATCTCACTCTCTCTCACACACACACACCCTCACACGCACACATATATAATCAATGGTCAGTTTATGTTAAAATATCAAATCTTCAAACATTAATGGATATGCTTTAATGTTTTCCATTTTCCAACTCTTCAGCTATCCATATCATTGAAAATGCCATGATGGAACAATCAAAGCCTTTGTTGATGACAATATTATTATGATACCCTGATGACTAAGTCATTCTAGGACATTAATATGTCCATTTAAATATGGATGAAAAGAATACAGGCTTAATACGTAATATTCAAACATATGTTTGTTGTATATACAAAATTTAATGCAATTAGAAGTAACTTGAACTCAAACATTCAAGCTCCCTACAGCTACGTCATCTATCTTATACAACTGGTACATATGACCACATACATGTGAAAAAGATAAATGATCTTCAATTATACATATTTCATGTTGAATCAGTACTCAATCTCAGACATATGTACAATCCAACACATACTTACAATCAGTGCACCAATTGAATACAAGTGTGGGAGATGATCTTTGGAACTGACATATATGTGCTGGTTTATCATAAGATACATATATTGGAGATTATTTATCTTCTTCATTATGTATGTGGACATGGGTATCAGTTGCATAAGATAGCAGGTATAGCTGTAGGGAGTTTCAAGTCCCATAAAGAAGGTAAGACAAAACACCTAATAACAGGTGAGATAAAAGTTGTTCAAAATATTTATTTGGACCACAATACAATATAAAACAAAAATATCACCAGTATAATAAAACATTGTCATTCCAACTCTGCACTAAAATGCCATGACAGAAGTTGGAATGTTATCTGTAAAAATATTAATGCCATATATTTGAAAATTTTTAACATTTTTTTCTAATATTAGATCTTCGTTGAAGACTAGTTTAGCAACATTGTACCAATAAAAAAAACAATGTTGCATTTGTTTAAAATTCCTTTGATAATCTTTATAAAGCACTGACTTCTCAATGTTTCATAAATTAGATAGATAGATAGATAGATAGATAGATAGATAGATAGATAGATAGATAGATAGATAGATAGATAGATAGATAGATAGATAGATAGATAGATAGATAGATAGATAGATAGATAGATAGATAGATAGATAGATAGATAGGTAGATAGGTAGGTAGGTAGGTAGGTAGGTAGGTAGGTAGGTAGGTAGGTAGGTAGATAGATAGATAGATAGATAGATAGATAGATAGATAGATAGATAGATAGATAGATAGTTAGGTAGTTAGATAGGTAGGTAGGTAGGTAGGTAGGTAGATAGGTAGGTAGGTAGGTAGGTAGGTAGGTAGGTAGGTAGGTAGGTAGGTAGAAAGAGAGAGAGATAGATAGAGAGATGGAAGGAGGGGGGGGGGGATGGATAGATAGATAGAGAGAAGAGAGATAGATAGATAGATAGATAGATAGATAGATAGATAGATCAGATAGGTAGATAGATAGATAGATAGATAGATAGATAGATAGATAGATAGATAGATAGATAGATAGATAGATAGATAGATAGATAGATAGATAGATAGATAGATAGATAGATAGATAGATAGATAGATAGATAGATAGATAGATAGGTGAATAGATAGATCGCAAGTTACTAATAGATAAATCGATGAGTAGATATAGAGAAATAAGTGCGTTAAAAAACCGAATGGATACAAACCCAGGTTGCAATGAAAATGTTGTAAATGACGTAAGTAGAGAACTGGAATAATGCTTAGCATTATGGCCCTATTTATTGATAACAAAATTAAAAATATATACAGTTTATGCTTGCTTGATCAAAAAAAATCCTGAATAGTTCTGTAGGAAGATATTTTAAAACAGTAAACAAAAAAAGATATTGCAAATAGACTTTATTAAAAAATTCAATTTGTTAATTGGTCTATAATGAAAATTTGCTTGATTTTTTTGTATAATTTTTCCTTTAATTAAAACCATTTAAAAGTTAGATGGGTTGGTTCTATAGAGACCAATTCTGTTCTATGATTCTAATAAGCAGTTAGTTATCACAACAACACAAGTCCCAATTAATTATTATATTTAGAAAATTGAAAGGGTTAAGTAATAAAATATTAGTAAAATTATGGCCAATAAAACTTTTTTAGTAGGTATTACATGTTTTGGTTACTTCAGTCCTTGCAAAATAAGTGAATAAAAATAAATTTAAATTTAAAAAATACTATAAATTAATACATTGTACAAGCTTAATCCTGCATTTATATATGTAATATATGTAGGGTTTGAACTCAGACTTTCACACGACCCACCACTCTCAGTGCCATCTCATATTGCTGAGTACTGATCATATATATGTGTGAGGATAGTAATCTGGACCAACTGATGATTGCTGGGTTAGCATGAAATACATATATTAGTGATTATTTTCTTTTCAACATGTATCTGATCAGGTGGGTCAGCAATATGAGATGGCACTGAGAGTGGTGGGTCGTGTGAAAGCCTGAGTTCTAAATACTATAAAATAAATATTCCCGCAAGTATACTTTCAAAAAATAATAATAATACTTTTTTACATAATTAATTCTAATTGAAAACATGTTTTCAGCTTTCAAGAATGAATTAATAATTTAAAAATTTATTAAATTTCTACAGGATATTATTACTAACGTACTAATAGTTAAGAAACTTGTCTTTGATTAATTCGGGCAATTTTACAATAACCTTTGCACTACTTCACAAAAAATCGTTACGGAAAATATTTTCATAAGGGCTTTGGGCGTTTTATTTTAAGACTAAAAATAATTTATTGGTCTTTAAATATTTAACTAGTTTCTCTTTTTTTCTAATCATACAAAATATGTTTTCGCACTTGGATAACTATGTGGGATAAACAAATTCACAGAATCACTTAAGAAAAACTGTTTTTCATGGTACAAGTACTTTTTACTTTATTTTTAATATTTCTGCCCACTGTTTATCTGTTTTTATACAATTTTAAACTTACAAATAATTTTATTTGAAAAAAAAAGATTTTTTTTCCAAATCATTCATAGCCTAATTATGAGTTTAATTGATTTATTTCTTTTAGGTGCGACAATAATATTTCAAGAGAGTTTTCATGATATTTAGTAAAGATAATAGAACAAACTCAAAACTGAAGAAAAATTAGTTCCAATTAACTGAGGGAAATAGTCAAGTGTTCAAACTATCACTAGGATTGCTAGCCTGACCATGACAGTATTAACATGGATTTGAACCTGGATGGAGTATTGAACTTTTTAAGGTACCACTCTAACCAACTAAGCCATTGATCTGTCACTATGCCGCATGATATGAGGAAATATGAGTTTTAAAAATTCAAAATTTATATATCAGTGAATTCCTTGTGTCTTATCAAAGAATGATAACTAGATAGGGTGTTTGAATCTTTACATACACATCACACATATTCAACCTGATTTTAAGTGCACTTTTATATGACCTGAACTTCTAATTATTTTTTAAACTTTTAGGGTTTATATCTTTGGATATTTTGCATGTTTGAATAATATAAATATAGTTCTGAACAATAAATTATTAAAGCCTATAAAGCTGTGATTCACCTTAAGTATTCAATTTGATCGCATCCAATTTAATTTTCAACACTGACACTATTTATGGATGACAATTTTCTCTTGTCTACAATGCTATGATTATGATAGAATATGGTATCCAAAGTACTTAGCTTCAAATAAATTCTTTTATATTTCACATCCAAACTTGTTTAGTCTTTAAATGATTTAACATTTGCTTATTCATTACAATATGAAATGATATATAGCGTAGAGAGTTATATAAAGTTTGTGCATCTAAAAAACAGAGATTGAACCATTATCCATAAATGTGAGATCTGGAGTCAGCAATTCTACTAGTATATGTAACTACATTTGAAAGTGGAGAATAGTAATTAACATTAAAACATATTTATTTTAATATTTTGTTTGTAAACGCTGTTTTTAAATGTAAGTTTCTACTAGCAAATTATACAAATCTTTTTTTTTTAAATATATGTACACAAATCCTATTGAAAACCATTACGTGATATAAACAGATACAAGTTTATAGTTAGTAGTGGCCTTAAAAACATATATGATATTTTTAAATGCATTTCACAAACAACAATTTGGCAACAAATTAACAAATTTTGATTAGAATCTAACAGTCTTGCAATAGGCAACTATTTGAATATGCAAAACCCAAAGCACCATATGATGTTATTATCATGGATTTAATATATGCATTAATTCACCCAGTATTTTTTCAGTCAATAACTGCTTTTGTAAACATGAATAATTATGAATATCAGATAGTAGTGTAGTTGGTATTGTCATTTAGGGTCAATTAATTACTAAGTTGCATTAATAAAGTGTTGAATTCTTTAATTAAAGATTTTTTTTTATTCAAGAGTTGGTGATGTATTGATTTATCCGTTTTTCTATTGAATCTTAAACCATAATTTTGAGTGCCTGAATGTCAATTGACATCTTGAGTAACACCTTGAACAATTACTTGCTGTAAATGCAATTATTTTAATATTTATATTTAATTATTTTTCTATTTATAATGCAAAATTATAAATAATTAATCTAAATGGCTTATTGTTCAGAATTTCTTAAGAAAATCGATCAAGGAAGTGAAAAATTGCAACTGTTGTCCACAAATTTTGAATTCCAGAGTCGATCTTTTTACTTGCTAAACAGTGAAGAGCAGTATAAACTTATAATGTAGTTTGGATAACTTTTATTTTACAACTAATTATCTTAAATAAAAATATAAGTACGACTTTCGTTTGCAACGTCTTCAACATAAAAGGAGTATCATCATTATTTATAGAGTTCTGAGCAGAATTTTTTTTGTTAGAAAAATGACTTCTACAAATTATTGAAGTTGTTAGAACTTCGTGAACGTTAAATATATGTCTTCAAAAATATATTTAAAATGATTATCAAAAATATTAATTTTTTTCTCAAAAACAGTCACTCTCTAAACATATATTTTTTAAAAACCTGTTTTTTTTATTCCATACAAATAAAATCACAATTTTTAAGTCTCTTTTTAATTATCGTTTTTAATTAATTATAACACGCAAAAAACAGTATTTGACAACATTTCAGATATAGTCGCATTATTATGCTCTTAAGCAATATTGATTAAACATCAAATGAAACCTAATGAAATTAATACGCTTCCTTTATTTGATTTTTAAATAGAATAATATAGTACTTTTAAATTTTCCAATTTCCGTTATAATTAGAGCCTTAAAAATGAAATAAATTGCACTTCAATAATTAATCCAGATAACTGTTTTAAAAACAGCCAGATAAATTATCATTTTTTTTTTGGCATTTGGTACATCTTTTTTTCCATACGCGAACCCGCAACAACCGTCTGCAATCAACTAATTGCTTGCAAGGCTACTGCACTGACCTCTGGTTAACAACATTTGACGCTTTTTTTAAAAAAAACTAATTTTGTTACAAATGCAGTATATACTCACTTTGCTTTTATAACACAACACCTTAAGCTTGGACAAAGAATGATCACGTGTCACTTTTAAATATGTTTTAGTTTAACTTTATCCTTACATTTATTTGTTCATACAAGATCTGATCAAATTTAAAATAAACAACTGGTTTAAAGTAAATTTTCTATTAATTTTAAAAAGATTAACAAATCAGTTGAACATGTTTTAACCCCTTTTTTAATAATACATATATAGGCTCAGGGGATAAAATGCCGGTTTGTGAAACTTGAATCGTTTTTGTATTTTTATTTTATATCATTTATATCCTTTTAGCTTTTTTATAACTGCTGATTTATATCCTTTGGAAGAGACATCTTTCAGAAATATTTTTGTAAAAAATCAGTTAAGACTGGCTTCATTCATAATCATAAGATGTTAAAGGATCTAAAGGATAAAGTGTATATATATATATATATGTGTGTGTGTGTGTATTAGTAGGGAGGGTAGATAGAGTAAAAGTCAGTTTTAACACTTTGTTCTTTGTATTTATCTGGAATATGAAATGTTCACTTTATTAATAAATGAATAATGATGATAACATCTTATTTTATAGTGTCTAAGATATAATGATTAGCTTAAAAGTTAAAAGAAAAATATTAGAAAAGAATATTATTTCATCCTTTGAATCTCAAACCTTTTGGTAAGTTTTTTTTTTCTTGTGCATTCTTATATCATTTATTTAACTCATGGGACAACAAATAGCAGTACAATTTAATTTTTATCAATGATAATAGTAAGGAAAGTACTTTAGAATTTAAGGTTTGAACAGGATCTTTAGCAACAAGGGAGTACACATAAATGGAAAAATGTAGGTGATTTAGTCTGCAAGTTGTGTAAGAAAGACATAGAAAATATTAGATGTCTATTAATTGAATGTAAATGCCTGAAAGCAGAAAGGGTGCAAATAATGAAGTTGTGAAAAAATAAATATAAACAGTGATTATACAGAAAGTAGGTTATTGTTTTTCATGCTGTGTTTGCCAAAAGATAAGGGGGATTTAAATATAAAGACCCTGGAGTTGACAGAGATTATGTTGAGGAAATGAGATGGAGCAGGATAGAGAAGAATATGGGGAAAACTTCTGATGTGGAATGGAAAGGAAAGCCAAAGCGGACAACAGGCTTCACTGGGAGATGTGGCTGAGAGATTACTCACTCCATATAAGGAGAAGTCACAATGCATCTCATCGCGTAGACTATTTTTTGACTTTTGTCTTTATCAAGAGAATCTGAAATTCAGAGATGAGACTCCGTTAATCTAAGGTGAGATGGTCAGTGATGACTTATGCTTACTATAGATGATACTATATAAAGAAAAAGTGTTTTTATTTTAAAAACAAACATTTTCTTTTTTTTTTACTTTTTACAATTGACATACATTTTCCTTATACTTGTTTATGTGGATAACTTTTATTGATACTTTCCAAAGCAATTTAATTCAAAATATCATAATTATGGGTCTTAAAATAGCTGTACTTATCATTATTATATCTTTATAAATTTACAATTTTAAGAATAATTACAAAATAGTCATTCTACTTATAATTTGAATTGACAATTATATTCACTATTTGCCATAACTTTAACTAACACATTTAACAAGCACATTGTTTTTACTCAGTTATACTTATTTGTAGTAACTAGAAACTTTTTCACTATATATATATATATATATATATATATATATATATTATATATATATATATATATATATATATATATATATATTTGTAAGTGCAAGCTATATAAGTCATGTGACACCTGACATTTTATTATTACAATTACTATTTTGCTGTTGGGGCTTTGGCTAAATTAAATGGCTAAGACTACTAATATATGGAGTATCTGAATTAAGTTCAGACCCATATGATTTTTTCAGTTGGAGAGCTGACTTTAAAGACATGTAGATGTCTAAAAGTTTCAGATCTTCTTCTTAACAATTAACTTTTAGATAAATGCTTAGCTTGAGTTGGTTTTTTGAATCTAATGTCCCAACGCCTCACTGAAAAGACCCATAGGTCAAAACCGGTCTGGGGATGGGGACAATCCAAGATAAAAATGATTTGAAATGCCTTCTCTTGTAGGAGCATTTATCATAAATAAAATTAAAAAAAGCTTGTTAAGAGTTCATTAGCATGCTCTTAATTATATATATATATATATATGTGTGTGTGTGTGTCTAAATACCATAATATATTGATTTGCATAGTTTTTATTATTTGTATATTTTATGGACATCTATTTTGTCTCCATTATTTTATATTTATTGATTTTATATTTCTTCAAACAATACAACACTCATTTACATCACTTCTCTTAAGTCAAAAAAAAAAAAAACAACTTCCAAATTGCATTTTAACATGAAAAGTAGAATTAGTTGATCCAAGCCTTCACACACTTTCCCAATGTTTTGCTGTTTTCTCTTTAGCTAATAACAATTATATCAATTTAATTTACAAGCATTATTTTATTAGGATACACTTTTAGATAATTACTCTAGATTAAGAAATAGTCATATAATAATATAAATATTGATAGATATTATCAATCTTTATTCTAAAATTAATATACATATTGGAGTTTTATAACAAGTATAATAATTTATATACTTAAAAATGATTATTAGTGGTTAATAGTAGAAATATATTGAGTATTCTAATGTCTGCTAATAAAAACTTAGGAATTAATAATATTAAATATTAAAATCGTTATTTTGAATGATTGGTTCACATATTATCCAATCAGGTAATATAAAAATGGCCCATTGCAAATGAAAGCAATTCATAGTAACTATGAAGGATTTGTATTATCTGAGTAAAAAAATATTATATTTATATTATTTTTAGAAATGTTTATGCAATGACACGACCAATGGCATAAATTTGATTAATCGAAACATGACATGACCAATGGCAATGAATTTGATTAATCGAAACATGACATGACCAATGGCATGAATTTGATTAATTGAAATATGACATGACAAATGGCATGAATTTGATTAATTGAAATATGACATGACCAATGGCATGCATTTGATTAATCAAAACATGACATGACCAATGGCATGAATTTGATTAATCATAACATGACATGACCAACCACATGAATTTGAATAATGGAAACATGATATGACCAAACAGCATGAATTTAATAACCATAACTTAAATACTTATAAATAGCAAAATATTCTTTAAAAAATGTGTAATATTCCTACAATAGTGTGCACAAGATTGAATTTCTAAAACATAAAGCTGTAAAGCACTTTGACATGAAAAACACAAAGCAAAATAAATCACAGTAAAAGAAAACAATCAAATAGACAACATAAAACAAAGATACCTATATTTTATAATCATAGAAACAATGAAGAAGATAATATTAATCAGAAAAGTTAAGGTCCAAGTAGTAAATGATGTTTTTAAAGTTCATATTTGTTTACCTTTTTAGTACTATATCTAGATGCCTATTTATTGATCAATATTATAATGAATAGATGAATTGAATGTGGCTGTTAGCATATGGAAGGTAAGTTGCCTACATAATTAGTTTAAACATTTTCCATTATTCATCCAGATGTAAATCTCTGCTCATAAATTATGGCAAATAAATATCTACTTTATATTTTTGTCTCACTTTTTGTATATTTATCTCTAAATGTTTATAAAATTAAAAGAAGAAATATTGTTAAAATTATTGATAGTTACATAGGAAAGTCATATATATATATATATATATGTATATATATATATATATATATATATATATATAAGTCTGCATTCAGAACAGGTTATATTTATCTGTTTAAGAAGGTTTAATTAAATTCTTTGTATCAACAATTTTAGTCTCTGTGGTTAAGTTGTATTTATGCTTTTAACATCAATTATAATAATGTAAAAATATTGTAAATTAGAAAAATATAAAAAAAAAGGAAAATAAAGGAAGCTATGCTAGTATACAAATAGAAACAATACTTAATTAACAAACAGGCAGAAAATGTTAAGATCATGGAATTGTGAGAAGGTTAGATTTTTAAAGTGTTAGTTGGCAAATACTACAAGGATAATCTGACGTGCTCTTAAATGGATAAAATTTTTAAAGTTATACTATATATGTATCTAATTACTGTGTTTATAAATATTCAATTATATATAAGACATATTTTGTGAGTTCATCCATGTTAAAAAAATTTAAATATTGATATACCGATGTTTCAATTTGATCACACAAGTCATCCACTGGGTGATAAAGGGAGAAAGTCAGTTGTAGAGGTGCTACAATTACTGATTTGAAAAAAATTGTTAAAGTTCCACTAACAGCAAAAATGTTAAGTTAAGAATGTTTTTTTAAAAAAAAAATTTCTAAATAGGATAAAGTTACAAAACATTCTTAATTTAACATTTTTGCTATTCATGGAACTTTAATGTTTTTTTTCAAATCAGTGATTTTAGTGCCTCTACAACCATATTTCTATCTTTATCAGCCAGTGGATGACTTGTGTGCTCAAGTCAAAACATCTGTATATCAATATTTAAATTTTTTAACATGGATGAACCTGCAAAATATGTCTTTTATATATGCAAACCATGAAAATCTTCATATCAACATATATATATAATCCGTTGAAGATTACAAATCAATGTTTTTTTTTTTGTAATAATTGTGTGCAATGTTTTAGCATAATACTATAGTTAAAACAAGTAGAACATTTTTTAATAAACTACTTCAGATTATTAAATATATTTATTAATGTTTTATTATTTATTTTGTAAATAATATTACTGTTTTGTTTATTAAATTTGAGTTAATAGTCTTATTAGATTTGATAAGTATATGATATTATTATTATTATTATTATTATTATTATTATTATTATTATTATTATTATTATTATTATTATTATTATTATTATTATTATTATTATTATTATTATTATTTAAAATATCTTTTAAATCATAAACATTTGTTATTTAATTACTCAAAATAACATATTTTATTACTTTATTAGAATTCAATAATTATGAAAGGTGAACCTAATATTTTCATAGACCACATTTGGTATTATTTAAATGTAAAGAGATAACCAATAAATTCTAGAGAAGAATTTTATAGAGAATCATCAAGTTTAAATAATTTTATTCATCATTTTACATATTTATAAATTTTAGTACATAATAATTTAAAGGGGTATTTTGTGAATAAATCCTTGTACTTAATAATTTTAAAATGAAATATAGGTATTAATTTTTTTACATTCAGTCAGGTTATTATTTGCTTAATAAATAAATATTATTAATATATTTTAGATATATTTCAGTATAGTATTAGTTTACTTTATTCCTATGACATAAATAAAATATTCTGCCCAAATTTATTCATTACAGATTTACTTTTCTCAATTTGTGTTGCTCTATTAATTTTAACTGGTCCATTTATATTGGTATAGATTTGGAATACCCAAATACCTGAGGTGTTTGTAAGAGGACTTGTTCAATTAATTCTGTTACAATATTTGAACCTGCAACCCCAAGATAGTATGTTCTGAAGCCAATGATTGCAAAAGAAAAATCAAGAAGGCATACTTTGTTGTCAGTGATAACAATGCCATAAATAGACATGATACATGTTTTTCTATTTTGAGAAAATGGACAAATTAATTTGCATTCACATTTGCATATTTTATTAGTTTATAACATCACAGCAATGTTTATAACTTATTTTGGCCATGAATATGAGGGAAAACCTCAAAAGTACTAGGCCTAAATTGATTTGATTTTTTTTTTGGTTGATACTTATAGCTTCTTCTGAATTGGGTAAATCGCTTTTATATGCTAATATATTATTATTATTATTATTATTATTATTATTATTATTATTATTATTATTATTATTATTATTATTATTATTATTATTATTATTATTATTATTATTATTATTATTATTATTATTTAAAAAACTTTTTTTACAGTATAATCTTAATTTATATATGTTTACAATACACATAGAAATTGTCTGAGTTATACATATATATTTGTGCATATTGAAAAGTCCTGTACATGCATAATTCAGTAACAGTAGTATTTTATGGTAATCAAAGCTTATCAACAAGATGGAAGTTATTATTCACAATATATTGCATATATACATTAACTCATGTGTTAGTAAAATAAAAATAGTATAATCTCAAATAATATTTGGAGATAGGTGTGAAATATTATAGTGGAGCCACAGTATTAGCTATATTTTGTTCCCAGCCATTATGCACAAATTAATCATTGTAATCAATATTGTGCCTCAATATTTTGAGACTGTCCATAATTTTACGAAAATTACAAAAATAAAGTGGCCCAACAAGAGTGCCTTCAGGCATATAACCTAGAACCAAATAGCAAAGCATGTTCAACAATTCTGATTATGTATTTATTTATGAACAGCATCAAGAAAAATATTTTTAAAATGTAATCTTACATGGACTTATTTCTACCAAATGGACACCTTACTATTTAAATAATAACTAAATTAAAATAAACACTTAAATAAAATTTAATTAGTTATTATATTCCTTTACTTATTGGGATCTTTTCTAATTTCCTACTTTTTTAACCAACCCTATCTGACTCAATCTATAAATAAATGCAAAACACTAAATTAAAATAAACACTTAAATAAAATTTAATTAGTTATTATAGTCCTTTCCTTATTGGGATCTTTTCTAATTTCCTAATTTTTTACCAACCCTATCTGACTCAATCTATTAATAAATGCAAAACACAAATGTAAATTTAAGGACAAATCTATATCTCTTTTGAAAATGTGATATAAATTATTTAACAAGTGTTCTTTTCTCTAAGGAGCATGTACCATCACATATGACAGAAGTCCCAGTTGATCAATGGCAACCCTCATCAAGTGGGAATAAAACTCAAGAGTGTCTTACTAATAATAGTGTGCTGAATAGTGATGCTCAAACCCTCTCTTTCTAACATCAGATACTATATTTTAAATCTTGATGGACAGCATAAGTGTTCATCATTTGCTTACAGCCTTCAGGGCATCCATTTCTTTCTAAAACCAGATTCTATCATAAGATTTTTCTGTTAACTTATGGACAAACTTGTTAACTAAACTTTTACCCCCCCCTCCTGTTTTGGCTTGTTTTTAGATCAAGCAGTTAATATTCATTCTCATATACATATTTGAAATATAATAATCAAGAGAATTATATTAACAAAGCAAAAAAAAAAGATTAATAAAAATTAATAACTTATAGTTAATAACCCATAGCAAAAAAAGAATCTCTCTATTGCTGAAACTTTTTTCCTTCTTTACAATTAAGTGACTGGATTCTATTACTCTATTGCACGGGATGGAATAAAAGTTAACCAAGTAATAATTTATAGTTACCTGACCAATTAGATTCAACTTTCTCCAGGTAAATAAAGTTCTTATATGCTGGAATGAATTCTGCATGTTGTCCACTGGCTTTTTTTATGTTTTTGGCTAGCTGGCTAAACTTTCTTTTGTCCATAGTTGATCATAAATGGTAGCTCCAGATGAGTCAGGGAAGCAAATTTTCCAAGGAGAAAGTTTTTTAAATGTTCTGTTTAGCTGGAGAACATTCTCTTGGCACTGGCTAACAATATTTTCTGGCAACAGATCTGGATCAACAATTTTTTTTAGCAAAATGTTCCTGACTGCTTGAACAATAGAGAACTTCACAATTTATACTTTTAATGTCCTTTCAAGAACCAGATGCACACATTTCATTTATTTTTAGCTATATTTTAGCACTCCAATTGTTGTCCATTTTTGGTCTATTTTTCTTTTAATTTGTAGAAAAATTTTGGATCGATCAGCATAATAGATAACAAAATACTTTTTCTATCTGAAGTTTCAACAATAGAACTAATTACAGAAAAAAAATCTATATTGTTTTTCTTTCCCTCAGTCTTCTATTTCCAAGAATTATAATCAAGATAAAAAAAAACTTTTATTAAAAACTTTCAATATCTTATTTTTATCCTGATTTAATTTGTTTAATAATTAAACTGAAGGAATGTTGATTCCTTCCAGACTAAAAAACATTTAAAACAATATTTTTTTTAAAAAAAAAAATAAACTAATATATATGCACTTTTAATAAATTATATATGTATGCACATATACATGAGCTGGCAGAAAATACCAGCTCAATATTGAAGAGAATTTCCGTTTCAATGGGCTGTTGTAATATGAGCCTTTTGTTTAAATGGGGGTGTGGCTGAAACAAAATAGCTAGGGCATATTTCAAATATTTTTTTTTTTTCCATGTGTCATAGCATCGGCCGGGACGCGAACCCACAACCGTCTGCAACCAACTACTTGCTTGCATGGCGGCTGCGATACCTCTCGGCTAACAACGCAAGACATATTTCAAATATTTCATATAAAATTCAGCTAGTATTACACATTGGTTTTTTTCTTAAAATTGAGTTTGGGAAGTACAATGAATGTTGTATAATCTTTCTAAGCAAATTTAAAATTAAATGTTCGTTTATTTGCAATGTAAGATCTTTACTTACTTAGTTTCACACTTATTATTTAAATTAGCTTGAATTTTAATATATATATATATAGTAGATCAATGCAATCAATATTCAATTTCCCTTTTCAATATTCTGCCAAAATTCAAGTTTTTCTTTATTTAAATTCGGAGAGTGCCTGAAAAAATATAGCTATGGGTCATTTTAAATATTTTCCCATTATATTGTGCATAATAGTTTTATGTTTTGTTAAGAAGCTTCGATTACAATAGGATACACATATTGTTTATTGAACTGAATATACAATACTTTTCAACAAATATGGTATTTTTCAGTGTATAACAAATATACTCTCTACGCTGAACATAATATTATTAGAAAGCATTTAAACTCAGGTTTTCAAGTTTTTTGCAGCTATTTATTTCATCTTATACAACTGATGCACATGGCCACATATACATGAAAAATATAAATGATTTTTAATAAACGCTGAAGAATTGTTAGGTCAAGAAGATTGAAACCTATCCATTAAAGTTTAAAGATCACTATCTTAATATAAACTGGGCACTGATTCTAGATGTGTGTGGTAGAGGATGATCTAGACCAACTGACCAGTGCTCTTCAGCATGAAATACATTTATTGAAGATCATTTATCTTTTTATATGTATGTCGTCATGTGTATCAGTCGTATAAAATGGCATAAATAATGGAAGGAAGTTCGAAAGTCAGAGTTCAAATCCTTTATATATATATATTCCTTTTTTGTTTAAGAATTTTATAATGCAAACATATTAAGCTATCAACAAAAGCATTTGGATACTAGTGTTTCGTACCACTAACTTGCTTAATAAGTGAAGGTTGTTTGCGCATGCATAATGAGAGATGGCGATTAATTTTTCTGAATTGATAATAGATTGTGGTACAAATTAAATTGATGTCAGGGATGAAGTGACAAAAATCAAAGCGACTTAATAAATAAACACACATATAAATTGAAATTTCTGAAAAAGACTCAATGTGAAATAATTTTCAAATTGTTTTGGATTTTTAGCAGCAATCGGTTTCTTTCAACTTAACTGGTATCACAACAATTGACCAGTGCAGAAATTCAGATTATTCTCCCTCGCTGCGCATGCATTTTGCATACAATCCTCATTGATACACATCAACGTCTGAATCTTCATGTCCATATTGAAAGCTCGATATTTTTTCATAACAAAAAAATTAGGCAGGAGAGTGGTATACATGTGTATGTGCGCTCGCGTATAATAATTAAAAAAATATATATTTTTTGAAATTTTATATATAAATATTAACAATTTTAACACTATTTATTCTTTTTAAAATTATAAATATATATATATACAAATAAATAAATAAATCGCGGCAGGTAGGCAGAGGAATATACATTTCAACCTTAGAAAACAAGAACAATAAAAAAAATACTTAAATAGAATAAAATATACGTCGTATCTCATGTTTTATAGATGAAATGCTAACCAGAAATTATTGTGTTTTCCATAGGCTATGTAAATATCTGACCTTTGAAATATATTCCGTTTTTATGATTCTAACATTAGCATAGAAACTCAATAACTAGCAATCAGAATTTAGCATAATCTTTAAAAAAATTGTGGAATATAAGTATTAATTAGATAAAAGATTTAATATTCTTTAGAAAAATTGATCAATAAATAACTTTTATGGAATTTAAAATTTAAATAATTGGTTTTTTAATATCCAAAGAAATTGTTTTGTAAGTGTATATATTTTTTATGTATTATAAATAAAAATGAATAAATTATTAATGCATTTTTTCAAAGATTATGACAAAGCTGGAGGGAAAAAACAGAGATTATTGGTTTTAAATAGACATTGTGATTTTATCTACAGTAAGAATATTAAATATTGTTTTTTATTCATTATTTTCTTTCTTTACATGCTGATATGTGTACAAATTTATTAAAAATAATATGATTTATTTGATAATATTTGATCCCCCTCCTCCTCCGACATCATTCTAATAGTTTCAATGTAGATTTTTTCATAAAATTAATCATCTTATAATATCTATCTAGATATTGTAAGTTATAATAAAATTGTTTTTGCTATAATATATATATATATATATGTGTGTGTGTGTGTGTGTGGAAAGAGACTAACTTCAATCACCATAAGTATTCATTGTTTGGCTGCTACCAAATATAAACATAATGACCAATTTACTGTGATGTGTCTATCCATCTGAGGAAATAATCCATCATCAGCTTTCTTATAACAATGACAAATAAATAACAAACAACTTTTTATACTAATATATAAGCCTTATGGGAAAGAATAAAAGATAAATAATTGATAATAGTTAATATAAATTCAAATATGAAATGTAAATATCCAATAAATTTTCAAATAAAATAATTAAACTAAAATATATTCAATAATATTAACCAATTCACTATGGTAATGATGATGATATATAACCTAATAACCTAGCTCTAAAGATTAAGTTAAAAGTAAATCCAAATGTATTTTAATTTGATTTTCTAGATTCAGTTTAAAATGAATCTTGAAGCACCAAACTTCCTAAAAAGAGTGTTTACTTCTGAAAATGCTAATACCAATTATTTTTATTATTTGAAATTAGTACTGTTATCCCTGTGTGTTTTCCAGTGGATTGCACTTTTCAAGAATCATGGGTATTATAGCATATGTTTACAATGAATTTAAAAAGAAAAAACACACCAAATTGGTTGATTTACAATAATACAATGAAGTTGTAATAATTAAATTTGTTAAGTACATACTCATTACCTCATTACTTAAAGTAATATATATTAAGGCTATAAAATTAAGATCATGCATTTGAGCAATGACAGTAGAGATCTCTACAAATCTTAAATAAATCTTGGTCTCTACTGTCATTTTTCAGGCGCATGTTCTTAAGGTTATAATTAATATAATATAAAATTGGTGCTTATATATGTGCAATCTCTATTAGATAAATATAACACAAATTATTGAAAATATGACAAACAAAATTATAAGTATTAAATCATAAGGCCTTATGATAATGATAAGATCTTATCAACTATGTTAAATTTGTAAAATTTTAAATGATGTTTTTCTGCAAATATCATGCTTTTAGTATATATATGAATAAGTTTTTAGTAATTGCTCCATGGTGATCTCTGCTTGTTTAGGTTTTAGTGAAGATAGAAAGTCAATACAGTAGGTCTTGGTAGATCCTTTTGTACAGTCTATTTCTCTTTTTAGAACATGAATTTCTTCATTAAAGCAGGTAATATTGAATCTATGCAACTTCAAGATTCATTTCTGGGTCAAATTGTATAATTCCAGGTATTTTGACCAGTGTTGTTTTTGGTTTCTTGTGCATATATAGTGTAACTGGACAATACCCAACCCCACTCTTGGTTGGTTTTATTTCCTAATGATCATATTACAGGAAGGAACTATCGATTGGCATTCCTCAATGCAGATGTTACCCCACCTACAACAATATTTCCTACTCATCAGAGGATGTAGCACCATAGAGACTGGAAGCATCTAGAAATTTATGTGTTTGATTTCCCAAATGGCACCGTTAGAGTTCCATCTCACTACAACCTTACTTACTATTGTCTGGTTATGCTGAACGTAGCTCAGGAGGCATGAGATTCTTGTGAACCAGTATATAAATGGATGAATGATGCAAATGAAATTGGCAAAAGGTATTATTTATTTTGAAACAATAATTTTATTTAATAACAATATGACTTATAAAGTTCTTGAAGAAAAAGAAGAAAAGTCTGCTTACAGTCTCTATACTGGCTGTCTTCATATCCATGTGCACATTATGGATGTTTTTCTGATTGTTCCTTAGTGGGAATTGTTCTTTTAGGTTTGAAAATCCCTCATCTGCATAGATACACATCCATGTGTATAGAAGTAATTACTTTATTTAGGTATCTTGAAGTATTTATTCCATCCAAGTATCTTGAAGTACTTATTTTAATCTGGTATCGAGGAATATGTGTTTTAATTCAGGAATCCCAAAGTATTTATTTTTATTTTACATATCATATAAGTATGGGTTTGAACTACTTATTTATCATATCAATACAATTTGAAGCCATTATTGGGAAGAGATTTATTATTACTTAATATATTCAGTGTGGTTTTGAATCACTTATTCACCATTTCAATACAGTTTGAAATCATTATTTGGGAGATATTTATTATTACTTAATATATTCAGTGTGGGTTTGAACTACTTATTAATCATATAAATACAGTTTGAAGTCTTTTTTTGGAAGAAATAAATTATTACTTGCTATTTAGTGTGGGTTTGAATCACTTATTCATCATATCAATACATTTTGAAGTCATCATTTGAAAGAGATTTATTATTACTTAATATATTCAGTGTGGGTTTGAACCACTTATTCATCATATCAATATATTCTGAAATCATAATTTGGAAGAGATTATATTATTATTCCTTAATTCACATATATAAACATTTCCTTAATTTATGTATGTGTGGTTCCAAAGGCAATTCATTCTATCAAAGTTTTTTTTTTTATATAAAATAATAACTGTTATTCAGAATAAATATTTTTTTTTATTATTTGGAAGCATTTTAATAATCAATCAATAAAGAAAATATTTTATTAAATCATAGATTATCTTAATAAACACATCTTAGAAAATATTTTTATTTCACCTATTACACCACTGCTTTCCATTTTTAAATATATTTTGTTTATGTATTACTTACAATCAATTAATTTAAAAGCAACATTTCATTATATTGTATTTTAACTTAAGAAATACAATTGCTAAATAATTTTACCTATTATTAAAGTCTATAAAACCTGAACCCTACATATGCTTTTGGATCACTAATAATTTTTCAATCAATCAGGGGTGTTCTGAGAGCTTAACAAGTCTATGGTCAGTTCACAGGTGAATCAAGGGCAAAGGAGAGAGAAAGCTATATTTTTACCCAGACATTTGAAGATATATTTTAACCACTTGTTTCTTCATTTAATTTTTTTTAGTTACAGGTTCCTTCTTTTTATTATTCATAGTGCTCCAAGATTTGTTGGGCTAGTAGTCATATAATATGAGTTTCACTAATAATAGTCTTGATGCTTTCTAATCATATGGCTGCTACAAAAGTTCCTTAAGCAATCTCTGCTCCCCTATTTATCTCTTTATGCTTTTCTTATCTCTAAATTTCAGGATCGATCTAACACCAATCTTCTTAGAGGTCTGTGTGTTTATTTTCTTTCCTCATTGGCCATCTATTTTTGGAAAGAACAGATTCTAATAACTCTTATCTGATGATTTTAAAAAAAACATCTATTGATTTTTATGCTCACAGCAATCTTTTTTTTTTATTAATTGTTAATTACAGCATTCTTTTTGATAATCTGTAAAATTTAACAGTATTTTTAATATTTTAAAATATTAATTTTTAAATTGTTGTCATCTTTTTATTTCTTCATTTTAACTTTTATTTTTGAAAACTGTTTCATCTTTTTTTTTAATTTTATCTCCACAGTTTTAAATTGGGGCAGGGGGGGTTCAAATTATATATGTGAAACAAACTATATATTTCAATAGTAAATAATCTTTCACTAGCTAATGCCATCATACTTGTTGTAGTAAATGAAATATTGAAAGAAACTTTAAAACAATCAGCAATATATGCCTATCCAAACTATTTTGACCAAATTTTTTACTATCTTCATGGAATCACTCTTCACTGCTTCTTGAGTCAAAGCTTAGATTAAACTGCTGTTGTTTTTCTATTTATTTATACTTTCTCATGCTTTTATTTTATAATACTAACTTGTAATCAAGGATGTTTATATATATATATATATATATATATATATATATATATATTGATATATCTTGATATATATATATATATATATATATATATCAAGATCTAATTATGAACATAAATATTTATTTTGCAACATGTGAAAAAACATATTTTAGCTACATATTTATCGGATTTTATTAAACCTACAATCCCATCTATTAAATCATATATTAAAAACTCTTTTCATTTTATTTCTGTTATAAAAAAAATTAAATTAATTCTAAGGACATTCTGGTCAGTTTTGATGGTGTGTCTTTGTTTACAAACATTCCAATTTATGAAGCTTTAAATATAATTTCACAACATTGCAATTTACCAGACCATATTATTGCTTTGATTAAACATTGTCTCTTGAACATATATTTTGTAGTACAATGGATGGCATTACAGATGAAGTTTTTGGTACTCCTATGGGCTCACCTATCTGAGGAGTAATAGCTGATTTATTCAATGAAAATTTAGAAACTTGTGCTTTAGTATCATCACCCTTAAAAACACTCATTTGGCACAGATACATAGATCATACTTTTGTCATATGGCAACATGGAAAAAATAAATTAGATGATTTTTTTCTTACATTTAAATAATACACATCCTCATATTAAATTTACAATGGAGACAGAGTCTGATGGAAACTCTGTTTTTTTTTCATGTTCTAGTCACCAGAACACCAAATAGTTTGTCTTTTTTGATTTACAGAAAGAATACTCACACAGACAGATATTAATATTTCCATTTTCATCATCACCCAACTCAGATAGATTTTGTAGCCAAAACTATTTTAAATAGAGCAATTAATCTTTCAGATAAATGACACCTGAAAGAAGAAATAAATCACATTTATAGTATTTTATTAGCAAATAGTTATAATTATAAATTTATAAAAAAAAGTTTTATTTCAAGCCCAAATGGACAAAATAGGAGACAAAAACATAATAAATCAGCTATTAGGATTTGTGTCCCATATGTAAAAGGAACTACAGACAGTATTGGATGTATATTAAAACACTATATTATAGATACAACATTTTCTAGACATCAAAAGATCAGCAATATAATAACAAAGTCTAAGGATTCAATCCCTCTTGAATCTCATGGTGTTTATCAAATCTCATGTGAAAATTGTAAATCTTCTTACATAGGTATGAGTAATCATCACATTAGTGTTAGGAGAAATGAGCATGCTAATGCAGTTAAACAACACTCATCATCATCAGCACTCTAACTCCATATTATAGATTCAGGCCATAAATTTGATTTTTTTAGGACCAGGATCATATCCAGATGTGATAATCTCTACCAGTGCAAAATTAGAGAAGCTATTGAGATACTTAAAAAGCCAGATTGTATCAATAAGTTAGATGATACATGTAAACTTCCTCTTATTTGGAAAGATTTTTTTTAAAAAACATTCATAATTTAATATTTTAGCTATTGGTGGAACTTTAATGATTATATAAATCAGTGATTGTAGCATGTCTACAACTGTCTTTCTACCCTTTATCACACAGTGTGATCAAGTTGAAACATCAATATATCAATATTTCAATTTTTTAACATGGATGAACCGCCAAAATGTCTTTTATATATGCAAACCCATGAAAATCTTCGTATCAACATATATATATATGTGTGTGTGTGTGTGTGTGTCTTGTGTAACAGCAACAATTAGATTACATAATGATACTGGGAAAGTCAACATTGAGAAGGGTGTACGACAAGGTGACTCCATATCTCCAAACATTTTTTCAGCAATGCTGCAAGAAGTATTTTGTGTATTAAAATGGGAAACTAAAGGGAATGAAAAAATGGAGATTATTTAAGTCATTTAGATTTTGCAGGTGATGTAGTTGTTTGTGCAAATAATGCTTCAGACCTGCAGAAAATGTTGCAGGAGTTATCATATAAAAGTAGGAAAGTAGGACTAAAGATAAATGTTAAAAAGACTAAAGTAATGTTTAATTGATTGATTATAATGAATTAGAAGAAGGTAACAGTTACAAATACCTTGGTCAGATTATTAATACAGATGGAAACATAATGGATGAAATTAATCATAGAATTAAACTTGGTTGGAGTGCTTTTGCTAGAAATAACTTGATACTAAAAGGAAATGTGCCTGTGTGTTTGAAAAGGAAGGTTTTTAACAAATGTGTTTTTCCTGTTCTTACTTCTTGATCTGAGAGTTGGACACTTAATAGAAGAGCAATACAGAAATTTCAGACCACTCAAAAAAATATGGAGAGATGCCATCTAGGAGTAACAAGAAGATAATGAAAACACAATGTATGGGTAAGAGAACAAACAGGTGCTACTGACCTCATTGAAAAAATTAAAAGATTGTAAAAGACCCAGAATAAAACCACATGTGAGATGGATGAATGAGATGAGAAAGTGTGCAGGGGTAAAGTGGAGAAGAGAAACTAAAGACTGGAAAAGATGGATTGAACTTTGAGAGACCTTCATCATGCAGTGTATTGATAATGGTTGATGATATATATATATATATATATATATATATATATATATATATATATATATATATATATATATATATATATATATATATATATATATATATATATATCCACAGATGGCATCCTACCAAGACTGCCAATCAAGTGTATGTTTTGTTAACATAAACGTCAGAGTAGTTAGTATTCACTATCTCTAACTATAATTCCACTTTCAGATCATGATTTCAAGCTATTTGCTATCGTCAGTGAAAGACAGGAATAAAGAAACTAGATCTGAATACAAACTCTGAGCGTTTATGAAACAATTTCTATTCAGCTTGCAAGCGTGAATTTTTTAGACACGTAATGTCTTCAAACTCAGCGTAGCAAACCAGATAGCTACATGGGTCTGATCTCAGTTCAGCATCACCACATAGTAGAAGCCTCTGCAATCTATATCATTGCAAGAAAGACCTCAAAGGTACACTTATGATAAACAAAAATGCAAGTTAAAAAACTTGCTAACGCTTGTATTTATGTCCACAGATGGCGTCCTACCAAGACTGCCAATCAAGCGTATGTTTTGTTAACATAAACGTCAGAGTAGTTAGTATTCACTATCTCTAACTATAATTCCACTTTCAGATCATGATTTCAAGCTATTTGCTATCGTCAGTGAAAGACAGGAATAAAGAAACTAGATCTGAATACAAACTCTGAGCGTTTATGAAACAATTTCTATTCAGCTTGCAAGCGTGAATTTTTTAGACACGTAATGTCTTCAAACTCAGCATAGCAAACCAGATAGCTACATGGGTCTGATCTCAGTTCAGCATCACCACATAGTAGAAGCCTCTGCAATCTATATCATTGCAAGAAAGACCTCAAAGGTACATTTATGATAAACAAAAATGCAAGTTAAAAAACTTGCTAATGCTTGTATTTATGTCCACAGATGGCGTCCTACCAAAACTGCCAATCAAGCGTATGTTTTGTTAACATAAACGTCAGAGTAGTTAGTATTCACTATCTCTAACTATAATTCCACTTTCAGATCATGATTTCAAGCTATTTGCTATCGTCAGTGAAAGACAGGAATAAAGAAACTAGATCTGAATACAAACTCTGAGCGTTTATGAAACAATTTCTATTCAGCTTGCAAGCGTGAATTTTTTAGACACGTAATGTCTTCAAACTCAGCATAGCAAACCAGATAGCTACATGGGTCTGATCTCAGTTCAGCATCACCACATAGTAGAAGCCTCTGCAATCTATATCATTGCAAGAAAGACCTCAAAAGTACATTTATGATAAACAAAAATGCAAGTTAAAAAACTTGCTAACGCTTGTATTTATGTCCACAGATGGCGTCCTACCAAGACTGCCAATCAAGCGTATGTTTTGTTAACATAAACATCAGAGTAGTTAGTATTCACTATCTCTAACTATAATTCCACTTTCAGATCATGATTTCAAGCTATTTGCTATCGTCAGTGAAAGACAGGAATAAAGAAACTAGATCTGAATACAAACTCTGAGCGTTTATGAAACAATTTCTATTCAGCTTGCAAGCGTGAATTTTTTAGACACGTAATGTCTTCAAACTCAGCATAGCAAACCAGATAGCTACATGGGTCTGATCTCAGTTCAGCATCACCACATAGTAGAAGCCTCTGCAATCTATATCATTGCAAAAAAGACCTCAAAGGTACATTTATGATAAACAAAAATGCAAGTTAAAAAACTTGCTAACGCTTGTATTTATGTCCACAGATGGTGTCCTACCAAGACTGCCAATCAAGCGTATGTTTTGTTAACATAAACGTCAGAGTAGTTAGTATTCACTATCTCTAACTATAATTCCACTTTCAGGTCATGATTTCAAGCTATTTGCTATCATCAGTGAAAGACAGGAATAAAGAAACTAGATCTGAATACAAACTCTGAGCGTTTATGAAACAATTTCTATTCAGCTTGCAAGCGTGAATTTTTTAGACACGTAATGTCTTCAAACTCAGCATAGCAAACCAGATAGCTATGATAGCTATGCTGAGTTTGAAGACATTACGTGTCTAAAAAATTCACGCTTGCAAGCTGAATAGAAATTGTTTCATAAACGCTCAGAGTTTGTATTTAGATCTAGTTTCTTTATTCCTGTCTTTCACTGACGATAGCAAATAGCTTGAAATCATGATCTGAAAGTGGAATTATAGTTAGAGATAGTGAATACTAACTACTCTGATGTTTATGTTAACAAAACATACGCTTGATTGGCAGTCTTGGTAGGACGCCATCTGTGGACATAAATACAAGCGTTAGCAAGTTTTTTTAACTTGCATTTTTGTTTATCATAAATGTACCTTTGAGGTCTTTCTTGCAATGATATAGATTGCAGAGGCTTCTACTATGTGGTGATGCTGAACTGAGATCAGACCCATGTAGCTATCTGGTTTGCTATGCTGAGTTTGAAGACATTACGTGTCTAAAAAATTCACGCTTGCAAGCTGAATAGAAATTGTTTCATAAACGCTCAGAGTTTGTATTCAGATCTAGTTTCTTTATTCCTGTCTTTCACTGACGATAGCAAATAGCTTGAAATCATGATCTGAAAGTGGAATTATAGTTAGAGATAGTGAATACTAACTACTCTGACGTTTATGTTAACAAAACATACAGCTTGATTGGCAGTCTTGGTAGGACGCCATCTGTGGACATAAATACAAAAATTAGCAAGTTAAAAACTTGCATTTTTGTTTATCATAAATGTACCTTTGAGGTCTTTCTTGCAATGATATAGATTGCAGAGGCTTCTACTATGTGGTGATGCTGAACTGAGATCAGACCCATGTAGCTATCTGGTTTGCTATGCTGAGTTTGAAGACATTACGTGTCTAAAAAATTCACGCTTGCAAGCTGAATAGAAATTGTTTCATAAACGCTCAGAGTTTGTATTCAGATCTAGTTTCTTTATTCCTGTCTTTCACTGACGATAGCAAATAGCTTGAAATCATGATCTGAAAGTGGAATTATAGTTAGAGATAGTGAATACTAACTACTCTGACGTTTATGTTAACAAAACATACGCTTGATTGGCAGTCTTGGTAGGACGCCATCTGTGGACATAAATACAAGCGTTAGCAAGTTTTTTAACTTGCATTTTTGTTTATCATAAATGTACCTTTGAGGTCTTTCTTGCAATGATATAGATTGCAGAGGCTTCTACTATGTGGTGATGCTGAACTGAGATCAGACCCATGTAGCTATCTGGTTTGCTATGCTGAGTTTGAAGACATTACGTGTCTAAAAAATTCACGCTTGCAAGCTGAATAGAAATTGTTTCATAAACGCTCAGAGTTTGTATTCAGATCTAGTTTCTTTATTCCTGTCTTTCACTGACGATAGCAAATAGCTTGAAATCATGATCTGAAAGTGGAATTATAGTTAGAGATAGTGAATACTAACTACTCTGACGTTTATGTTAACAAAACATACGCTTGATTGGCAGTCTTGGTAGGGAAAGAGCCATCTCTGGACATAAATACAAGCGTTAGCAAGTTTTTTTAACTTGCATTTTTGTTTATCATAAATGTACCTTTGAGGTCTTTCTTGCAATGATATAGATTGCAGAGGCTTCTACTATGTGGTGATGCTGAACTGAGATCAGACCCATGTAGCTATCTGGTTTGCTATGCTGAGTTTGAAGACATTACGTGTCTAAAAAATTCACGCTTGCAAGCTGAATAGAAATTGTTTCATAAACGCTCAGAGTTTGTATTTAGATCTAGTTTCTTTATTCCTGTCTTTCACTGACGATAGCAAATAGCTTGAAATCATGATCTGAAAGTGGAATTATAGTTAGAGATAGTGGATACTAACTACTCTGACGTTTATGTTAACAAAACACGCTTGATTGGCAGTCTTGGTAGGACGCCATCTGTGGACATAAATACAAGCGTTAGCAAGTTTTTTAACTTGCATTTTTGTTTATCATATATATATATACAAATAAAACATCCATTAAGTTTTAAAAAAACTATTGTAATAACAATAGAAATAATAAATACAACGTAAACAACTATGATGTAAATAAAATACTTTTTGGGTTTAAATTGTAAGTTAGTATTGATAATACATAATGTTTTGATAAAATATCATCCACCATTGCCAAGATTAACTTTTCAAAAAAAAAAAACCCATTAGATCTCTAATAGTAACAAGATTGAGTGTGAAGTAAAGAAGTAGAACATGCAGAATATGTCGATTTCCAAAATATTTTTATTTTAGTTTCACCGTTAATTGATTTGAAGTTTATATTACAAAAAAAGTGATAAAATAAGTGATCTACACAAGGCTGAAGTACAGTGCACTTTACCAGCTTTATTTAATCCAGTTGGTTTTTTTAATAATTCCATCGACTCATTCATGGTTCTCAAATGATACTTCTCCAAATTAGCAAATCTCATTACTATTTGATATCTAACAGCTTTTCTTTGAAAAGTTCTTGACAATAGTGGATGCTATTTTGTTGAAACATTGGGAATTAATCAATACTAGCACACAGTTTAATTCAAAAACTATTGCATATATATATATATATATATATATGCAATAGTTTTTGTATATATATATATATATATATATATATATATATTAACTATCACAAATATTAAAACAGGCAAAACTCTGCAGTAGTGCCATTCAGTGCCAACCAAAATAATCAATGGATGCCAGAAGGATTGTGCATAAATTCCCTATGTAGTGCTTACTCATCCAATATCCCCAGACTAGTTTCTGGCTTATAGCCTTTGTCAGTGAGGAATTTTGGATCTGAGAGCACTGCATCTAGATCTTAGGATCTAATGCAACCCTCCAGCAGCCAGCTTTTATGTCTATTTAACTGCAAAACCATGTGAATAAAATTGTAAACACAATAATATTATCAATCTAAGCTCAATAGCTAATTTAGTCATATGGGTCTTAACCCAGTTTAGTACCAATACATTTTGGTGTCTTTGGCTCTTTAACAACCATAGCCACCACTATCCTATTAGGCAGGATTGGTGTTAAACCACTAAACATCACATGGTTACTATTTCTTACGCTAGAACAATACTGTTATTAAAACAGGCAAAACTCTACATACAGCAGTGTCACTCAGTGCCAACCAGAGTAACCAATAGATGCCAGAATGCTTGTGCAAAAAATCTCTATCTACTGCCTACTCATCCAATATCCCCAGACTGGGTTCAGACCCATATGATTATATAAGCTATTGAACTTAGATTTAAAATATTATTGTGTTTTCAATTTTATTCTCATGGTTTTTTTTAGATAAGTAGATATAAAAGGTGGTTGCTGGAGGGTTGCATTAGATCCTAAGATCTAGGTGCAGTGCTCTCAGATCCAAAGCTCCTCACTGATGAAGGCCATAAATCAGAAACTAGTCTGGGGATATTGGATGAGTAGGCACTAGATAGGGGTTTTATGCACAAGCCTTCTGGCCTCCATTGATTATTCTGGTTGGCACAGGGTGTCACTACTGTATGGAGAATTTTGCCTGTTTTAATAACAGTAATGTGCTAGCATATGAAATATTGATTGTGTGATGTTTAGTGGTTTAACACCAATCTTACTTAATAGGATAGTGGTGGCTACAGTTACACCAAAATGTATGGGTACAGAACTGGGTTCAGATCCATATGACTATATAAGCTATTGAGCTTAGATTGAAAATATTATTGTGTTTTCAAATTTTATTCCCATGGTTTTGTAGTTAAGTAGAGATAAAAGGTGGCTGTTGGATGATTGAATTAGATCCTAAGATGTAGGTTCAGTTCTCTCAGATTCAATGTTCCTCACTGACAAATGCCATAAGCCAGAAAATAGTCTGGTGATATTGGATGAGTAGGCACTAGATATGGATTTTATGCCCAAGTCTTCTGGCATTCATTGATTATTCTGGTTGGCACTGAGTGGCACTACTGTATGGAGAGTTTTGCCTGTTTTTATAACAGTAATGTGCTAGCATAAGAAATAGGGATCATATGGTGTTTAGTGGTTTATTGCAAATTTTTTTTTATTCATTTTTCTTTATTTCTTTACATAGAATAAGTTAGATTTCTTTAATGTTTTTATAGTTCAATTTTTGTTTTTATTAAAAATCCAACTTTTATATTTATATATAGGTACAACACAATTGATGAATGTGAATACTACATTAATTTGGTATGTATTTATACACTTATATACTTAAAATTATTCTGCTTTATTGTTACTTATTGATTGCATTGAATAGGTAAATTTTGGTCTTCATCACGGTTGTAAAATGGCTTTTATCTAATCACATGTATTTAAATGTAAACTTCAATGAAACAGTGATATAATGAAGGTCATCTAGAACCAATTAATTTATTTTAGCATATTCGATTATGTATTAAGATATATTATCAATATTTGTTTATGTGTAATTAACTATAGTATTATATAAGTGCTTCAAGCTAATTTTATTTCCATCAACTGGATAAGGAATGCTATACACAAATGAAGCCACAAAATATATTTTTTTACATTTGTTATAGTACTACGAACAATCTATATATATATATATATATATATATATATATATATATATATATATATATATATATATATATATATATATATATATATATAAAACATTACAAGCATAAAGCTAAACTAGTCAATATAAAATCAAAACTACCCCAAATCTAAAATTAAACCAGACCAGCATCAAAATAATATTAAAACACAACCTAAGGTTTCACTGCTACAAGCAGACTTCTCAAGTGTAAAGAACTACAAAAAACCACACATTATATATACTATTAAAAACTACCCACAAATCCATTCACTTCCCATCCACCCTTAAAATAGATATCTTAGTTCTGCTTTGTATGTCCATGAAAAAGATACAGGTCACACTATTGATTTTGATGAAGCTAAGGTTGTCTTCTTTGAGAGAAATGAAATCAAAAGACGAATTAAAGAGTCTTTATTATTGAAAATTTATTATTCTGAAGCAATTAACTTATTTAAGAGTTCTTTTAATATTAAGGGTGGATGGGAAGTGAATGGATTTGTGGGTAGTTTTTAATAGTATATATAATGTGTGGTTTTTTGTAGTTCTTTACACTTGAGAAGTCTGCTTGTAGCAGTGAAACCTTAGGTTGTGTTTTAATATTATTTTGATGCTGGTCTGGTTTAATTTTAGATTTGGGGTAGTTTTGATATATATATTGTGCCCTTTTGTATGGGTCACCATCTAATTTTGTGCTAATCTATTAAAAATTTTAAATTTAAGATATATTTGAATATGTGATGTTAATTTTGCTTATGGTAATATTTCAAAGGGTTTAAGTAAAGCAATCTATGAGTATTTGATATGTGAAATTGTGCTGATATTGAGAGAGACATTTTAAATGATGATGATTATAATATATAGTTGGAAAAAATGGCCATAATCAATACTGCATTAATATATTTAATAAATAAATATTTAAAAGCTAAAGTGTTTAAAAGACAAGTTAAAATTAAATGCATATATTTATTGTTGATAAAATAATATTATAAGAGAATATAAATATTATTAATTATTATAAGTACTTAAATAGAAGATTAATATTTGATTTTAATAATATTGGATAATTATTTTAAAATCTATTAGAATATCTTATTTATTTAAAAATATTTATTTTAAAAAAGTGCAATTGTTGGTTTATTTTTAGACGATGACAAGCGTTTCTTGTGTTGTAGAGAACAGATGTTAGTTAAATAAACACACACATGCTTGGAAGTTGTTTAATAAAGTTGCATAACTATTTTAAAAGAAAGTGTTATAAAATTTATAAATAATACGTGAGCTATCACGAGATAAAATAAAGATAAATCAATGTAGAATATTAAATCTGATTTTAAAAGTATTCTTTAAAAATATATGTATAAAAAAGACTTAGTTTATTTTAAATAATTTTATAAAAGTTAAAATTAAAATCAAGTAAGATATATTTTAAAAGTGTTTAATAGATTTAAGTAAACGATAAAGATTATTTTAGAAATTTAATAATGTAATAAATATTAAATATTAAATAAGCCATTACTTATTTTTAATTTTGTGTTGTTGGTAAATATGTAAATAAGCCAGCAAAGTGGATTGTTTAATCTACCAATCAAATGGGAAGTTTCTTCCGGTATAAAAGCTCAGGTCAATTGTTAGGAGAGGACTCTGTGATTGATTTTTCAAGTTAATTGTGTTATTAAAATAACTAAGTAAATTTGATAGACGCTCTCAAAATCAATTTTAAAATTATAAGAGTGTCTTGTAAATAAGTTATAAAAGTTTTAAATGATAGACATGCAGTGTTAACTTAATTTTTTCCCTATCAGTCGTCTCTATTGGGCTCAATTTACATGCAAATGGTCATGGGAACATCATATATAGTGAAAATATATCAGAAACTTTATACTAGAAGTATGACAAATGCTGGATTAGTTCGGAAAATTACGAGATGGAGAAAAGTAGTATTTTGGACAGTATATAATTTTAAAAGCTAATTACTAGTGACTATTAGAAAATAGATATTTTAGAGAATAAAATACTTCTTTATGAAGAAAGTATTTTTTTTTTGCAAGCTATAAATTTAAAAATATATCTTAAGTAAAGATATTAGAAATGAAAGTAGCTTTGAATACTTGCCTTGTTAAGTCTTTATGATTAAAAGACTGAATGTTGATAATTTTAAAGGCAAGTCAATTGAAATATAATTAGCTAAAAATTTAATATAATAAAATTATTATATTGAAATAATTTAACTGTGCTTATAAATAAAGAAACTTATTCTTACCTGGTGTTTTGTTAAAAAATGCGAAGAAATATGTGGACGTCCATCAATTTAAAATAATTAAATGATAATTTTTCATAAACTATAGACTAATTTAAAATAATAACTTTGAATAATATTCTAGAAAGAATTAAAACAGGATCCTATAAACTATTTTAATTTGTTTTATTTCTTATGGAAAATTAACTTTTATTTTGTTTAAAAAGAACGTTCTTTTTCATAAACTTTTAAAAAACACGGTGGACCGAAACAGGAAATGGTGTTCTAGTGAAATGGCTACATTAAAGAATTTATGGTGAAAAGGAAAATGCTGAATTATTAATATGAATTTTTTTTATTTATCTAATATAAAAGTTAAATAGTATTAATCTATTAAAAATAAGATAGGTACATTTCTTAAAATAATAACTAAAGTAATATAATAATTAATTGCATAAGTTTATTTTATAATTAATATAACACGGAATATGTTAAAGAATGATCGTGAGTGTAAATGTGAATTATTTTTATGAAGCTGTAATTCGAAGAATATTGGAAGATGGACTGTACATTAAATATTATTGATGTAAAATGTATAATAATAATAATTTTAATGATTTAATATGTTTTCTTTAGATCAACCGAAGATATTATTGTTGAATGATGTATGAATATTTTAAAAATACACACCATTATATTGGCATAACAGTTTTATTTAAATATGCATAATTTGAATTTATGATATAAATACGATGCAACATTACATAAGAAGCTTAGAAATAATTATATGATTCTTTCGTAAATAAATTTTAATATTTTGTTTATGTTATAGTATTAGAATTATATTTGTTATTCATAAATAATTATTTTATTGCAAGTTAGGAAGAGATTTTAAAAGTCTATATTTTATTTTTATTTTATTGGATAAATTAAGTTAAGTTTTATGTAGAAGTTTATATTTGAGTTGAAAATTTACCGAATATAGATGAGGAAGTGTAAATAGTTTTGGATAATTAGTATTTATTTAAAGTTGATGATTGTTTTTCCGGAAAAGTTTAAATAAGTTTTTAGAGGATATTTTGTAAAAAGAAAGTTATTAAAAAGGAGTAGAATAACACATAAAGTAAGGTAATAATTTTACATAGAAAAGAATCATAGAATTTATCTAATATAATACTTTATGAATTTGAAATTAATGAATAATTTAAATATTATTATTTAACAGTACATATATGTAATGCATATTTAGTAAAACATGTAGCATAAATTGCATTAAGTGAAATATAAAATTGTAATCAATTATTTGTTATTACATTACAAAAATACATTGATTTCTATATTATGATATTAAAGTAGTACTAATAATAAAGTGAACACATGCTAATACATGATGAAATGAATAATAATAATACTTAATTCAGACGTCTGATTTAATTATTAAAGTTTAATTGTTTACATATGCTACATAAACAGTATTTACATAAATTTATTTGTAATAATTGAAGCATACTGATATGTATTTAAAGTGTAGGTTCGAAAACATACTTCAATGTTATTAGTACAGCATTTTAAAAGAATGTATCAATTATTTATTAAGAGTATAAGTTAATAACAGTGTAAACATCTTGTATTAATATTTTTATATATTTTTATTTTCCTTTGTTTTTCTAATTTTGAACTGTAAATATTGTAAATAGATTCTTAATCAAAGTTAATGTAAATAAATTTGTTTAATTTGTTTTAAAAGTGTGTCAAGTTCATTATTTTGCACCACAGCATTTGACAGCAGATAATTTGAAGAAACATAATATTTGCACAATGTGAATTTATTAATATTATTTTAGAAATAAATATAATATTTTCCTGATTATCATTTATGAGAATTGATTGACATTATTACATTATATTACAATGGTCATAGAATAATTATAATGCATAATATAAGAGTACAATATTATTTATTGCCACAGATTATTGAATTATAAGATTTTGATCTATTCCAAAATTAAGATGCTATATGAAAATAAAAGATATACATATGATTATTTATTTAATGATTGATGATATAACAGAAATAGATAAGATTAAGTTATACTCTAAGATTAGTATTATATTATTATTAGAATAAGTTAGGTGTATTTAGGTTTGATATAAAATCCCATATCGTACTTATTTACATGAGTTATCATTACTTTAAGATAATTAGAAGAACCTGAGATTTTTAATTATATTTTTTTAAAATTAAAAGTTAAGATTTATTTTTTTTTATTATTAAAGATAATTTATTTTATTTTAAAAGTCATAAGAATGCTGTAGATGTAGTAATAGGATAGTAAGGAAGTAATAGTATTCTTATGCCATTGAGACAATGTCTTGGAAGATATTGACTCAATGTAAATCTACTTATTGCTTTGTAACTTTACTTCACAGTCTCATGATTTTGATAAATACTTATTTAATTAGTACATACTATAGAAATATGTTGATTTTGATAATTGATAATAAATTTAATTAGAATATGATAGTATAAAAGTAAATTAAAGATAGATATGCAAATTTTAATTAAGCATTATAATTTAATTGAGCTAGTTGTATTTCAAACTATATTATACATCGAGAAGTAAGGGTACAATATATATATATATATATATATATATATATAGTCTTGAGCATTATTACGCTTATTATTTAAGTAATGCTTTGGTTGCAATTTGAAAATTATAATTGCAATTTGTAATGTATAGTTGACTATTTATTAGCCGTATTCATTTAAGTATTTTATTATCAATAATTTCAATCTCTGTGGCCAAGTTGCAATCTTTAGTGCCCATATAAGTATATTGGACCATAAATAAAAATGGGATTTCACTTTTATTGTTAAAAGAAGGTTACTTTGACAACAGGTTTTGATTGCTATTTATATTGTCGAAGTGTTGACTGATTTCTAATAACAAGCTTAATTTATTATTTTTTTAGGATAAATGCTCTAAAAGCATTCAAATCTTTATCCATTATATATATGCACTGTGAGTTACTATTTTAGTGATATTGAATTGATGCTCTTACTAATAGTAGCTTATTTCGTTCTGGAATGGACAAACACATTACGTGTACATATAACTTTTTATGCTGTTTTTAGTATTTTAATGTGATAGTTATCTTATAGTTTTTTTAAAATAATTTTTGGAATGACTTTTAAAATTTCAAAACATATCCAGAAATTATAAGATTGTGAGTGGTGATTATACATACAAAATATAAAAACAATACTTTATTTATTATTAATTGTATATACCATGGGTGGCCAACTTTTGTGTTCATAAGATCTACTTTTTATTTTAAAAATGTGTTGCGATCGACTTGTTGTCATAGGCGTAGTCTAAGTAGGGGAGGGGGAGTTATGAAATACATATTATTTTTATATATTACTTGCGTAAAAAATAACAATTATTTAACGGGCCAAAAAACTCATGTCCGGGGAAACTAAAGCAACATGAGTAATTATTAACAATATTTATTAATTCAAATTAGCTACTTTAAGTTAAGATTAAAAATATTATTTTCAATAATGATACTAGTTAATGGACTTCATTTATCTAGAATTTAAAAAAAAAAAACTAGAACAAAAACAAAAATAACAAAATAAAAAAACATGCAAATATTGACTTAATTTGTTTCATTCGTAACCCTACGGCTCTTGCCAGATTGGCCTCGGGATCGACCATAATTGGCTTCGCGATCGATTTGTTGGCCACTCATGCTATATACAATGGTCAAATATTCATTCAATATGACAATTATTTGTCCATAAACTTGGTTATATATATACGTATTACAATAATCAATCTAAATAAGATTGAAATAAACAACTAGTTGCTAATTAAATAATTGTAAATAAAATTAGTTGTTTATTTTAATCTTATTTAGAATGATTATTGTAGGATTCGAACTCAGACTTTCCCACGACCCACTACTCTCAGTGCCATCTCATATTGCTGACCTACCTTTGAATCCCGCATATATTACATATATAAATGCAGGTTTAAGCCAGTACAATGTATTAATGATTATTGTAGTAAATAAAGGTAATTAGTCAAATTATTAAAATATAAAATAAATGTGTTCTTTTTGTAAAAAAATTACATTTATTAGAAAATAAAATATAAATATTGATTTTTTATGAGCATAAATATGTCATCATTGATTAGAAAATTACAAACCTGTTGTTTACCATAGCCCTGCCCTCTTTCGGAATATTTATGATTATATATTAAAGAAAATGTCAATGTCAAGCAAGGCAGAACAGAAAATCAATAAAATATTTTTATGCGTTGCCATAACTTTTCAAAAATGTAATAGAATAACGATATTTTGGTCAGAAAAAATAATTTAAAATATGTAATATCCTAATCAGTGATTATAAATTATATGACATTTTTTCGTAATGATTAATTTTTCTAAATGACATTTTTAGTTGTCATTGTTAATTACAATTTTCTAATTAATAATTTTCAGATATGTAAAAGCTCATATCAATTATTTTATTCAGAGCCAATTGAATTTTAAGAAGTTTTAGATATGCTTAAGCTCAAATCAATTATTATTTTATTTAGGGTCGAATGGATTTTGAAATTCACATTCTTATCAACATGTAATCAACAAATAAATGTATTACGATTTATATGCAAAATATTATTTTTATGTAACTTTCAAGATACCATGAATAAATTATCATAAAGCAATCATGAATTTTCAAAATAATCTATTTTAACTTGAGCAGAATTACACTCAGGCCTTAAACTAATAACGGGGTTATGCTTCAGATTCAACAAATTGAGGAAGTATTAAGGTCTGTCTATTGTCTACTGATATGTTTGAATTGAGTGTTGGGTGTATATATTAAGTTGTAAGTAGGCATATTGAGTTGGCGTACTAAAAATGATTTTCAGGTAGAAGTTATAATTTTGTCTTTTAGTTTAATTATTTTTTCTTAAATTTCTGAACGACAATTTAATTCTATAAAATCTCCAACAAAAAATCAGTTAGTCACAAAACTTATTGTTTGATTTTGCTATTAAAATCATATTTTATCAAATTGTAGCAATATATATATATATATATATATTGTTACAGTTATTAAAAATGGATACAGTTTCATCTTTTAATAGCTATGAAAAGAAATTGTATTAATATTTTCTAACTATTTCAGTATCTCAATTATATTATAATTCCTCTTTCTTTTACGAAATAAATTATTACCAATTAATGTGAAGATAAACATGAACTATACATTGGCCATCATAACAACATAAATCCTTAGTCTAGATTAAGTAAAATATAAACATTTTACAGTTTTGCTTAGAAAGTTTTTAAGATAGTCGTTCCATAATCAATCAATACAGCTATTTGATGCTGGTTGATAAATGAAATTATAGATATTAATTAAAGACTAAAAAATTAATCATAATCTACATTGGTTAGATAAATATCAATATAGATTTTTATGATTTACTGACATACAATTTCTCTTTACTTTAAGCATTATAACATGTTATGAGATTTCACAAACTTAAAACTGTAATTTTTTTTACATTTAAAATTAACTGATTTTTTTATTGGGGTAAGGTTTGCGAATATTTTTTTTATTATAATTCATTCAGTACAGATCACTAAGTTTTCAGATTTACATAAATGTAAAATTTCAAGAGCATTAATTTTTATTTTTAAAAACTATTGCAATCTTAATAATTACATAAAATTACAATCCACAAGGCAATAAAAGCAGATTGTTTCAGTCTTCATTTTGAAAAAGTATTGAATATAAGAGTTTATGCTTTTAGAAATATGAGTAAGCTAAGAAAATAATGAAATTTTATTAGGAACATTGTAGAAATATAAAGTAACTGTAAAACTGATGTTTCTAGAATATATAAAAATTGATTTAGTTTGAGAACTATATAATTTTGCAAGCAAGTTGGCTTAAGTTCAAAACATTAAGATTGATTTTAATTTCAAGTTATTATCTTGAATATTAAAAAAAAAAGTATGTAAGGTTATTGCTAGAAGTATAATTCTATTAATTCTTGCTTTCAATCACAGCATTCATAAATCAAAAACAAAGTTAAAGAGAAGAGAACTTCTCTTAGAAACATATGAGCAAGCTGAGAAAATTTAATGCTATTAAAATTATTTAAATGATAACATAATAATAACTATCCATTAAGTCAAATATTTTTTTAGGATGCCATAAATAGGAAGGACATGTGCTATGCTTTAACAAAGAAATGGAATTAGCATATTTGCATCTCATTAAATGAAGTAGCAAGCTATGATTATGAAGGCAAGATCCTTTGAAAGTGCTCAGTTCATTTGTTTTTAGTTATCTATTTTATATTAACATTTTATAGATTTTGGGAACAGTTGCGACACACACACACACACACATGCTATAATAACTATCCATTATAATGTTTTATATAATTAATGCATTCAAAATATGATTTAAGTAATAAAAATATTTGGCATAATCACTTTAAAGATTACCACTTCTAAAATTTACGATTGTTGTCTTACATTTTGAATTTAATAAGCTTTAAAATATTATTTGAATAAAAATACATGTATTTAAATAATCATAAATAAAACATGCAGATTAGTGATTATTATAAATAAGCAATATTTTTAAATTTATTTTGAACCAAAATATACAGACATGTATAAAATCTTCATCCCATGATTTAACAATCAAGTGTGAACTAAGGTATATAAAACTCAGATAACTAATCAAACTTAAAAAAAAAAAAACTATAGACACTTTAAAATTACACATATAGTACAGTTTTGCATTTATATTGTCTTATATTATGCAATATTCAAACTATTAAAAAAGAATATTCTATTCATGTATGAGTTTGTATATTTCAATAACACTGTTGTATTTCCTACTAGCTGACCTAATATTTACTATTATGCCAGTGGAATCAATTTTTTTATTTATTTAAGAGGGCACCAGAGTTATTTCCATTTATACCATTGCATAACATTGTATATTTTCACAGTAAATAACTAAATGTAATATTTTTTAAAAAATTTATCCAGCAACAGACATGTTGGCATAGGTAATTTATACATTTCTTACAGCTTTAAAATAAAATCTAAGAATCTAAAATCAAAAATGTACAATGAAAAGTTTATATTAAAGGTAAATATTTTATTGAGACAAATTAAAATATTTAAATGAGAATTATTAACAAATTGGAAAGAACACACACGCACATCCAGATAATGTACAACAAATAATTAATTGAAATAATTCATATTCCAATTCTCTTCTTAAGTTTTTACAATAAACCATGAATGAAATACTTCCTCAAGTAATAAAACAGTGAATGTCTCTTTATCAATATTATAAGCTTACTGTTGGTTTAGTTTGAAAACAATTTAATTAGACACAAATTAGGGTCTAAATATATAACTTACCTGTAGGTTTCACAGGTTTATGTAGATCATGTTATTGTAGCATATATATATATTGTAACGAGCACAGACGACGTTACATTATTTTTTATTATTATTAAACATTAAAATAAAAAGTTCGCATTTAAATTTTTTTTTTTAAGACAGAAAAATTGAAAATAAATTCTACCTTAAACTCGTATATATATATATATATATATATAAATTGCACAGAAGAGAAAAATTATTAAAATAAAACTTTATTAAAGAAAAAGTATTTTAAAACTAAATTTTAAAAAGATTTGGAGATAAAATTATAACTTTAAATTTATCTTTAAATATATCTTTGGATTTGGAAAACAGGTTAATTAATGTTATGGAAATGAATATTTTAATTAGTCCAAGTGAATAAGCCTTTGGGCATTTAAATGTATAAACAACGGTCAGCTAGGAAAACAATAGAAACTTTTAGCAAATAAAAAGAAATCCCTATGGAATCGGACCTCAGCGAAAAGACCACCATCATCGATGATGTAATGTTGAGTCAATCCTTAAGATTAATATAAAAGGAAAAGTTTGTTATTATGAGGGACAGATATGTGTTAGTGCGGAGTTGAAGGAGAAGGGATTGAAAAGACGCACTCTTCAATCCCTTCAGTTCTGCTAAGAAAGAAAGAGAAATGAACTATCGTTTTATACATTGAGGACCAACTAAACTAAAAGACCTCCGGATAAATAAAAAAACAACGGCTAACTCAACCAATCTCTTTAGGGCGGCATGGGAATTCACATTCATGGCATGCAATGGATAAAACTACGGACATGTTAAAAATGTAAGAACTTTATAATTAATGAACATTAAATTAAAAACTTTCTGTATTTAAATAATACAAATAGAATCCTATCTGACCAACGTAAATTAATAATAATAATGTCATTTGATGTATTTTTTTTTATTTTAAATCATTTCCATTTATTTATTTATTTGTTCTTTAAGTTTTATTATGATTTCTATTTTTCATTAAACTAGTTATATAAATATTAAAATTAAGTCGGGCGTGAATGGCTATATAGATTTGTAAAGTTATATTAGGGGAGGGTAATCTTATATTATTTGTTTCATAGTTAAATTGTGTCAATGGATTGGATATATTAGTGTAGTTAGTAGATGTAATGCAAGATTCACTATGGGCAGAATCGTTTGTATACGCCACACTCACCCATTTGCTTATGGAAGGAATTATAAATCGGAGACCGCAGTTCCTTTCTATGGAGTTTTTTTTTTATTGCTCTTCTTGTCAGATAGATGTACATATTCCTATCTGATAAGAGGCAATTTCTTCTCTTAACTTTTTGTGCTGCCGTATTTTGTATTACATTGAATACATTGATATATCAGATAAATTGGTGTTAGTTCGACTACGAACTTTTGGCCTAAGGTTAAATAAGGATAGAATATTTTCTTTCAAATGCAAATCTATGTAGTCTATTCATACTCGACACTAAATAAAAATGCATTAAATTTAAGTTGTTTATAGACGCTTGCATGGATTGGTTATCGATTAATTATGTTTTGGGTTTTCATAGGTGATCAAAATATATAGACATTCGGTAAATACTGATACCTTACTGTGAATATCTAAGATGTATTTATTCGGATGGCTTTTAAGTTATTGATGTTAATGTGGTGTCTTATGATGAACACCATTGGGTTTCTTGTATTCCCTATGCAATTGACGGTATCAATGATTTTGTATTTTGATCGTTTATGTTTACTTTGAAATGTTTTTAACTGTGTAATCTATGTAACCGATTTATACTCAACATTATAAAACAAACTTTCATAAATCCATCTGTGCAAACTTAATTAAAATGTAAACTTATAATATTATAAAAATTAAAATGTAAATTTAAATTATAAAATCAAATTAAAATCTAAAATAAACATATTAAAACAAAAATGTTAAATTTTATATATATATGTGCGTAAATAAATTTTTGCATGTTAATTACTGGCAGTGGCTTATTTTATTTATTTTTTAATACTGAAATATAATTAGATAAGATATTATATTACTAAATCTCTGGTACTCCCTGAGCTAGTGACTTGGGTTAACGACCGGAATCAAAATTTAAAAAAAAAAAAAAATTTTGACTTACGTATCTGCCTACTTTATAAATTTTTCTACGTTCAAATGCCTAGATGGCACCCTGTAGTGCAGATCATGTTAAGTCTATTCTCTGGATCATTACAATATATATATATATATATATATATATTTCTTAGGATGAAAGGCCTTATTGTAATTTGATTTCTTCTGTCAACATTTTTACATTCCTGGTCTGCTTTAACATTATACTCAAAAGTTTCTTTGAGTGATATCTTTATGATGAAATAAGGTGTCTGCAAATGCTCCCATTTCTATCCCTGCATGAAAACTTAGTTCAGCAATATAAAGGTATATAACGGTGGCTGTCAGAACAAGCAAACAACAATTATCCTCTTGTCCTTCTATCCAGGATGTATGGGAATGATCAGCCAGTAAAAGAAGAACAGACAATGATGTTATTTGCTTCTTTTTATACTCTCAACCAGTTTTGAAATTTCTCTGTGCATATATTTTTTATCTTTTGTTTTGTTATCAGAATGTAAGTTGTGTACATTCGTTTTTCACTTTAGCTACTAAGTTCTCTTTTTTTTATAAATTCCTTAAGAGCCATATTTAATTATCGATAAACTCTGATCTTAATTACTTATGCTTGGAATGTCTTTCTCTTATTTATCTGAATAAACAATCTGTATGCATTTCTATTCCCTCCAGTTTTAAATTTAATTAAATACATAATATGAAACATAAATAACCTTCATTGTATATATCAAAAAAATTATACTAACTATAAAAAAATTTAATTAAATTGTGTCCATTGGGTGATTTTCAAATCTTATTTGTCTTGGTAATAACTACGTACACCAACTCTCTCTCTCTCTCTCTCTTTTGTCACCTTCTAATCCCCCATCTAAATCTGTCTTTTCCTACATTATAAGATTTTGACCAATTTTATTTATATGTTTTATTTCTTATTGTCTAACTTGTGTGCTATTATTTTGTTTTAATAAAGTCTTTTTAACCCCTTCACCATTCTATTCATAAAGGAAAAAAACTTTTGAATCACACGCATTAACTCTTTTTTCTACATGTTAAATGACATATCTCAGATTGTGTTTTTTTTTCTTGCTAAAGTTTCATGTTGAAAAGCCATTGCAATGGTTAAATTTATATTTAGGCCTTATATCAGGGGTCCTCAACCTTTTTGCACTTAAGAGCACATTCCATAATACCGGCCAGGTGGCGGGCACCATTTAATTTTTCAACTAGGTGGCGGGCACCATTTATTTTTTATCTGGGCATAATTGCTGAGATATTCTTGACATCATTTAAGGAGAAGCCACAGTACATCGCATCACATGCAAATTTATAGTTGGATATTGTTAATAATACACATAATGTACAAAAAAATATTTATTTCAAAAATAAAATTTTAACATATAATTGACGTTTATATTTTTATGCTGTAAAGATATAGTATGCCCTACAATTTGATTACAATATAATACAATAATTCATAAAAAAAATTCAAAAATAATTTTTTTTTCTATCAGATAAATAATTTTTTATCATGTTCGGATAGCGATGGGCACACGTAAAATGGTCTGCAGGTGCCATGGTGCCCACGGGCATAGGGTTGGGGACCCCTGCCTATATCATACACTATAAATTACTAGTTAATGAACCTATTTAATGAGAATAGTCCATTCCAATAGGGTTTTGTGTATTTCAAGAATAGTTATATGCCCAGACTACCTGACCTAACTTTTATTGCAATCTGAACTGCCAGCAGAGTTAGTTTTAATTTATTTAAGAAGAAGCCAGGGACTGTAGACCCACCAATTCTTGTCACATTTTTTCAAGACTTACAAAGCAAATTAATTACACTTTCCCATCACTTAATTAATTTATTATATGAATTTTCCCCAGGCTTTAATCAAGCATATTGGCAAAGATGATTTATACAATTCTCTAAATTTAATTATAAAATCTAAATAATAAAATTGAAAACATATAATGAAAGTTTTATATTAGTAATAAAAGTTTTATTAAGACACATTAAATATTTAAACATTTATTAAAAAATTACTTGTAACACTGGAAAAAAATACGCACACATATGTATTCAGATAATAATGTTAACAACTTAATTCAAACAATTCTCACCCAAAGATTAAATAGCAAATGTCTCTGCTTTTTTGTTTAAACAAGAAGTTTACATTTGGATTTAGTTTGCAATTTTTTTAAATTTAGATAAAAGTTACAACATGACCATTAACTTAGTGGTAAGTTTTTTTATATATGAAAAGTCCATAGTAATTATTTATGGCTTCATTCAGGTAACACTTTTATATCTCTGATTCATATTTAGGGCAAGGCTAGATGAAGTTTTTGGTGACTTTTGCAAAAGAATGTGTCAGCCAATGATCTGGTTTCTACTCAAATATGGTGATTAAGTTCAGCATAGTTGTTGTGGGTGGAAGGATTTTATTATGCCTTTGAAAATACTGCACACAGAAATGGCCAGAAAAACACAGATTAAAAAAACTACTTCTAAACTTGCCTGCTTCTTTTATACTGACACATTTGACATTTTTGCACATATGTTCTTATCCTTTGTTTTATTATCACTTGATAATCTACTTTCTTTTTACTTTTGAGGTACAAAGTTATCTCTTTATAACTTATTTCAGTCATCTCTAATTGTCAATAAAAGGATTTACTCTGATGGTAATCTGTTGTGTTTGTATTTTCTTTTACTTATCTGGATTACTAATCTGTATGTGTTTACATTCTTTCCAATATTAACATTATTTTAATTAAAAAGATAATTTCAGACATGTATAGCTTTCATTGTATGTGTCAAAAATATTATACTAACTAATGAAAAAAACTAAGATCCGTTGACGATTTTTAAATTTTACTTCTTTCAACTTTTAAATATTACTCAATGCCAATAATTTGTACTGTACATATGTAAATAGTACAATAGATACCTTCACATTACTAATTTTAAAACCATATAAATAACTTACTACTGTCTCAAATATGTAACATTTTAGGATAGTAATCATATAACAAATATTCTCCTACTAATTACATTACTAAGAATTATTTTTGCAGATAGACTCATAATTGGACATTTAAAAAAAAAACTTGAAAATAGTTTTACTTTTCATTTATCAATACTCAGTAATTCTTTTCTTCATTCTTCTTTTATCAAATTGAATAAATTGAAATTTATTGATGAAAAGTAAAATTATTTTCAACTTTAGTAAAATTGTATTAAGACAGCTTGCAAAAACATTTCTTAATAGTGTATTTGGAGCAAGAATATTTTGTTACATATTTTAACAATAAAGAGAGCTAGCAAAATATTCATACAGTAATGCCACCAAGTGCAAGCTTTTGTAATCAATGGATTGAGGAAGGTTTGTGCATAAAATCCCTATTTAATGCCTGCTCATCTAATATCACCAGACTAGTTTCTAGCTTGTAGTTTTTATCAGAGAGGACCATTGAATTTGAGAGCATTGTACCTAGACCTTAGGTTCTAAGGCAACTCTCCAACACCACCTTTTATCTATTTAGTTAACTACAAATCAAGTAATCCAAGATGAAAACACCACCTTTTTGCTTGCCTAGTCATATAGATCTGAACCCAGTTCAGCATCTCCAAATTTTGGGGTCTTTGGTTTTTCAAAAATCAGTCACCTTCATTTCATAGACAGAAAAGTTATAATACTATCAAACATCACATGATAACCATTTCATAGGTTCACACAGGCTGTTAATAGCAAGAACAAACTCTCCATACAGTATTGATACCAAGTGCAAACATTTGTAATCAATGGATGCAGGCAGGTTAGTGAATAAAATCTCTATCTAGTGCCTACTCATCCAATATCCTCATTGATAAAAGCCACAAGCAAGAAACTAGTGTGGGGATATTGGACGAGTAGTTATTAAATACGGATTTTAAGCACACACATTCTTGCATCCATTGATTGCAAAAGCTTGCATATGGTGGCAAAATTTTTTGAAGAAATCACTATTATTATTAACAGCCTGTGTAAGCATATAAAATGATGGACTTGTGATTTTTGATAGTTTTGATACTAAAGACTCATTAAAGTTTACGTTGTATTTCTAATGTTATAACAAAGCATCTTACAAAAATGAAAAATGAAAGCAATGATAATCAGTTTCATCATTTACTTTATTGGCCTTCTCATGGAGAAGTTAACTTATATATATATATATATATATATATATATATATATATATATATATATATATATATATATATATGAGGGTGTGCAATAAACAATAAAATATATTTACTGTCTAAAATATTATAGTCCTTAAAATAGTTTTACAATAGCTAAACTTCCAATATGAATATATATATATATATATATATATATATTAGGACACGTGTTTCCCCAAGTAAACTATAAAGTCCCCAGATGCATCTGATATAAAAGTATCCATTCTATATACTACTTTAGCGGACTAATTATTATTTATTTTTGAAAAGAAAAATGTATTACATTACATTACACAAGTTCCAATTGTTAAATAAAGCACATTAATATACATTATTGTTTGTTTAAGATGGTTTTAGCTTGTTTACAAAGTATAATAATTAGTAAACAAAGTGATATATGAACTAAATTTACCCACATATACATTAGCTTACTGTTAAAATTGTTGTGATGCCGTAGTTGCTTTTAAGCCATATCATTGATAACAAAATTTGCAGATATGAATGAATCATAAAATATATAATTTGCGTGCATATACTAGTAGTGTGTAATGTGTATGTTTTAAACACACACACATATATAATGCACTACGATACAAATTTATATATAAATTAAATTATTTAAAAAAAGATCCAGGAATTGCAGTAAGTTGCTGGGTTTTTTTTTTGTTGTTTACCTTATTCCTCTTTAATTAAATAGAGAAGGAAGAAATTCAAAACAGAAATGTACTTTTTAAAATTTTTTAGTAACATGCTAAGTAAATAAAAAGACTCAACTAAACTAATCTATATTTTAACTATTTTATGTAAAGTAAACTAACTAAACCAAAACAAATTTTATAAAATCTATTTACTTTCATATATAATATATGACTTCAGTTTAAATGAATTTATGAGAAAATTGAAATATTTTTACCATAAATTTTATTAACATTAATTTTAAATAAAATAATAAAAAATATTAAAAAAATTGCAAAGTTATTTGAAAAAAGGATATTGTATATCTTTTTAAGTGGATTGATATAATGTAAATTTATTTCTTCTTCTCTACAATGAGAAAAGTTTTACATTTCCAAAAACAAAATATAATTATTTAACATACCATATTACTTCCAATATAAGATGTTTTTTTTTCCAAATTTTGGATCACAAAAAGAATGTGAGTCTTCTGTAAATCTTTGCTTTACACTATTGTGTTAATTCATTTTTAATATAAAAAAATCTAAAGTTAATTGGCTATATTTTTGGATTCATTTTGTAAACTGCTTTTCTCTCATTCTAATTGCTACTTTTAATGTCATTTTGCTTATTTATCATTATTTTATCAAAAAAACTACTCAATAAGCTTTACAACTAATAAATAAATACAGCAATGATATAAGAATCTGCCTTCACTTTGATTGGTTGCTTCTTGCGCTTAACACCTTCTAACAATTTTGATAATTCTTATTTTCAAAGTAAAACCTTATGTTTTAGAGTCTGTTTTTCCACATTTATAATTATGTTCTGAAAGTATCTATGAAAATATTAATTATTTTAGAAGAGTAATTTAGATTTTAGTAAAATAATTATTTTTAAATGAAAGCAAATTGACAAAAATATTATAATATTCATCTGAAATTTATAATTGGATGTTAAACGTGTTTTATGTTAACTTCTATAGTATAATTTCATCAATTATAAATGGAAATTATTTTTTTTAAAATCTTTGATTTACTTTAATAATGTGACAAATTATTAATTTGCACTTTAGAAAAGGGTTTTTAACTAAAGAAAAAAAGATTTTCCAGTAATATTAAATATCAATATCATATTTTGAAATCTTTTTTTTTTCTTCAAACAAAAAACATTACAGTATTTACACTAAAAAAACAACTACATAATGCAAACAATCTATGTATAAGTTAGAATAAGTTTTGCAGTCTTGAAAAGATAAACCTGAATAAATTATCAAAAACATATTGCTTAAAATACTGCATTGCTAACAATTTAAATGACCTGAAGATAATGTACTCTGGTGGAATAGTGAAGATGTGAATTCAAGTTCTGAATGTGAAGATAAAGTAAGTAAAAGTAGGTTTGAAAAAGATTTGCAATAAATTAGATTCACTCATTATATTTATATTAGTAAATAAAATATTTATTCTTTTACAATAAAAACCTTTCACATTTTTTTTCCAATTGTCCAAGCTAAAATTTCCATTGTGTGTTAAATTTGAGAGCATCTTATATTTGAAGTTATATGATAAATATACTTTATATTTATTAAACAATTGTCTTTCAATTTAATGAAATCAATTTTAACCCCTTTGCATTCCACTAACATTTGGAAGATTTCTTTGTTATCACTACATTTAAGTTTTTAACTTTCATTTTGATATTAAACTATTATTATTTATCAGAATATAGTAATTTTCATCTAATTTGATAATTATTTTTGTTTAGAAATTACATATATTTTTTAAAAAAATCACATTTGGTCTTTAAGATTATTTTAAAAATTAGATTTTAATCAAAACAAAATGCTGTCATATCATCAAATTTCAGGTAAAGTTGATTCAATTTGCAAAATGAACAAAATCTTTTTTGTTTGATATTTGCTTTAATAATCTGAACAAATTATTTTTAATATCTACTAAATTGATCAATTTATGCTTTAAAAGTTTAATTTTTTTTGTAATTTTTAAGATGTCGCTTTTAGATAGTTCTCTTTCCCATGACCATAATGTCTATGGTAACAATATTCACAGAAATTATTATACAATTATAATACAAAAATAATGATAAACTTTCCAAAAAATCAAGTTTATAGACCATCATAATATTTTTCAAAGTAATCTACCAAAGTTTGAGATCATAAAATATATAAAGGCTACCCATTATTGCAGAGTTTTGAAGACCTACATATTCAATTTTCTTGCCATCTTTTGAATTTTTTTAAAATTAAAATATTAGAAAATAAATATATGTGAATTTTAAAACTGTAAAAAAAACATTAGCAACATTTCTCAGGAGAGGGCAAAAAATGCAAATTTACTTGCTAGGTTTTTCAGGCATGTGTCCAATGCCTGAAAAAAGCATCAATTAAAATAACAAATATGTTTAGAATATATTTTAATTTGTTTTCTCATGTGTCATAGCATCAGCTGGGAAGTGAACTCGCTAACCTGGGACACTTTGGTTGTGTAATTTGCCTTTGAACTAAAAGCTTTCTCATCTGTTGACAGCTCCTGATATCTAGATGCAAATATGAAAATGAAACTTTAGTTTCATTATAAATGTAACAAAATTATTTAATGTAAAATTGCATTTTATATATCAATATATGAACATTCAAATACCATCCTAAATAACATTGTTTTGACAAAATTTGACATATATTATCAAAGCAACAAATAATAAAAATAGAACTCAAAATCAAAAAATTATTTTTTCATTAATTTAACAGATAAATACAGCCTAATACTACACTAGTAATTTATAAATAATAAAAAAAATCATATAACATTAAAATACAATAAAAAAAATAGAATTTTACTAAAATTCTTCAATAATCATAATTTTATCTATTAACAAATAGACTTTTCAAGTGAAAGTCAACAATATATATACACACACAAAACAAAACCTACCATTGACTTTCACTTGAAAGTCAACAATATATATACACACACAAAACAAAACCTACCATTTATTCATTTCAAAAAACAACTTCCTGTAACATCAAACTATGTCTTCATGAGATTCATGGACTCAGATTCAAAATGTTTTATCATGAACATTTATTTAAGTATTCTTTTCAATTCATGTTTTTTTTTTATAAAATATAACCTTTGGATTGTCAAATAATATTTTACCCTGTTAAAAGAAGATGAAGGAGTAGTGATTTTAAAAATAAAGTTTCTTTAGAATTAAATAATGAAGAGTATTCTATTTTAAATTCTGATTATGGTAAAAAAATAAAATCTAAGTTAATTGAAATTATGAAAATTATGGAAATTTTAAAAAAAATAGGATCATCTACTTGTTTAAGTTGTTATCCTCATGATTTTTAGGTTCATAATGTTTTCTTTAATTTGAAATCTCATAAAGATAATTTTCCTTTAAGGTTTATTTTTGATTTTATAGGAGGAATTGATAAAAATTTTTATACATTTCTTTAAGAATTATATAAATTTATATCTCAATTTTTTGCATCTTCTTCTTTTCAGGCATTTGATAAAATTAATGGATTTGTATTAGAAAATGATTGTGGTTTTAGTAGTTAAGATATTGAAAATACATATCAGTCAGTTGATAAGATTAAAAGCATTAACATGTTTTTTTTACTGTTTTAAAAAAAACATAAATATTTTTCTGCAGATAAGATATTTTTTTTTTTTTTTTTTTTTTTTTTTTTTTTTTTTTTTTTTTTATTATTATTATTATTATTATTATTATTATTATTATTATTATTATTATTATTATTATTATTATTATTATTATTATTATTATTATTATTATTATTATTATTATTATTATTATTATTATTATTATTATTATTATTATTATTATTATTATTATTATTATTATTATTATTATTATTATTATTATTATTATTATTATTATTACTTTTCAAAGAACTTTATTAAGCAATCAAGGGATACATAGCTTATTACATATAGTACGATACATGAATTTGATACATTTATAACACTGGTATAATGATATGTACATAAGAGATATACAAAAAATATAAATGAACATTAAAAAAAAATTACTAAAACAAATGATATATATACATGATAAATTAATTGGACAATTAGTTACTTCTTAAATTAGAGTACATTAAAATTATGCATGGACATTAAAAATATTACTAAAAACAAAAATTATATGTATATACAAAAGAGATTAAATGGACAGTCAGTTAAAAAAAATAATATATATATATATATATATATATATATATATATATATATATATATACATGAGAAATAATATGGATGGTCAGTTACTTCTTAAATTAGAGTACATCTATACAGAAAAAAAAATCTCAAACTGGAGCAAAAATTATGTAAGTTTATTCAGGTCTCTTTTTCATCATCTCACTGGGGTGACAAAAATGGGACATTATTACTTTGTGCTAAGATCTAAGGTTTTTATTCATTAAAGACCAAGTGTCTTGAAAGACTTTTTCTGATGTGATTTTTTTGTCTCTTTCTCTAATACTTTTCAATTTGATTGAAAAGGTGTTTGGGTGTCTTCTAGGGTTATTATTGTACATGAATGTATATCTGGTGCACCATAGTGCATATAGAATAAAGGTGCTTGCCTGAATTTGTCCATATATACCCTTATGGAATGTTTTAAATAAATAGTGCATGTTGACATGCGTGTTCTTAAATTGTCTAAGGATTGCTATCCCTATGTTGTCAAAGCATTGACAATCAAAGAATAGATGAGCTCGTGTTTCCATTTCTCTGTGACAAAGTGTGCATTGAGCATCTACTCTCTTTCACTGTCTTTTATATTTATAAAAATAAAGAGTAGGGAGGCATTCCAGATTTAGTTTAACTAAAAAGTCAAAGAATTTTGGCTCCAAGTTCCAAAACCTAAATTTTCTAATTATTTGACGGTTATTGAGGTTTAAAATTGACTTACACTCTTCATTAATTGAATGTGGTTGGAGGAGTGAATGGACTTCCCAATATCTATATTTATTCAGAGGTGGGTGGAAATGGAGGTTATCAATGGAAAGCAAAGTGTCGATAAGGTTTTTCCAATAGCCTTTTATAGGTGGTGGTCTATCAGTGGGTGTAATTTTGAATGTAGGAGCAATTTGAGGGAATAATTTAGTAATAGATGAGATGAGGTTTAGTGTTTTCTGTGTTCTAAATGTGTTAACTGAAAGGAGTCCCATCCCATTATGAATTAGTTGACACTGAAGTTTTCTGATCGAAATGGAAATGATATGTTGACCCCATAAAAGTTTTCTGAGCATTAAGTATATATATGTGAGAAAAGCTTTTGCGTATATAACTACTGGAGTATAATATATAATTCTTGTATTGATTAACATGTTGAATAGTGATACTTTTGCGTAAACTGAGAGATAAGTTTTCATGAGTGAGCTTGTTATATTTTCAATTTTTATTTTGAGTATGTTCTGGATTTTTACTCGCATTGCTGCATTACTCAGATGGAATGGGAAACCCAAAAAAGGGGTAGGCTTTCCTTTAAAGAAAGGAATGTTGGATGGGCTGTCCATTAAAAATTTTCCACGCACATGATTTATCAGCATTGAATTGAAGTTTATATTCCCTTGAATATTCTTTGCAACAGCATTGGTAGATATTTTTTATTTGGCAAGAACACCATGATATCATCCATGAAGGCTAAGCATGGTATGTTGGTATTTATTATCGAAATGTATATGCCAGGTATGCTTTTTTCAATTTTGTTCAAGAGTGAGTTTATATATGTTGTGAATAAGATGGCACTTAATGGAGATCCTTGTGGAATGGAGCAATAAGGGTTGAAGAAATGTGAGTACTTTCCATTCATTGTAAGGTGTATTTCTCTATTAATCGAGAGGTTGGTAATGATGTATAGTATTGATCTAGGAATTGGTGTATCTACTAGTACATCAATAAGTTTTCCAATTGGAACTGTGTCAAAGGCAGCTTTAATGTCTAATTGAAGAGCTATTGGACTATGTTTTTTCCTGTTTCTTATGTCATCAATAATTGTTTTGAATAGGATCACAGCTTGTCTGGTAGATGATCCTTCTTTTGCAAACTGCCATCTCGAGATCATTGGTAGGATATGAGGTTCAATTTTGTCCTTTATTACAGATTCAAGGATTTTGATTCCAAGGGGGCTTGTAGATATAGGCCGTATGTTTTTGACAGTTGAGATTTTTTCTGGTTTTTTTGTGAAACGGGACTAGTACTATGGGATATAGACCTTCAAAGAGATATAGATCTTTTGCTAAAAAATTTGCCAATCTTGACAAGTATTTGGCAGTAAAGTGTCCAAGATGAGCATACACAAATTTAGATATACCATGTATTAATGGGTGACAAGAGTCAGATATATCTGCCATTTTCTTAATGAATTCTTCTGAAACAAATAAAATGTCATCTTCTGGTATTCCAAAATAATGTGGCTTAGAATGAAATCTTTCACTACTTTGAAAGGCATTTTTAAAATGTAGATATAATGAGTTAAGAATGTTATTACCAGAGACCACCTCATTTTGAATTTTTAAGTGCACTAGGGACTCTAATTTTTGGGGGTTGACCCAATGCCCAGAGAATGTATTGTCTTGACCATGTATGAGGTTTGTTTAGATATATTTATCTTTTTTTAATAGACAGATATTCTCCAAGTGTTTTGCATGTGGAAAAATAAGCTTTTCTCAGAGCAGCAATTCTAGGGTATTCATCAGCCTTCAATGTAGAGTAAATTATTCTCTTGTGCAGCTCATCAGCAAGTACTAGCAATTTTGTCGGGGGGGGGGAGGGCGGAAATCCATGTAATATGGTTAATTGTGTGAAAGACAATATTCACAAAAGCAATCCATGCTTGTGGAGGATCCAAGTCTAGCTTCATCATTTTGAAGATTGCTATGTAGATTTCAGAAAACAGAAATTCTTTGGTTCGATTTGGAAGTAAAATTCGGATTGTTTTATTAGTTGATAATTGTATTTTATATGATAAGTCAATGTTTATGGTGACAAATAATGTTAGATGGTCTGATAGTGTTGAGTTATTGAAATATATTTTAATCATATGATGAAGCATAGGAGAATAGAAGACCAAGTCAATCAGTGAAGAATGTCTACCATTGTTAAATGATACTGTATTATTTGGTAGACATCCTTCTCCACTCATCAGAGGAATTGTGAGTCTGTGAAGCCATTTCTTAATAAATTGCTTATAAGACATGTTGATGTCCCTAATAATAAACATGGATATGGTGATGATGCAAGGATGAAGTTAATTGTCAATATTAGCTTATTTACTATTGTCGGTCCTGGTGGTATTTATACAAAAACTATATTTAGAACTATGGCTTGATGATTTAATGTGATGATCATTATATGAGAGTCCATGTAGAGTATTCTAAATGATTTGAATGGACATATTTTATTGATAATTGCACCCATGCCTGCTGATGGTGTAATGGATGTTCTTGAGAAAATAGAGAAACCATGATTATGTAAATAGTCTGATGGTTCTATACATGAGCTATCATATATTTTTGTTTCAAGCAAACCAAGTACATGGGGTTGGGTAATACTAAGCCATTTAAAGAGGTCCATGACTTTGGCCATGGAGTTTAAACCCCTTACATTAAAAGCCCCAATTTCTACTTTCATATTGATTTATAAGAAATTGTATACAATACTATGTCAAAAGCAAAATGGTTATGCATACTACTCACCCCCCATCTCTTGACCATAATTCATATCATTGGCAAAAGATCTTAACTCTGCTAAATCATGCTGGCTCTACATCTCAGGAGAGATTGAACAAGTTGCATTTTTGGAAGTTGGGTTTAGACCTTCATCGAGAACTGAGCAGGGTGTGATTTTGTTGGCTTCATTTATTAGATAATTTTCTAAGATATTTGCAATCTCATTGTTGAGGTTTAAGGTGGCAATTTTTACTTTTTTGTGTTGTATATGTAAGTTGATAGTTTCTTCTTCTTCACTGGAATCTTGTGATTGAGTCCCTTTGTTTGGTACATGCTTCTTGCATGGAGGCCGACCCGGGTTTCTCATTTCTGTGGTCCTCCTTGTGTTTATTTGTGACAAGCTTGGCACTGTTTCATCCATGATAAGCGTGGGTTTTTTATTTTTAATATAACTTTGTACTATTCCATCCATGATATTGGTGGATGTTTTATTTTTTATGACAGTGGTATTTGGATTTTCTGCATCTTTACTATGTCATCTATATCAACTTTAGTTGTATTTTCTGCTTTTAATTTACTTTCAAGGTTAATAAGTAAATCATTACTTTCTTTCATATCTGTTTCACAGGTTGCATTGTCTTGTGTTTTATTCTCGGGGAAACTCGGTGTGTGTGTGTGTTTATCTTATTACAATGTATGCATCATATATTAATCCAGCTGTTTGCCAAATGACCTCTTTGGCCATACTGGAAGCATTGAGGTTTTAATCCATGTATAATCAGAAGTAGGGTTGCTTTGTGATCAGTGATTTGTATAGGTATGTTTAGCGGTTCTACATTATTATGCAATTTTACTTTGTACTCATAGTTATTGTCATAGACTGGGATGGGGGTATCTTTTCGGTAAATTGGTTGGAAGTGTATCACAGTTCCAAATGGTTTAATTAATCTTTTAAAATCATTGACAGTATAATTTAAAAAAGCATTTTTAAGACACCCCAAATAACATTCTGTCTATTCTGGTTTATTATTATAAGCACATAATTGCAGAGGGTTTTGATTTTTTTTTAAAAAAAAGATTTATTTGCTCTGTATTAAAGAATTCTAGAATTAGATATCGAGAGTTGGGGTGATCTGCTATTCGTAGAATACTATCTCATAAATTGTTGCAGGTAAGAGCTTCATATAATAATTCCTTAGGGAATTTATATAATGAGCAGTTCAGATCAGTAATTGCTATGATTACAGACTGTTCTGTAAAGAATCATTTAAAGGAAGCAAACAGACCCTTTGCCACTGTATCATTAAAATTCTCTGAGATGTTCTGCAGTTGATCATCCATCCACATAATTGGGGAGCTTACTTGGTTTTCTTCATTTTATGTGGCTTTTAAATCCAATTCTGCTATATCCGCTGTCGTTGTTTTCCTAAATCTCGGATTTGATTCTAATTTCTTATTTATAAATAAAGTGTTTTTATTTGAAACTTTATCTTTAGCTAGCAATTTAGTAATGTTAGCATACATGGGTGGATTTTCTCTATGCAGCTTTGGACTAGTGGCGGCCATGTTAATATTATTGCCAGCCGCGAACAGCAAAGGTGAATTAATTACAGATGTATACTCAATACACACAATATATATATAAGTACTTGCCTTCATCTTATTCAGAAGTGAGTCACAATTTTGAGGGTTTAACTCTAGTAAAAATATGATTAATAAGTGATAGTAGTTAGACATTCATTCACAATGATCACAGCATACTCGTGCATGCGCACTACTACTACTATTATTATTATTATTATTATTATTATTATTATTATTATTATTATTATTATTATTATTATTATTATTATTATTATTATTATTATTATTATTATTAAATATCTTTCATGTGTAAAGATGTGTTTTATAAAATTAAAGGTAAATAGTTTATTAATTGTGTTATTTTTTTATTAATGTACTCTCTCTATATTTTAGAGAGTAATGTTATGAATAATTTTTATGTTTCTTTAAAATTATTTATTAGATATGTTGATTGTTTATTATATAAGAAAATAAATTGAATAATTTTTTTGATAAATTAAATACTTTTGATTCTAATATTAAACTTACTATTGAGAGAAGTACTTTTGAATTTATTACCATAAAATTTCAAGATTTAAGTTTTGATAAGGTTGATAATGTTTTATTTTTTAGTCATTTTGTTAAAGAGTAAAAAAAAATATGATAAAGTCAGACTCTTATCAACATTTTAGTCATAAAAAACTTTTCTTATTGAATTTTTATTATAGTAATAAAAGACTTAATAATTTTGAAAATAATAGTTATATTCAGAGCAGTCAATGTGTTTCTGACTATATTGAGTTACATTATAATCATAATTTATTAGGAAAATTATATTTAATAAAATATGTATAAATTGGTCAATAATAAATATTTAATTATTAGTAAGAATAAATAATTTATTTCTTTGCCAGTAAGTCATTAATCTGTAAATTAAATTATAAGAATAGCCTTTAATTGGATTATATGAAAGTGGTCTGGAAGAAATGTGTGAATTCAAATTCATTATTAAATAATTCAAACAATCAACTGATAGTAAATCTATTCCTGGGGTGGTTTATGAGATTCCTTGCAGTTATAATAAAATTTATATAGATCAATGTAAACTAGTCTTAATGAAAGAATTAAAGTTCATAAGAGTAGATTTGAAAATAACTATCATAACACAGTTTTCTATAGTCATGATCTAAACATAAGTTGTAAAATATTATTTGATAATGTCAAGGATGAACAAAGAAACTTTGATGATATTTTTTTTTGAATCTAAGGCCATCAATCTCATAATCAATCTCATAACGTTATTCCATAAAGGAAGTTAGTTTTGAAGTGAATGATGGGAATATTATTTTGTTTTGTATATATATGTTGTATATCTGATGTTGAATTCCACTTGAAAAGTTCTATTTATTAATATATACAAGCATAGTGGTAGAAGAATTTAAAATAAAATTTCGTTTTTTGGCTAGTATTGGAATATTATATGAATTTCTATTTTATTTGCCATTAAGTTGTATTTTTTTTTTTAAATATTTGCCTAAACTGTAGCTAAAAAGAAATTCATAAACAAGCAGGATTTTTCCTGTTAGTTGCATTTCATCAACATGGCGCTCTTCAGGTTGACCTACTTTTTATAAACATACCAATATGAACTTTGCAATAGTCAGAGCTATATTGATTCTATATAAAAGCACAAAGACTTTATACTAAGTGATTCTGATTACACACACACACACACACACACACACATATATATATATATATATATATATCATTCACCCAAAACTATTTACTTGAAGCAGCTGTTGCTATAAAAAATATATCTTTTTTTTTTAGCAACAGTATCTAACAACTGCAATACAAGAAATGTTCCTTTATTGCCTGCAATTTTGTTCTAAAGAGAATTATCATAAACATTTTTAATTAGAGGAGCAAATGCTTAAATTGTTTTATATTTATATTGATAGATTTAAAAACTCTGTTCTATAATTAATGTTGTTCTGGACACATTTTTATATAATAAGGTAGAGAATGATAGAGGATAACTGTTTTTTTTTTTTTTTTGTCAAGAAAATTTTGGCTGGAAATTAAAATGATAGTCCATAGGAATTGTTATTTCAAAAGAATAATTTTGGCAATGCATATATATATATATATATATATATATATATATATATATATATATATATATATATATATATATATATATATATATATCAAGTGATATACATATAATAAACAAAATACACTAGAATAACGCTACAAAATTAAAAATATCTATATAAAATTAAAAAATTAATTTCTCTGCTACAACCAGGGCAAAAAAAAAGCTGTAAGCTGGTTGTAGCAAAGAAATTATTTTTTTAATTCTATAGACATTTTTAATTTTGTATAGTTATTCTAGTGCATTTTATTTATATATAATAACATATTTTGCCAGTTCATCCCTGTTAAAAAATCTAAATATTGATATATCAACGTTTCGACTTGATCACACAAGTCACCCACTTAGTGATAAAGGTGTTAGGAGAGATGAGCATGCTAATGCAATTAAAAAACACTCATCATCATCAATACTTTCACTCCATACTATAGATTCAGGTCATAACATTGATTTTTCTACTACCAGGATCATATCCAGATCTGATAATCTCTACCAGTGCAAAATTAGAGAAGCCATTGAGATACTTAAAATATCAGATTGTATCAATAAGCAAGATGATACATGCAAACTTCCTTCTATTTGGAAAGATTTTTTTAAAGACCATTCTTAATTTAACATTTTTGCTTTTGGTGGATCATTAAGGGTTTTTCAAATCAGTGATTGTAGAGCCTCTACAACCGTCTTTCTACCTTTTATCACCCAATGGATGACTTGTGTGATCAAGTCGAAATGTCAGTATATCAATATTTAAATTTTTTAACACGGAGGAACCCGCAAAATATGTCTTATATATATATATGTATGCAACCCATGAAAATCTTCGTTTCAACATATATATATATATATGGGGGGGGGGGTAAAATTGTATGAATATGTGATAAATTGCTTGCATATCATAGAGTAAAAGTGCTTTGAATTTCTGATAGATGCGTCATTAGTATAACTCTATGATAGAATATTCAACTCGAGAGTTAAAGATTTAATCAATTCCTAACTGAATTACATAAAGAAATCTTGATTTATTTTGTAAAACACAAGTGTCGAGTTCAACATGTAACCTGAGTACACCGTAACTCTCCTATCCTGATATAATTGTTGCTGCATTGATCTACTACTCTAAAGAATTTATTTGAAATACAGAGTAAATCATTGATAGCTGTTTTTTTTTTTTTTTTTTTAAAAAATAGTTGGCTTATAACGTGCTTAAAAGTCAATAATAATAGTCAAACGCAACGCAGTTATTCCTAGCTCATTTATTAAAATACTAAATTAATCTAGTTTGTTCAAACAAACGACAGAAAGTAACTATAATATTCATAAGGAAAACCATATTTTTTTATAAAGGCAATCCTAAGAAGCTTTTTTAAAAAAATACAAGATAAATATTAGATTATCATAGAACTTTAAATCGATAAAAAATAATCAAACAATAAAAGTCGCATCTTTAATAACTGCGTGAATTCTGTCAAGAGAGTAAAAAAATGCAAGAAATTGTTCCGGGCTTTATTAATCCATAAAACAAATCACTTCATGCATTTTGAGGTTAGTGGATCTGTATTATTTATGCATTTATAATGATAAATTTAAACACTAGCTCGGCCAAAATTAGAATGGCGATATTTATGTAATGTAATCAGCCGTGATTGATGTTTACGTAAAATATTAGAAAAAATATCTAAAATAGGCAGGCAGTTTGAAAAACGATGACTAAAAAATCATTCCACTCCGTTTTTATTTCATGAAATTAATTCATTAATTGTAAGTTCAGTATTTTTGAATTTTCCAAACTTTTTTTTTTTTTTGTAAATCTTAAGCAAGGCGAGTTGGAAACTATTCTTAGCCACTTTATTATATTAGTTAACGTTTCCTTTAAGAAATTGACATCGGATTATAGTTAAATTGTTACATAAAGTCAAAAGAATGATACGAAAACAAGATTGGGCGGCAAGACATAATGCCGTACTTATCTCTTTTTTATCTCATTGTCTAGTAGCCACTATGGCTTTTATCATTTTTTTTTTTTTTTTCAAAATATGATTTGTCATATATAAAAAAAAGAAAAGCATATGTTCTTAAAATGCGGTGAGAAAAGGCAGGATTGAATTTACAGTCAAATGGACCTTAAAATAGCTTACTATTGTTATTTAAAAATGAATAAAATAAAGAGGTAAAAGAACTGCTTAGAAATATATGGAAATCAATAAAAAAATACCACTGGGAGCAATACAAGATATTGATTTTAATATTGAACTTCAACTTTTGCACATCAAAGGTCTTTTTTTTTTGTTTGAGTCAACAAACGAGATTTTTTTTTTTTTTAAAGAAAAGAATCAATATATATATTTCTGTTAATATTTGAGTCTTCTAGAAGTGATTTATTAAGACTCACGAAATATAGATTGTGTGGTCTATTTTGAATTACGTTTGTAAAGTAAGGATTTTGAACTTTAAAAATAAAGTAAAAATAAAAAATAGCTAAAATAAATATAAAAGTATATTAAAATAAAGAAAGAAAATTCAACAACGTCTTATTCTTCAATAAAATATTACAGTAAACAACACTCTTTCTAACAAGATATCAGCTTGCAGTTAACTATACAAGAAAACATAGCATATGTTAGATGATACACTGTTCAAATTATAGTCACGTTGAGCACAACGATATCTAGTATATTGTTTACTACAGAGAGGGCATAAATTAGCCATTGGCATTTATGTTCTTAGCAAGTGATACCAAAAGCAAAATAAATATGAAAAATGTTAAAACTCCAATAATGGACCATAAAAATAATACAATCATCAAATGGTGGTGGATATCTAAATGTTTGAAATATCTAATCACACTAAGCTCCATTTCAATACTAAAAAAAAAAAAAACATTTTTTTTTAAGTTTATCATATTTAGAAGTTAACTATTCTAAGATCAAGAAATTATATTAAGAAATAATTATATTTATTAACAGGGGCATAATTTATGGATAATGATATACATTTATCCTTATTATGTCCTACAATTTAATTGGACCTTTCTGAACTTGCAATTTTGGATAGAGATTATATTTAGAAAATGTAGAATTAAATGTAATAAGGTTTTCAGCCCATCTTGGATATGACCAAACAGCTGTTCCAAAATGATAAATAATAGTAGTTGTTTGTAATTTTTAGTCAACAGTTCCCAGCAAGAATAAAATAACGTAATACAATTACTTTATATTATTGTGTGACATAAAGTTACAGTTAACCTATCACTAAATAGATTAGATCAGTCTAAATTCTGAGCATATATATCTCTTTACAATGAAAGCTTTATTTAGTTTTTTTAAAAATAAATTATGTTGTTTCAATAAAATGCCCAATTTATTTATGATTCAAATGATATTTGAAGTTAATTTGAGTGTTTGTCATTTTGTTCACTTTTTTTTGGTATCCATGATATTCTTAAAAGTCTTTACCATTATCACAGCTTAAAAATATTAATACATTTTTTAACTCTATGTCCAATTCTTGTTTTTTAGATACAAGTTATATTTCAGCTTGTGAAACTTTGATTTTTTTAAAGATATAAGATATTATGTAAAATAACTTTCATCCCAGTTTACAATGAAAAATCTTCTCACTACCAGGAATCTTTTGATATTTGTTGTTGGGGGTGAATGATTTAAGCAGATTATCATCAACTGTTATCTTTATCATATAATTTGTCTTCTCTACATTAGGTTATATCTCAGTTTTACTACATTTTAAATTTTTTGTAATAAATTGATTCCTGTTCTTTTCAATTTAGATTATAACTGATATTGTTATCAACACATGCAATGTTAATATCATTTATTTTATTAATATTGAACCCCCAGTAGTTTTTCTCCATTCTAATTATTATTTTATATTCACTATACAATGCAAATATATAGGTGGGCCATAATTACTATATGAAATTAGCCAGTATTATAACATGTGTTTATATTTTTTTTAAAAATCTAATCCATATTATAAGAAGGTCAGATGAACCAAAAACATTATTTTATCTAATAAGTTATGTGAATACTTCCTCTGACATTCCACTATTTTTTAATTATATGTATATATATCACCAGAGTTTTTTTTTAATTATTTTGAAACATTTAATTATATGTATATATATCACCAGAGTTTTTTTTTAATTATTTTGAAACCAATTCCACACATCTGAAATTTTTTATTTTAATGAAGTATATTAGAATATTTATATTAGCAGTGCACAACCTATTGATCATGACCTGCCAAGGGGCCTGGAGGTCATAAAAATTTTGAGAAGTTCTCATGCTGGATAATATTTTTTTAGTTGAAAAAACAAAAACTAAATACAATTAAAAAATACATAATATCTACTAAACTCATTATTGTATGTTTGACCAATTTTGTGTTTAAACACTTCCCTCTTTATATTCCAATCCATTTTGTATAAACAATACATCATAACTGCACTTTTATATTGCTCTGTTTTTTGTTCACTCTCAGAGTTTTGTTGTTTGGGTGGTAACATTGATATGAGGCACTACATTCTTGAATGTACATATTTTCTAAAACAAGCTAAAAAAGTTGTAATTGGTACAAATCAACAGATTTATTAAGAACTAGGTATTACTATATATTTTTTGCTAAAATACCGTTTTTTCACAGATCTTATATCATATTCTATGTACTAAAATATAATATAATAATATGTATGAATATTTGATAAAACACTTTTATTATTACAATCCTTATATGCTTATAATAAGTTGATAACCACATATAATGGGTCGCATAAATTTTTAGTCTGAGTATGGGGTGATGAATTTAATAAGATTGCACACTACTACATCATATCAAGTCTGAGTTCGAATCCCACATATATTACATATATAAATGCAGGTTTAAGCATGTACAATGTATTAAATGTATATTAGAAATATTGTTTCCAAGTTATATCCTATAATGAAATTATTTTAAAATGATAATACCATTGAGTGGTTCAACAAACAAGTTTTTTTTTCTAAAAAAAATGTCATTAATTACACAACTTTTTTTTTTATCAATGACTTTCAAGAAAATAAAATCAATGTTTACTTGGTTATATTTATATAGATAAATGTGATTTAATTAACATATTTCTGTCATGATTTCATTGTCTGTAGCTTGGTCATAAATACGTTATACAGTTTAATGCAATAGAAGAAAAATAATAAATTTTAAATCCTAAATTAACTTGTCCGTTCTGGTGCTAAGATATTAAAAATCAATTCATTGCTTTTTTTCTCTCCATTTACATATCTAATAAAATTACTAAAAGTTTAAGATTTCTTCAAATCTCGCAAATTTTACGAATGACTGGTTTTATTTTTTTCAATTGTTATAAATTATTCCTTATTTTTCTGGTAGTTTTTGAAATTTTCTATTTAGTTCTTTAACTTTTGTTTTTATTTTTTTTATTTTTTCTATTTATATATTTAGTTTCATAATTAAAATTTATCTTTTAAAATCCATTTTGCTGCTTAATCAATCTTTCTCCAGATTATCATTGTTTTTTACCCTACATCTGATATTCTACCAGTTCAACTATAATATCAACCTTAACATCTGTTGGATTTAAACACAGTTTTCTAAGAATGAAAATAAAGCACTTTTACAGCAAATTAAATTCTAACCCCCCTATTCATGATAGACAATGTTTTTTTTTTTTTTTTGCCATACATAACTATCTTAACAAAAACCTTTAATAAAACTTTCCAACTTATCACCTTATTTTCTGCACTTCCCCTTTCTACTAACAGGCTATTGTACAACTCTTAAGATAGACTTGAACCTGAACTTATCCCCTAACATCATTTACAAATTTAAATGCCCCAAAACTGTATGTCAATCAATTTATTATGGTGAACCTGAAGCATCCTTGTCTACACATCTTTCCCAGCACCAATATTTATACAAAAGAGTATCATACAAGCCAGAACAAAGCTATATATTCCTTGAGCACCAAAATGCAACAGGTCACCAATTTGTTCTCTCCTCCACAACTATTCAATACATGAAAAGAAATGATTCAAAGAGAAAACCCAGGCAGGATTGCTATATAGCTAATGACATGAATACTATCAGTCATTGTGACTTTCCCTTCCCTTTCTCCCAAAATGGATACTTTAATATAACAACAACAACAAATTTAAATAAATTTAAATTTCATCAACTATATAACAATTATACTCATCTCTCCATTATTATCCAACTTCATCTTGCTATGAATATGAGAAGACCATAATATTTTGAAAGCATTAAGCTGCATTTAATTTATAGAAATAACAATCTTCTCTATAATTGTGTACCAACTGGTATATCAGATCAATATAGCAGTGCAAAAAAGTTAGCTTGGATTCAAAACTTTGCAATGTTTTTGGATATTATGATGTTAGGCTTAATGATGCATAGAATCCAAACTTCTCACTATTAATCTAAAACAAAAGCAGTGGCTGTAGATAAAGTAGCATTGAATGTAGATATAAAAGCAATGTTAACTTCCATATCCTATATTCTTTGCATATTTAATTGTATAAAATATAGTTCTGAATATAAAATAATAATACGCTTAATTTATTATATATAAGTTGTTATTTTGATCAGTTTCTAATTAAAGTTTACTCACATTCAATTCATGATTTCTTACATTTATTTTTTCACATATATGTGATCATGTTTATCAGTTATGTTGGATAAAATGAATGACAATAGGAAGCTTGAAAGTCTAAGTTCAAATTCCCTTTAATTAAACCTTCTTATAAAAAATTGTTGGAGAAAAAAATATTTTTTAAAAAAACTGACCAAATTTTAGTAAAAGATAATAATTATAACCAGTATATGATATTTAGTACATCAAGGTAATATATCAGACTTATTAAAAATATATCCACTTGTCATGAGTCCACAACTAACATTACTCATCCTCCATATAGAGATGACCATAAACTCATCTATATCCCAGTCATTCAATATACATTCTACATCCCTTATTTTGGAATACTTTGTAATAGTCATAAAACAGTATATAAGCATGTTACCTATGCTTCAGTTTGAAGGTATCATAAAGCAAATAATATCTCATTAAGTTAGAATTTAACATATTAATTTATATTATAAATAATCTTTATTAATGATATGTGTGTTTGTATAATAATCTCATGCATATAACTTTAGAATAAATTTAAAAAACAATGATTTCCTCCTCAAAATCAGTCTTCACTCCCCTCCCACAAATCAATTTTTGGTGAACCATAGGAGTTTCACCAAGATCTCTCTCATATTCCAGCTCTGTAAAACTGACAATGAAACTCTTCACCACTTCCTACTTAAATGTCCCTTTCTGCTTGGTGTGAGAAATTTTATCAACTCCTGCATTTCCTGGAACAGGAATATCATCTTCAACCTCCAAGAATCCATAGAAACAGGGGTCTTCACAGCTATTAGACTATAAGTTTTTCTTATCTATGCCCTCTGCTTGCTTTGATGGGTCATTATCTTTGACCAGAGAACACTCTCAGTAAAACAAAAGCTATTGAACCTAATTTGCTCTCTCAAAACCAGAGACACCAAACTAGCCCCACCTCCACTCCTCACAGACACTTGGACAATCCTCCAACTCCCATCCTCTTAGCCTTTGTCATAGGACTCAATCATAAAGACATGCATTTCAGACTGGCCTGGACTGCACCCCATTTCCCCTTTCCATGTGTATTGTTCCACTCTTACCATGTTGCTCCTGAAATTTCAATTTATCATGTAATCACTCCATTGTAAACCTTTTTACAACTGTATTTGTATCTGTTTTTTTTTTTTTTTTTATGAATAAACGTTCATCACTGAGAAAAAAACAACAGCATCAGACATAAATCTCAATATAAGATAAAAATTTTCCAAATACTTATAAAACTAGATCAATTATTACAAACAATAACTTAATAACAAAATAAAATTCCTCTCCCAATAACGTTACCCAAATGTAGAACTTATATTGTTGGTCAGGTAATATCATTCAATTCTCTAATTATGTTCAATGTCTGACTTAACTCTAAGAAGCATCCACATAATATTCATTAACTCTAAGAAGCATTAACATAATATCCATTAGGACACAGTAATTGATGAATAGAATTATTATATTCCCATCACAAAAAAACTAACCAACAGAAAAAGTTCAGCATTACTATCTAATAATAACATTTTGTAGTTGAGCAATAATATTAAAAAGTAAATTTTATTCCTTTTTTATAAAAAAGCATTATGATTTTGTAATAAACAAAATGATCAAATAGTTTCATTGTAAAGATTATAATTCGAATGTGATAAATCTTGAACCACATTTCACATATTTTGATTTCAGGATCCATTACTGCATAAAACTATGCAGAAGGTTTTTTTTATAATAAGTTTCTAGCATTGCAAGCAGATAATTCATTATTATATTTTTGTTACATTTTCATTTACCATTGTCAAACTCCCTCCACTCACATCTTTGATGCCATCCATTTCAGATAAATACACTAGTGATTATTACTAATCATTCTCGAAACTAGAGATTATCTCTAGCACAGATATAAACTCTAGACCTCAGTTAAAGATTAATATATCTGAATTTTTCTTTTTTAAATTTACACACACAGCATATAATAAAGATGTTTATGAGAGATTGTGACCTGGGCCAATTGATGAGTGGTGGTTCAGCAAGAAATGCATCTTGGGGGTCATTTGTCTTTTATTATATCTTTATTTATATGTATTTAAAAAGAATGGGGAAGTATGGAGATGTTTATTATATCTATAAAGATATTATATACGGGACAGAAAAAGGTAAATAACTCCGTGTGTGTAAATTAAAAAAAAATCAGATATATTAATCTTTAACTGAGGTTTAAAGTTTATATCTGTGCTAGAAATAATCTCTAGTTTCGAAAATGATTAGTAATAATCATTAGTGTATTTATGTGAAATGGATGTTGTCAAAGTTGTGAGTGTAGGAAGTTTGACAATGGTAAATGAAATATAACAATTTACTACAGATAAATACTTTTCAGATAATAAAGATATATATGAGAGATAGTGATAGTGACATGGGCCAACTGATGAGTGTTAGTTCAGCAGAAAATGCATCTTGGGGGACATTTGTATTTTATTATATCTTTATTTAAGTAAATTTAAAAAGAATGGGGAAGTATGGAGGTGTTATTATGTCTATAAGATATTACACATGAGAAAAAGAAAGATTAATAACTCTGCATATGTAAAATAAATAAAAATCAGATATATTAATTTTAAAATAAATAAAAATCAGATATATTAATCTTTAACTGAGGTTTAAAGTTTGTATCTGTGCTGGAGATAATCTCTAGTTTCGAAAATGATTAGTAATAATCATTAGTGTATTTATCTGAAATGGATGGCGTCAAAGTTGTGAGTGGAGGAAGTTTGACAATGGTAAATGAAAGTGTAACAATTTACTCTAGATAAATACTTTGCATGTAATATAGATGCATATGAGAGATTGTGACCTGGGCCAACTTATGAGTGCTGGTTCAGCAGGAAATGCATCATGGGGGTCATTTGTCTTTTATTATATCTTTATTTAGATGTATTTTAAAAGAATGGGGAAGTTCAGAACATCCAATTTTTACATTGCGGAAAACTAATGACATCATAATTGATGATTACATCATTTCTTATTAGAACTTAATTTTTCATTATCTACATTAAATGGAAAATAACTAAAATATTTTACGCTTGAATCAACTCTTAATTATTTTACACAAATATTTTTTTTTTATTTTTTTTGGTATTTTACACAAATAGTTTTGTAACACAGCTTGCAGTATCTTTCTATTTTTCTTTTGAAATAAACATTTTAAATACTCGCTTATGAAATTACCACTAATGTTAATTTTCTCTTTTCTAACTTGATTTCATTTTTAAACTTTTTTTCAAAATAATTTAAATTATTTCTTCACATCAAAACAATTAAAATTATTTTTTCTCACTTAATAACACATTATATTTTAATCTTTATTTTCAACTTGTTATAATATCGATTTTCAATATCTTTTATATAATAAAACAAAGTAAAATTAACTGTATAACATTTTACACATCAATATCATTTATATAAATAAACGTTAACCCACAGTCAGATTTCTGAAGCAATATCAAATTTCACCAATAGCATTTACATTCTGTATTGTAATTATTATAAGATTAATTTATTATATATATATATTAACCAGATTTAAAACACAGCTGAAATTATTTTGAAATCATATATATATATTTGAGGGTAAACAATTTGTCTTATTTTTAACACCTGTAATATTAACATTATTTATACATTAATTCTACTATTTTCATGGATAAATGGTGATTTCATAATATTATTTCTGGAAGCTTCCGTGTAGTAAAAATATAATAGCTAAATAGGTGGCACTTCAGTACAATAACAAGTACTTTGAATAGCCAAAATAGTGTTTAATTGGGTTATGAGTAAAGGGCAGGTAACAAGAAGGGTGAGAAAGGTAATGCGGTATGCAAAAGTTTTGGATAAAGAATTTATATCAGTATACTTGCATAAAAGGTGGGATTATTGTGATAGGAGGATTGTTGATTGTTATTGTGGTAAGGAATGGGATATAAGAATAGAAACATTAATAAAAAATAAGGAGTTGGAAAGATGGAGAACTAGAATGGAGGGTAAGAAGAGTTTAAATATATATAGAAGTAAACAGAATATTGGATGCGAGTTAATTTATGATAATAGTAAGGAAAGTAGTTTATTGTTTAAGGCTCGAATGGAATCTTTAGCAACAAGAGAATATACATGTAAATGGAAAACTATGGGTGATTTAGTGTGCAAATTGTGTAAGGAAAGTATAGAAAATATTAGGCATATGTTGATTGGATGTAAATGCTTGAAAGCAGAAAGGGTACATATAATGAAGTTATGGGAGAATAGGTATGAACAAAGTGACTATACAGAAAGTGAATTATTAGTTTTTATGCTGAGTTGGTGAAAAGATAAGGGGGGTTTAGATATAAAGGCCATAGAGTTGACAAAGATTATGTTGTGGAAATGGGATGGGGCAGAATATGGGAAGACTTAAAGTGGGGAATGGAAAATAAAGTGGCTAACAGGTTTATCTGGGCATAATTGCTGAGATATTCTTGACTTTGTTTAAGGAGAAGCCAAATGCATCGCATACATCACATGTTGTGGAAATAAGATGAAGCAGAATATGAAAAAATTTAGAGTGGGGAATGGAAAATAATGTGGCTAACAGGTTTATCTGGGCATAATTGCTGAGATATTATTGACTTCATTTAAGGAAAAGCCACAATACATCACATCACATCACTTTTTTTAGAACTTATTCTAATACTATGAATTCACATTTATATAAATATATTGACTTGTATAGAAAAATTAAACAAAAAAAAAACATCAATTAGAGATAAGGGCTCACAATATTTTTTCCAGAAAAGGGATAGAAAAACATTACTCTAAAGTGATAGTTTACATTTTATTTCTTATTCTTTTATTAATTAATAATCACTTTATCTTTACTAACATATCTGATAATTTTAACCACAATATATTTTGGGTTGTAAGTATTTATTTACATATATAAAAATAAATGAGTGTCAATACTACATATCATTAAAAATAAGATAAATTATCTGTCCTGTAATATATATATATATATATTGAAATAATATTTTTAACGGTTTATAAACATATATAATATATATATATATATATATATTTGAAATAATATTTTTAACTGTTTATAAACAAGTACAAACAATCTTAAAATCCGCAGAAGTACTTTCGGTTACTTTCTAACCTGCCTCAACTGCCATTAAATTCAAAAACCAAAAGCGGAAGCAAACATCATCAATTCAAATTCCACGAATTTCGTATTTTAATGTTAGAAGCTTGTCGATTTATTAAATGCGTTTTATTCCTGTTTATAAAAATTGCCTCTTTAGTTTTTCTTTTACTATGGTTTCTCTCTTCATGAAGAATTTTCACTTTTCAAAATTAAATTTAAATTTATATTTACATGTTTTTTCATGATCAAAGAAAACTGAAGAAGATATTAAATCACCATTATTTTTATTTTTTACACGCTTATATAATAATTCATGTTCCTTCAATCTTTTCTCAATACTGCACCTAGATTCACCTATATATGATAGCATACAATCACAAAAAATTTGATATATGACATTACTTTTTTGCTTGACAGGTATGACATCCTTAGAATTATTGACTAATTTATTAATATTGTTTGGAACGTAGAATGAAACATTAAACACATTCTTATATAAATCCTTAAAAAAATTTATTTGTGGATTTGAAATAAATGGAATAGATATCCATTTTTTTATTATTAATCTTCATTTCTTTTAAATTATCATAATTTTTTTTAAATTGACATAAAGTATTGTTTATTTGTTCCATTTTATAACCGACATCAATCAATTCCTTGGCAAATATCTCAATATTTTTTAGTGATAAACTAAAAAATATTGAGATATTTGCCAAATTGAGATATTTGCCAAGGAATTGATTGATGTCGGTTATAAAATGGAACAAATAAACAATACTTTATGTCAATTTAAAAAAAATTATGATAATTTAAAAGAAATGAAGATTAATAATAAAAAAATGGATATCTATTCCATTTATTTCAAATCCACAAGTAAATTTTTTTAAGGATTTATATAAGAATGTGTTTAATGTTTATTCTATGTTCCAAACAATATTAATAAATTAGTCAATAATTCTAAGGATGTCATACGTGTCAAGCAAAAAAGTAATGTCATATATCAAATTTTTTGTGATTGTATGCTATCATATATAGGTAAATCTAGGTGCAGTATTGAGAAAAGATTGAAGGAACATGAATTATTACATAAGCATGTAAAAAATAAAAATAATGGTGATTTAATATCTTCTTCAGTTTTCTTTGATCATGAAAAAACATGTAAATATAAATTTAAATTTAATTTTGAAAATGTGAAAATTCTTCATGAAGAGAGAAACCATAGTAAAAGAAAAATTAAAGAGGCAATTTTTATAAAAAGGAATAAAATGCATTTAATAAATCGACAAGCTTCTAACATTAAAATACGAGATTCGTGGAATTTGAATTGATGACGTTTGCTTCCGCTTTTGGTTTTTGAATTTAATGGCAGTTGAGGCAGGTTAGAAAGTAACCGAAAGTACTTCTGTGGATTTTAAGATTGTTTGTAATTGTTTATAAACCGTTAAAAATATTATTTCAATTATAATTACAATATTGTTTTTAATTAACAGATATTTTATTTATTATATATATATATTGTACCCTTACTTCTGGATATATAAAATAGTTTAAAATACAACTAGCTCAGTTACATTATTCTGCTTAATTAAAATTTGCATATCTATCTTTAATATACTTTTTATATTATCATATCTTAATTAAATTTATTATCAATCATCAAAATCAATATAGTTCTAGATTATACTAATTAAATAAGTATTTATAAAATTATGAGACTGCGAAGTAAAGTTACAAAGTAATAAGCAGATTTACACTGAGTCAATATCTCCCAAGATACTGTCTCAATGGCATAAGAATACTACCACTACCTTATCACCTTACCACTACATCTATAGCATTCTTATGGCTTTTAAATGAAATAAATTATCTTTGATAATACTAAAATAATTCCTAACTTTTAACTTAAAATATAATTAAATAATCTCAGGTTCTTCTAAGTTTTAAAATAATAATAAATTATGTAAATAAGTATGATGTGGGATTTTATATCAAACTTAAATACACCTAACTTATTTTAATAATAATAATAAATAATACTAATCTTAGAGTGTAATTTAATCTCATCTATTTCTATTATATAATCAATCATTAAATAAATAAACAATTATATGTATATCTTTTATTTTATATGGTATCTTCATTTTTAAAATAGATCAAAATCTTATACTTAATAATCTGTGGCAATAAACAATACTGTATTCTTATAATGTATATTATAATCATCTTATGACCATTGTAATATTTATATTCATGTCCATCAATTCTTATAAAATAATGTTAAGCAAATATTGTATTCATTTCTAAATAATAATAACAAATTCAATTTTGTGCAAATATTATGTTTATTTCAAATCATCTGATGTCAAAATGTTGAGGTGAAAAATAATGAAACTCGACACACTTTTAAAACAAATTAACAAATTTATTTACAATAACTTCAAATAAAATTTATTTACATTATTTACAGTTTAAAATTTATGACAACAAATAAATAAAAAATAAGAAATACAAATATAAGAGGCTTACACTGTTATTAACTCATGTACTTAATAAGCAATTACACATTCCTTCAAATGCTATATTAATAATATTACAGTGTGTTTTTCCAAAAACGTAGATTTTTAAAATAACTAGTAATGTACTTCAATTACTACAAATAACAATACATGTCAAAACTATTTATGTAGCATGTGTACCTAATGTAGCTTTACCTATTAAATAACTACATTAATTAAATATCATTTATAATGTATTATCATGTATTCACTTTATTACTAGCATTGCTTAATATCTTTATATAAAATCAATATCTCTTTATAATGTAAAACAAATGATTGGCTATAATTATATTCCACCTAATGTAATTCCTGTTATATGTTTTATAAAATATGCATTCTATATCTGTATTATTCAAACATTAATATTTAAATCATTTATCAATTTTAAATTCATAAAACATTACATTAGATAAATTTTATGATTCCTTTCTGTGTAAAATCATTATTTTACCCTATGTGCTTTACTAACCTTTCTAATAAATTTCTATCTATAAAACATATTCTAAACTCATTTAAAACATTTTCCGGAAAACAAATATCAACTTCAAATAAAATATTCATTATCCAAATTACTCATACTATATTGTCTATACTTAGTAAACTTTTTAATCTAAATATAAGCCTCTACCTAAAACGTAACTTAACTTATCTAATAAACAGAAAATAAAATAGACTTTTAAAATCCTTTTCTGACTTGCAAAAATAAAATAATTATTAAGATAAATAATAAACATCATTTTAATACTAAGCATAAATAAAAATATCAAAATTATTTACGAAAGAATCATATAATTATTTCTAAGCTCTTACGTAATGTTGTATCATGTTTATATTATAAATTAAAAAATTATGCATATTTTAATAAAGTTTGTTGTCAATATAATGTATGTGTTTTCATAATATATTTATCCATTCATTCTACAACAACATAATATTCAGTTGATCTAACGAAAAACATATTAAATTCATTGAAAATCATTATACAATATTTTTTACCATAATAATAATATTGTCCATTCTGCTATCCAGTATTCTTCGGAATTTGCAGCTTCATAAAATAAAAATCATTCACATTTTCACTCATAAACATTCATTAGAATATTCCGTGTTATATTAATTATAAATAAGTTTATATAATTAATTATTATATTATTTTTAAGTTACTATTTAATAAATGTACCTAACCTACTTTTTAAGAGTTTAATAATATTTAAATTTTATGTTAAATAAATAAAATAAAATCATATTACATAGTCCAGCGTCGATTTTTGTCCTACCATAAAAGTTCTAACAAATATCCTCCGTATAAAGTCAATAGAACACTATTTCCTGTTCCATTGAATCACGTGTTTCTTGAAAGTTTATAATAAAAAAAAAATGATAACGTTCTTTTAAAGAAAATAATAAGTTCCCACAAATAAAATAAACAAAATTAAAAAATAGTTTATAAGTTCTGTTTCTGAATTCAGATCTTCATAAAATATTGTCCAAAAGGTTATTATTTCAAAACTAAGTTATGATTTATAAAATTATCCTTCGATTATTTTAAATTAACTTAGTTTGGCTTGGCTTAGTTTAACTTGATTTGGATATCCATGTATTACTTGCGCATTTGTAAATACCATATTCCGGTAAGAATTAATTTTTCCATCTATAACGTCCAGCGTTTAGATAACTTTAATAAAATAATTTTATTATATTACGATTTTTTAAAATACTTATACTTATAATATATTTGCCTTTTCAAATTATCAATCTCTAGTCTTTTAAGCATAAAGACTTAACAAGGCAAGTATTTATTTAAAATTATTACCGCTTCTTATATCTTTCCTTAAGATACATATTTTACTTCTATAATTTGTCACAATACTTTCTTTTACAGAAATATTTATATTTCTTTAAAATATCTATTAGTAATAGACAATAGTAATTTAACTTTTGAAAACTATTTATAGTCCAAAATACTACTTTTCTCCATCTTGTAGTTTTATGTACTAATCCAGCGTCTGTTACTTCTATAGCATAAAGTTTCTGATATATTTCTCCGATGTGTGAGGTTTCCATGATTATTTGTACGTAAATTGAGTTTCGATATTGAGAAGATAATAGGGAATTATTAAGTTTCTACCGCATATTCATTACTTTAAAATATTATAAATTATTCAATAACACTCTTATAATTTTACAACTGATTTTAAGAGCGTTTATAAATTTACTCAGCTATTTTTTAATAGCACAAACGACTTAGAAGTTTTATTGTAGAGAGACCCCCTCAACAATTGAATCTAGCTTTTATAGTGGAAGAGACTCCACATCTGATTGGTCCGATTAAACAATCAAACTTTGCTTATTTACATATTTATCAACTCACTATTAAAAATAAAATAATGACTTATTTAATATTTAATATTTTATCAAATTCTTTCAAAACAATATTTATCGTTTATTTAAATCTATTAAACATTCTTTTGAAATATTCTTTCTCACTTAATTTAAATCTTAACTTTTATAAGATCATTTAAAATAAACTAAATCTTTTTAAATACGTTATATTTTTAAAGTAATATTTTTTAAAATCAAATTTAATATTTTACATTAATATCTTTATTTTTATCTCGTGATAACTCACGTATTATTTATAAATTTATAACATGATTTTTAAAATAATTATGCAACTTTATTAGACAACTTCCACGCGTGTGTGTATAACATCTGTTCTTTATAACACAAGAACGCTTGTCTAAAAATAAACTTAACAATTGCTTTTTAAAATAAATATTTATTTTTAAAATAAATAAAATATTACAACAGATTTTAAAATAATTATTTGATATGATTAAAATCAAATATTAATCTCAATTTAAGTATTTATAATTTAAAATATTTTTATTCACTTTTAACATATATTTCAAATTAAATAAATATTTTTTGTCTAATTTTAACTTGTCTTTTAAATACTTTAGCTTCAAACATTTGTTATTAAACATATTAATGCAGTATTACATCATAATCATCATCATTTAAATATCTTCCCAAGATCAACACAATTCACATATCAAACACTCATAGATTGCTTTAATTAAACTTATGGTAACATTACCACAAGCAAAGTTAACATCACACATTTTAAAATACTTCTTAAATTTAAAATTTTCCACTAGATTAGCACAAAACTTAAATGGTGACCCATATAAAAGGGCACAATATATATATATTGAAACAGACAGATCGGAGAACCGATCTTCGTTTCAGGTGTTTTTATGTACGGTAATTCAAACTACTGTTCGCCCGCAGTGAGATTTTGTCTATTTTAAGTTATAATATAAATTAGTTATATATTCTATAGTTTATAAATAAATATGTAAAGTTTCCGTATATAAATGTCACAAACCATGAAATAATATTCGTGTGTGCGTGGTTTGTGAATTTATATCATTTAATTTAAAGTTTCAGTGCGGGCGTATTTGTTTTAAATTTTAGTTTTAAAATTGTATAAAGTCGTTTAAAAATACTGATCAAAAATCACATTCCTTTGATCAGTGTTTTTAATTAAAATCTAATTGCACAAATGTACAGAGCAATTAAGTAGTATTCAAAATTAGTAAGGAATTTTTTATATGTAATTATTATGTCAATTTAAAAATAGCGTATTAAATTAAAAGATGGCTAAAAACAGATAATTGATTGTTGGTCAAGCTTGAGGAAGTAGGCGGAGCCTAAAACAAAAACAAGTCGGAAAGGTCAGCAGTGGCAAATTCTAGAAAAAACTTACATTCTAACTTTGGTCGTGTTTGAGAGAGGTAGTCTCGAGACAACACAGCAGTTAATAATAATTCAAATATCTTATTAAGAAGTTTACCAGTGAATCGCAATGTTGATGGGCTAATTGCCAGGAGCTGGTCTCTGCCCGCCAATATGGATCCTCGTGCCGCTGTTTGATCATGTTTCATATACTTCAGAATTTCCAACTTCCAATCTCAAAATTTACTATGCCTTACAAATAACTTTCAAAAATGCGCGCCTACGTTCGTCACAAACCAAGCTGGAGGAAGAAAGAAGAGAACTTTGTTACACGAACTTTAACTTTCTTACATGCTTAATATTATCAATCAAGTAAATCATATGTAAGTTTTTATATCATTTATAATGCTATTATTTAACCTGTCAGTAAATTTTCTTTTCTTTTTAATCCTCCGCTCTAGTCTTTAGAAATCATTTATAAAATTGTAATTAATAGTAATAATATTTCAACTGAATGCATTTATATTTTCTTATGTTGCTTATTTCATAAACAAACATTGCCAATAGTAATATTTCCAACTCTGTGTAAACTAGTGATCAATTTAATTTTAAAAGTAATGTTATTTTCTGAATTAAATATTCTTTCACATTCCGAGTTGATAAATGTTAAGTCACTTTATTAGTCTATGTTAATTTGTCCTATAATTGCAATCTAAGGTTCGATCGTAAAATATATGTATAATGGTTTCAAAGTGTTCGTTAATGTTATGTATAATATGAGAAATAATTCACTGAATAATTTGATACTATCGCTACCGCCTGTCAACCCGAAGGGTTAGAGTTTCAGAGTAAATTTAACTAATTATTGTTTTCGCCGTCAGTTTAAGTCCGCTATGTTTTATTGGGGTAAGGATCTCAGCCTGTGGCGTAGAAACAGACAAATAGTTTCCAGGTTTTATATAATTTCTTTTAAAAAATCCGCTTCAAGTATTCGTCCTTCGTCTGTGGCAATGCCGTCCCTTCGCTGAAGTTAGCGTCTCGCCATTCTACCATTGGGGAATGAAAGCAGTTTTTCTTTCCCGGTAATCTCTTGGATCACCGGGGTTCGAAATGACCCCGGCTGGTTGTCGTGTCCCGGAACTACTTGGGGGCATTAAGCCTTGTCAAAGTACAAGCCGCCCGGTATTCCGTTAATGCACCGCAATTGATTACTGTAGGGCTCTTGAATCCAGGCAACCACCAGTTCATCTATCTTCCATGTTGTATTTATATAAAACCACCAGCACATCTATCCTTTATGTCGTATTTATATAAAACCACCTCCACTGTTCGTCTACGTTCCGGCTCGAGCCTATTCTAATAAAATAAGTTAATAAAAATCTTTAGATAAATATTTTTCCAGTGCTCTAATACTCTGATTCTTTTAACCACCCGTCAATCCTTCAATTACCCAGCTATTGGCATAAGTTTGTTTATTAAATAAAACGTTCACTAAAGACTAGTAGCCAAATACAAAAGGATTTATGAAGTCTTACCGTACTGTATAACACTATATTTATATGCTGTATATTTCTATTATATAACACTATGTTCATGTGCTTTCTATTTGTCTTATTTAACACTCTATTTATGTGCTTTATATTTTGCTTATTAAACATTTTATTTAATCTAAATTTTTGTGTCCTCCACCTTATTACTCTCTAAGTCTATTTAGCCACTTACTGTCTGTATTGGCAACTTAAATATATACGTTACATGAATGACCGTCCCAGTATCTAGAGTCTAATAAACCTATATATCATTAACTGTAAGAATTTAGTCCATGTTCTAAGCTGAGCTAGAAAAGGGATAACCCCGTGCTGTTATAAAGTCATCATCGGTTAGTCATACCGGGGTTTGGGTTTGAATTCAGTTGGCGTTTTGGAAATTATTCTTAAACGTGGACTGGGTTTGAACTCGGGTACTGTGTATGATTAAGCGTGGTGGATTTATACCGGTACAATATATATATATATATATATATATAGAAATGAATAATATATTACTCATTTCAATAATAATAGAAAAACCAAGCAATGAAAGTGGTATGCAAATTAATGTGTTAATAAAATAAAAAATTGAAATGAGTTGTAAAAAAAAAACTAAAATTTTATAAAAGCAACTTTTTCTTTTCTTATTTTGTCATTCTGAATTCTTACTCTAAATAAGTTCACCTGAATTTCATTGTGTTTAGTGAATAAAAAAAGTAGGACCATTACTGACTGCTAATCTAATCTGGAAAGCTTGACATGTTACTTCTAATAAGTCCCATGATAAATGGAGAGATAGAGCTGGAATTTTCCAAAACATATTATAATCCCACATAAACTATTTTAATATTTTCAAAAAAAAAGAAATAATTACAATTGTTTTACATTGTAAGGTTTATATTAAAAAGAGTGATTGAATGTTATCCTATTTTGACTTTATATTTAATGCCTGTTAACCTGGATATTGTGTTGTAGAAATTGTCAGTTTAAAATATATGTTTATTGTACCAATTCAATGAATTGGCACATAATAATTTTGTTTAGAAAAAAATTATTAAAACAAAAATTATTCACTAAAAGAATAGGTAAAAGTTTAAGACTTTATTGCAGTTTGTTTTCATAAAAATAAGATTTAAAAGTCAGAGTTTGAAATAAAAGTTACTAGAAGTTTTATGTTTAAAGAGTTTGTCATATTATTATTATTAGTTGAAATATAATTCAAAGTCTAAAAATATAAATCTCTCTATTTAAATTAAAGAAAAAAAGGTAATCTTAAAACTAGTTTTGATTTTAGAATAAAATTATATATGGGCGTGAAAATGTAAATAATATATATGTGAATTAAATATTATAAATAAATAAAGGTTAAAGAATTAAAAAACATGTTTGCATGGCTACTAATTAAAAACAAAAAACAACATGTTTGTGATGGCTGCTAATTAAAATACCCAACAACAAGATTAAAAAGGATTCACTTCTTACAGAATTTCGACAACAGGATTATAAGCTTAAGGAATTTCGACAACAGATATTGCCAGCAGACATGAAAATGAAAACACGCGCCACATATAAATAGCCAAAATTTTATCGGACAATCAGTTCAGAAAAACGTTCAGTCAAGTAAGTTGCATAGAGTTGAGTTCAGTTCATTCAGTTAGAAATGCAGTGTTAGTTGCCATCCGAAAAATGTGGCTATATCTATCCTAAATCCAGATCTGTCCATGAAAATAATGTCTTCATAACAGCTTGAAGAATATCCGTCAATATCTAATTGTCTGCAGGAATAATACCGATGAATAAGAATGAAACCTCCTCAAGAAACTTCAAATCTAATCGCTTAGAGATATCTCATTAGAAGCAGCAAACAGCAAATTCAAAATCCTAGGTAAATAACATTTTTTCTTATATTCTTTCCTAAGTAGCCATCACATTCACGAATCCTCCAAGAGCCAAAATCTATAGCGCATAAAAATGAACTATTAATTTGTCTGTTCTAAATATCAAATATTATTAATGCTTTATTATATATGTCAGTGTGTGCATGATTAAAAATAACTATATCATGTTAGTTAAAAATCTATAAAAGTATTTATATTTAGTACAATTAATGTTAATAAATTGTCTTTAAATTTAAGCCTTATTTTGTCATTCAATTCTTTTTACCAATTCTTTTTACCAATTCTTTTACCAATCTTTTATCAATTCTTTCACCACAACTAATTAAATAATATTTTGTTATTGACTTAAAATTAGACTGAGCTAGTTTTAGGGATTGTTTCGAGCACTGGATTATGAGCCTACTGTTCGAATATGTTAGTCTTAGACTAGCTGGCGCCTGGGGTTTACACTGAAACAAATAAAGTGTTTGGATAGTGGGGGTTTGAATCTAGCATCCGAGGTGGGCCACGATCTGATCATGGGCATTGTTGACAGTTAAAGCTATCAATAATATTTCCCACTTTGCTCGAACATGGCAGTTCGTTCACATAATATTTATAATTAAATAAGATTATAAATGTATTATAAACAAGTTTGTAACCAGCAAAAACATTTGCAGTGTAAGTAAGATCTATCTGCAGATCGAACCCAGTACATAAATTGCTATTTCCATCTTGGGGCTGGACCTAAGAAACAATAGTAATTAAATACTTTGTTTCTTGTTTGAAAAATTTTTTATACAAAAGCTAAATTACGTATGTTAAACTGGTTTAATTTAAAAAAAAAAAAAAAAATTGACTGAAAACTTTTTTTTTTTTTAAATGAAAAGAGATTTGACATTTATGCTATCAAATCAAAGACAGTTAGATATTCTGGGTGGAGTTAAGGCATTAGGAACGGGTAGAGAAAAGGATGAGGGGTGGAGTCAGCCATGTGTTTTTTTTAAAAGAAATAAATAAATAAGTTGTATATTAAATTTAGTGAAATAAAATATTGTTTTAAAATGGAAAAAGAGAAAGAAATATCTGAGAAGCAGATGTTGATGAAAATGATGATGAATATGATCCAAAAACTTGAGCAAAGTCAGCAAGACCTCAAAGAATTGTGTCAGAAATTTGAACAAAGCCAGCTAGAAGTCAAAGGAGAAATTAAAAAACTCATTGCAGAAATAAGAGAAATAAGATGTGAAAATACAGGAAAGGTAGAGAAGAGTGAAGAAATTATAGAGGTAGATTTTGTCAAAAAAAATAAGGAAGTTCAGGTCATGAAAGAGATAGTAGAGTCATATAGTGGTAAATATAGTAGTTTGGAAATAGAAATTGAATTAGAATTAAATAGCATTGCGAGAGATAAAGTAGAACAGGATAGTGCTAAGACAGAAAGTGTGAGGGAAAATATAGAACAAGAAATAGAAGAGAGGCATAAGTTCCAGCTAGAAGATAGTATAGAAAAGTTTTTACAAAATTTTAAAAAGGTTAAAGTAAAAGTACACGTTCATTTTAAATGGAGATTTAAAATGATGAGAAAGAATAGGAAAAAATATTCACAGTCAGGACAAAATTGGAGGTCTGCAAAGCTTAAAGGTTATCTAATCTATAAAGCAGAAAATAGAATGGAAAGGGAAAGAGATAAAGCAATAAATTTTAATCGAGGAAGAGACGTGAGAATATGGAGTATAATTTATATTAGTACAAAGAAAAAAGGAATTGCCTGACATAGTTTAAAAGTTAGTAAATGGGCAGAATAGTAAATGAAATAAACAAAAAGGACCAGAAATGGAAGATGAGCATGAATATGATTATTCTAAAGCAAATTAAATCTGAAACTTCTATTTAAAACTTAAGACTTTAAAAATAAATGAATAATAATAAATGAAATGTTTGAAAGAAATAATAATAACAGAGGCTTTGTAAAATAATTTTTTTTTCTCTCCATGCACATATTAATTAAGAAAAATGTTCGTAAATAAATAAGTAGGTCGAATAGTTAAAATAAAATCGATAAAATCAAGGTAAATAAATAAGCGTAAAATATCTGTAGTAAATAATAATAAAGAATGACCCGTAATAAACTAATAGATTTTTTCATTTGGGAATACATGCACTGTAATAAAAAAAAGTAAATAAATGATTTCAAGTCAAGTCGAATAAAATATCTGTATAATAAAGGATCATAATAAAATAAAATAGTTCCCGAATACATGCACGTTAATATATAAGGTAAACAAATAGTAATATAAATAAATATGTAAAGTGATGTCCATAATAGTTTAGAATAGTATTGTAAGATTAAATAAATATGTAAGATAATGTTTGTAATGGTTCAAAATAATATTAATAAATATGTTTAAAATAATGTTCATGTTAACTTAATAATAATATTGTACGATTTGTGTAATGTAAGTAAATATGTTAAAATAATATTCGAGTAAAGGTTAATTTAAATAAATAGTTTAAGATATTGGTCACATGAATTAAATAGAATAGTGTAATGTTCATAAATAAATATATAAAGTCAATCTAAGTTGTATTAAGAGTGTATAAGGATTCGAAATTAAAGGGAATGAGGGTAGTAGTGAAATAAGTTTTAGATAATGATAAGTTAAAGCTGTCGACTGGATAAAATTTAGCACCTGTAACAGACTTATCAGGGATCATTCCTCATTTTCCAAAGCATAAGTTGAAAATAGACAGTTAATAATTCCTGCCATTCGCAGCGACCCTCTCTTTTTTCCAGCAAATGAAGCTTCAAATTTTAATACATGTAAGCCGGTATAAGTCAGCGAATCTGCATCCACTTCATTTTCAAAAGATCCCTGTGCCACAAAATTAGTTTGTCCCGGTGGTCATTATCTAGGATTTAAATCATTGTGAGCAACATATTCGGCATAAATAGAAGGAAAGGATATTCAAAACAGATGCCCTTAGTATGTAAAGTAAAAATATTAAAAAAAGCAAACTTAAAAAATCAATAAATATTTACAAATAATAATTAAAGTTGTCAGAGATAAAATGGTCAAAAATGATGCATTTTACTCCCAAAAGAAGGATGGTGTAATGTACCAATTCAATGAATTGGCACATAATAATTTTGTTTAGAAAAAAAATATTAAACCAAAAATTATTAGTTAAAAGAATAGGTAAAAGTTTAAGATTTTATTGCAGTTTGTTTTCGTAAAAATAAGATTTAAAAGTCGGAATTTGAAATAAAAGTTACAATTAATTAATTAAAAGGGGGGAGCAGGAGTTCATTTCAGAAACGTCAAACTAGAAGTTTTAAGTTTAAAGAGTTTGTCATATTATTATTATTAGTTGAAATATAATTCAAAGTCTAAAAATATAAATCTCTTTATTTAAATTAAAGAAAAAACGGTAATCTTAAAACTTATATATGTGCATGCAAATGTAAATAATATATATGCGTATTAAATATTATAAATAAATGAAGGTTAAAGAAATAAAAAAAACACATTTGCATGGCTATTAATTAAAAACAAAAAACCACATGTTTGTGATGGCTGCTAATTAAAATACCCAACAACAAGATTAAATAGGATTAGCTACTTTAGGAATTTCAACAACAAGATTATAAGCTTATATCAAAGGAATTTCGACAACAGATATTGCCAGCGGACATGAAAATGAAAACACGTGCAACATATAAATAGCCAAAATTTTATCGGACAATCAGTTCAGAAAACTGTCCAGTCAAGTCAGTTGCATAGAGATGAGTTCAGTTTATTCTGTTAAAAATGCAGTGTTAGTTGCCATCAGAAACATGTGGCTGTTTCTATCCTAAGTCCAGATCTGTCCGTAAAAATAATGTCTTCGTAACAGCTTGAAGAATCTCTGACAATATCTAATTGTCTCCAGGAATAATACCGATGAATAAGAATGAAATCTCCTCAAGAAACTTTGAATCTAACAGGTTAGAGATATCTCATTAGAAGCAGCAAACAGCAAATTCAAAATCCTAGGTAAATATCATTTTTTCTTATATTCTTTCCTAAGATCGCATTTGTGAATCCTCCAAGAGCCAAATTATATGAACTCTATAGCACATAAAAATTAACTATTAATTTATGTAATCTAAATATCAAATATTATTTAATGCTTTATTATATATGTCAGTGTGTGCATGATTAAATATACCAGTATTATGTTAGTTAAAAATCTATAAAAGTATTTATATTTAGTACAATTAATGTTAATAAATTGTCTTTAAATTTAAGCCTTATTTTGTCATTCAATTCTTTTACCAATTTTTATCAATTCTTTCACCACTAATTAAATAATATTTTGTTATTGAGTTAAAATTAGACTGAGCTAGTTTTAGGGATTGTTTCGAGCACTGGATTATGAGCCTACTGTCCGAATATGTTAGTCTTAGACTAGCTGGCACCTAGGTTTACTCCGAAACAAATAAAGTGTTTGGATAGTAGGGGTTTGAATCTAGCAGCCAAGGTGGGCCATGATCTCATTGTGGGTATTGTTGATAGTTAAAGCTATCAATAACATTTCCTTCTTTGCTCAAATATGCCTGTCCGTTCATGTAATATTTATAATTAAATAAGATTACAAATGTATTATAAAGAAGTTTGTAACCAGCAAAAACATTTGCAGTGTAAGTAAGATCTATCTGTGGATTGAATCCGGTACAATATATATATATATATATATATATATATATATATTCACTTATTATATATGTTATATTAATCATTTGTAGAAACATTCTTTCATTACATGCTGAATATATGTTACTTTCTATACTTTGCTAGTTAAAAAAATTGCTATGTTATTATATATGTTATGTTAACATTTTGTAAGATCTTTTTACTACATGTTAAACATATGTTATGTTGTATGAATTGTTAGTTTAAAAAAAGAGTACAGACATAATTATAGTATTATAAAATGCAGTAGTTGCATATATGTTGCCCAAGTGTTAATTAATTTTAGTTAATGACATAATTGCATCCATCAAGAGCATTTTCTTGTTATTAACTTTGTTTAATTACTGAGAAGATTTTGTATAGGTCCATTTATAATATAGATGCAGTTGTTTGTTCTTTTTCAAATAGTTTACAAGTATTCATATCTATATGAGAAAGTACATTCCTATTTAGTTTTAATAAAGTAAAGATCAGTCCATGAATGAGCCAACGTTGTATAAGCTGCATATTTTATTGAATTAGGATTAAGTTTAGAAAGATCATTCTTTATAGTTGTTGTTATATAAAGATAGTAGTTATGTCTATACCATATAGAATATATGAATGTGTTGGCACTAGGAAACATATATCAAAAATGTTTACATTTATGGGTTTATATATATATATATGTTTTGATATATATATATATATATATATATATATATATATATATAATTATTCAAAACAATACAATAATTCATACAGTAAAACAATATTTTAAAAAAACAAATATATACCAATTTAATAGAAGTACTTTCAACTATTTATGTAGTCGTTGTCAACTAGATTCAAATTGTATTAGAAAAAACCGTTACAAATGTAAACAAAAAGTAATACGTCATACATCAATTTTCCCACAATTCATTAAATTTTATATTGGTGGCCTGTCTGTTTATCAACTGTTGCTTTTCACTTTTTATTAACATAGCTTCTTTAATTTTGCGTTTATTATTATTTCTCTCAATACACAAAATCTTATCTTTATTAAAATCAAAACCATAATTACATGTTACATTATGATCAAAAAATACTGATGGTGATACATCATCATTTCTAACATTCTCTTGTGTTGATTTTTGCACTCGTTTATATAACAACAAATGCTCCTTTGATCTTTTCTCCAATGTACATCGAGATTCCCCAATATATGCCTTTCCACAAACACATAGCCATTTATATATTGCACAACTTTGATTTAAAATACTACACCTATTTTTTGAATTATTTATTAATCTATTTAAATTAGGAGTAGTATAAAATGCAACTTGACATATATTTTTATATATCTGTTTTATAAATTTCACTTGTTCATTACAAATAAATGGTATTGATATCCAAGTATATTTTATTTTATCAATATCTATAGCATCTAAAATATTTCTATTATTATTAAACTTAGTAACAATATTATAAATTAATTTATGATCATATCCAACATTTAACAAATCCATAATAAATACATTTATGTTACTTATTTTATCAGAACTATATTTACATAATTTATTATTCCTAAATAAAAATGATTTTAAACCGGATAATTTATGTGCTATTGGCACATTTGAATACCAAGGAATATATCCTCTTTTTTCAATATCTTTTATTATCATACAATAAGTTGTGCAATATATAAATGGCTATGTGTTTGTGGAAAGGCATATATTGGGGAATCTCGATGTACATTGGAGAAAAGATCAAAGGAGCATTTGTTGTTATATAAACGAGTGCAAAAATCAAGACAAGAGAATGTTAGAAATGATGATGTATCACCATCAGTATTTTTTGATCATAATGTAACATGTAATTATGGTTTTGATTTTGATTTTAATAAAGTTAAGATTTTGTGTATTGAAAGAAATAATAATAAACGCAAAATTAAAGAAGCTATGTTAATAAAAAGTGAAAAGCAACAGTTGATAAACAGACAGGCCACCAATATAAAAATTAATGAATTGTGGGAAAATTGATGTATGACGTATTACTTTTTGTTTACATTTGTAACAGTTTTTTTTTAATACAATTTGAATCTAATTGACAACGACTACATAGATAGTTGAAAGTACTTCTATTAAATTGGTATATATTTGTTTTTTTTAAATATTGTTTTACTGTATGAATTATTGTATTGTTTTGAATAATTATATATATTTTATTATAATTGGAATACAGACATTGATTAATAATTTATATATATATATATATATATATATATATATATATATATATATATATATATATATATATATATATATATAAGAGAGAGAGAGAGAGAGAGAGAGAGAGATTGAGTTATATGTTAAGTTTAATGAAGTCAGAGTTTGTTCTATGGCAAATGTAATTTATTATCTATAAGAGGTTTAGTTAAACTTCATTGTGTCAAGATTTCATACTCTGTAGTTAAGTTGCAATCTTTAAGTGTCCATATATATTCAATGGACCATGAGTAGAAATGGAATTCCATTTTTTCTATTAAAAGGTCAGAAGGTTCCTTGACAGCAGTGAAAAATATTGATTACCATCTTTACTGTGAATGTTTAGGTGGTTACTGGTTGGTATCTAATTATAACTATGTTAGTACTATGTCATAACTGAATATTAAAATTAAACTTAACAGTGAAACATTGAATAATTATATGTAATGACTGTTTCTATGTGTGCATATGGAATGAGGCAGTAAGATACAAAAATTTGAGGAAAAAAATTTCTTAAAAGAAAATAAAGTGTATATCAATTAATAATTATATTTCATAATCAAACTATTGTTATATGATTTGCTAGCTTCTTTAAAGGTAATATTATATGGTCTGCATTCATTCATCAGGAGTAACTGTGTCCTTTGTGATCTAGCCAGGTATTAAAATAATGATTTTGTGTACTTGTTATCAATATTCTGCTAAATAAAATATTATTACAACATATGTGCTGATATATTTCTTGATTGTTAAGGTCAGGCGGTGTTGGATAAATTATATAAATAAATTTAAATCCTTAAAATATACTTAATCTGACCATTACACTATAACTTTTTACTTTTTTAGCTATTTCAAAGAATAATTTAAATTTCACATAATGGTCAAAGGTTTAAATTTATAGAGTACAAAATTGTATTGATATTAATTTGTATATTTTATTAAAAGCTTAATTTATATAGTTTATTAAATGCTTAATTTATACAGTATAATCATAAGATTCTGTTAGTTTAACCTACAAACACATTTTGTAATAGTCATACATATTTTAAAAGACATATTTATTTCAATGGTAATTTTTTTTAATAGCAATAAGTACATCTAAATTATATTTATCAAAATTTACAATATTCATCAAACTTTATAATAGTGATAATGGTCATACTTATTTCATTTTCAGTACAGTGACTCTTTAAAAATATGGGGGGGGGGGTATATGTGCAGAATCTTATTTATCAAAAATACATGAATTGCACTTCCTTGTTGGAATTTTTTTTATGCCAATCAAAAATATGATATTATTTAATTTCTAATTTTTAAATAATAATAATTTTATATCTCAGTATGAATTATTAATTATGTATTTTAAATTTAAAAAAATAATTATTACAAAAGTATAAAGATATAATTATTTTTAATTTAAAAGTAATTACATTTATTATTCAAATGTTTATATATTTTGTTGATTTTATTATGCTTGGTTATTATTATTAAAAATTGTAGACAAAATTAATTTCTTCAAGAACTTTTCAGTTATTTAAAAGGAGATGACCAATGAAATTGATTTAATTAATAATATAGACTCATACTTTCTACAATATAAAAAGGGATGAACAGATGGAAGTAGGGAGAATTGAATAAACAGTAGGAACTAATTAACCTATTTTGGTTAATTCCTTAAAATTTAAAAAATGTATCATGTTTTCTTTTAAAATAAGTTAAAATTTCCCTATAACAAGCTGGACAATTATATACAATGTGTTTTAAAAGAATTATAAAGTGATTATGGAGTAAATAAGTTATTCTTTGTTGGGAACTAATCCTATTTTACTGTTAAATTATAGTTAAGCCATAGTTACTATATAAAGTGCAAAGGAAGAATTTTATTATTTTTAAGAAAAATGGAAATGGTTTAACAAAGAGATCAGTGAGTTTACAAATTTGTTTGAATAAGAATGTGTTTTATCTTTTTTTTCTTTTTAATGATTTTAATAATTAATTTATTAAGGAACCTGTATTTATGATGGAATTATAATTGATATATTAAAAGAAGCAGGTGAAGAAATAATTTTTTTTTTAGCAAAGTTATATACCAAATGTCTAAATGATAAAGATGTACCAGGTGATTGGAAGAATGCAATATTAATATTAATAATTAAAAAAGGTTATAAAAAAGATATTGGAAATTACAGACCTATCAGCCTTTTATCAGTTTTATTAAAAAAAAATAACAAGATAATTACAACTCATCTACAGAGAACATTGGATTTCCACCAACCAAGAGAACAAGCTGGCTTTAAAAGTGGTTTTAGTAGAGTAGATCATATCCAGGTATTGAGAAAAGTTATAGAAAGGACAAATGAATATGAGTTGTCATTATGTTTTGAATTTGTATATTATGAAAAGGCATTTGATTCTATAAACATTTCTTTAGTGATTAAAGCATTGGATCATCAAGGTATAAATCCAGAATATTGTCATATTTTAAAGAATATTTATAAAAATGCAACAGCAACAATTAGATTACATAATGATACTAGGAAAGTCAACATTGAGAAGGATGTAAGACAGGGTGACTCCATATCTCCAAAACTTTTTGCAGCAGTGCTGAAAGAAGTATTTTGTGGATTAAAATGGGAAGCTAAAGGAGTGAAAGTAAATGGAGATTATTTAAGTCATTTAGATTTTGCAGATGATGTAGTTGTTTTTGCAAATAATGCTTTAGATCTGAATTATCAGATTAAAGTAGGAAAGTAGGACTAAAGATAAATGACAAAAAGTCTAAAGTAATGTTTATTGGATTTTCTCAAAATATAAAAATAAAGATTGATTATGATGAGTTAGAATAAGTTAACAGTTACAAATACCTTGGTCAGATTACTAATACAGATGGAAACATAATGGATGAAAATAATTATAGAATTAAACTTGGTTGGAATGCATTTGGTATAAATAACTTGATAGTAAAAGGAAATATGCCTATGTGTTTGAAAAGGAATGTTTTTAATAAGTATGTTTTACCAGTTCTTACTTATGGATCTGAGACATGGACATTTACTTGAAGAGCAATACAGAGATTTGAGACCACTCAAAGAAGTATGGAAAGATGCATGTTGGGAGTAACAAGAAGGGATCAAAAATGCAATATATGGGTAAGAGAACAAACAGGTGTTATTGACCTTATTGAAAAAATTAAAACACTGAAGTAGAGTTGGGCTGAACATATTGCTAGAAGAGATGATAATAGATGGACAATTGAAATCCTAAACTGGATTTCAAGAGATTGTAAAAGACCCAGAAAGAGAGCACATGTGAGATGGATGGATGAAATAAGAAAGTGTGCATGGTGATGTGCAGAAGAAAAGCTATATATCAGAGAAGATGGATTTAACTTGGAGAGACCTTCATCCTGCAGTGGAATGATAATGGTTGATGATAATAATAATGATGACATATTCTTGGCTTTGTATATATTTTAGAATTTTATATAAGAATTAGACTTAATCGAAATGACAAAAATAAATTTGGCCATTCTTTATGTAAGAATAAAGTAGTCACAAATTATCAAGTACATACAAAATCTCCCAGCGTTGTATCTCAGAGATTATAATGAAAACAATATTATTTATCATGCTTACTAATAGAAGAATATTGATAGTTTTATGGTTTATCTTTCTTGTTTGTTATTCTGATTATAAATAAATAAAACCTGGTATCATTTTAGTAAAAGACTGTAAAACTTTTTTAACACAATAGAAAGCCACAAAAAACCCAATTGATCCTAGCAAACAACCTTTGATATTACATCCACAGTACTTATACAATTGTTCCAAATATTTTGTTCAGCCTACATAAAAAATTCCATTTTCAACAAAAAGCAGAAAATTCATAGAAATAATCTATAAAATGGCTTCTGATATTTTGTCCTCTAATTCAATTACTAAACTAAGTAAAAATAAGTATAGATACTTGGCAGATGTACAACCAGCAAAATAAATTACTTAACGCAGATAAAAACATTTCACATACTCCCACCAACCAATTACTAGTGAATACTAAAACGACAACTTAAAAATATTAAAATTAAAACGCTAACGATATTATAATATTATATAAAAACAAGTAAAAATTTCAAAAACAATTTTTAGTTTATCAAATATTAATATTTAAACGAAAAAAAAAAAAACTCAAAAAATTACTAGCATCTAAACATCACGTGCAATAAATATTAAATTAAAATTAATTTTACAATTAATAAATAAATTTAAAAGTAAATTAATTTTACAATTACGTGAACATAATTAATATTTACTAAGGCTTGTAACCTCAAGAATATACACGTAAAAATGCGATAGTAGGGACCTCTACAGGTCTTAACCACAAGCTTACGTTTTGGAAGTAAGGAGGGGAACCCCCCACGAAACCACATAAAATATTGAACACATATCGAAACTAATGTAGGAATGAAAAAAAAATGCATGGCAATAAAATTAAAATTAATTACTAAATCAACATGAAACATGGGCATAAATATATGTAACAGTACTGATTGGCAAACTATGTTAAAAAAATGAAATAAATTACTAAACAACAAAAACATGTAGGAGTATTTATCGAAGAATATGATACCATAATTCTTGGAAAAAACAACAACAATTAATGTTTGTCAAATATTAAAGTTGAAATTAAATAATTATCAAATAACACACTATAAAATTGATATTTAATTGAAACTATTACTTTATATTGATATTTAATAAACATAAAATACATTGATTTTTGAAAAGTAAATAGAATTTTTTATAGCATCGAAGTGTGAATGGTTGTAGCCCACTTCTTCTCATTGCCTAAGAAAAGAAAAATAGAGATCAGAAAAAAATTCCAAGGGCCACTTTTGATCTTGCGAAATCAGAGTAAAACAATAAATAAAAAGTTTTTATCCGATTCTTGATATTAAGATAATAAAAAAAAGAGAAGAAAAAAATAATACTATCCATCTATTTTTATATCAAATACCTAGCCATTTATTCATCTATGTCTATCTTCATATCTATCTACCTACATATCCTTATGCATACACACTTTTTTACTCACAAATCTATCTATCTATCTATCTATCTATCTATCTATCTATCTATCTATCTATCTATCTATCTATCTATCTATCTATCTATCTATCTATCTATCTATATATCTAGCTATCTAGCTATCTATTTATCTATCTATCTTCCTACATGACAACTTATAGTTACATTTATCAACCTGTGTATCTTTTATCTGTCTCTATCTGATTATATATCTACATGCCAATCTATATACACAACGATCTATCAATCTACCAATATACCTATATTATATTTATCTGGCTACTATCTGTTTATCTATTTTCTATCTATTTATCCATCTATTTATTCATCAATATATATACCCATCCCCTCAATATATCTCTTGGCTTATATCTCTATCTATATATCTACCTATTGATTTATCTATTTAAGTAAATATTTGACTTTCTATCAATATATTCATTTATTCATTCATCTATCCATTTCATTTATTCATTTCTTTTACTATATAACAATTTATTCATCCAGCAACCCATCTATATATTTACCTTTCTGTATGTCTATTCATCTATCAGTCTCTATCTATCTACCAGTCCATCTGCCTATCTACTTATATATAATCTACCATTCAACAATACATTTATCCATGTATCAATCACTGCATATATATATATATATTTATATATATATAAATTGAGGAGCCTATCCAAGTATTCATTTATCTATCTGTTATTCATTCTTCAATCTATTCAACTATTTGCTTTATTGCATACTTATTTATATATATATATATATATATATATATATATATATATATATATATATATATATATCTGACTTCTACCTATCTATTAATCTAACCAACCATCCATCTATTTAACTTTCTAGCCATCCACCCACTTGTTCATTTATCTATTAATTTACTATTTATCAAAAGTGCATATCTATATTTGTAATTATATATTGGATAATATAAATATTGAATGTCTTTAAAAAAATTTAACTATTTAAATATTCAATACATTCAATTGTGTTAATATCTCTCAAAACGTGTGCATATACTAATCTGAGCGCTATTACTAACAGATGAATGCATTTAGAATACTTAAATAAAGTTATTTTTTTCTAATGACATTCAATACTTATATTAGACGACAGAAATAGTCCAATAGATAAATACAATTAAAATACCATCATTACAATCCTTTAGAAAAACACATACTTACCTATGTTTCTACTTATTTGTCTGTACACCTACCTGTCTTTATCTGTTTATTGATTTATTTTTACACCTATCCAGCTTATCTATTTATCAGTCTTACTATCTGATTATCAGTGTATCTATCTACCTAACATCAGATGGATATATAGATACATAGAGAGACATGCAGATATAGAGACAAATAGAAAGGAGTTTACATGGATAATGAAGTAAGCAGATACATAGAATGATAAACAGTTAAATATATAAATGGATAGATATTTGTAAAATAGAGGAACAGGTAAAAGATAGATTGATAGGCATATAGGTAGACAGATTGGGAGATAAATAGATAACTAATAGAAGAATGGATGGGTAGATGACATGATATATAAATAAATAGTTGTTTGCATGAACAAATAGATATGGAGAAAACCAGAGAGATAGAAAAATTAATATATAAACATACAGAGATAAATAAATGGAAAGATATATATATATATAAACATATAGACAGATATGGAGATAGATGGGTAAATAGTTATTAGATATGTAGGTAGGTAAATAGATAAGTAGATATATATATATATATATATATATATATATAAGTATATATATATATAGGTAGACATATAGAAAGTAGCAAGGTAGTTATATAAACAGACAAACAGGTATATAGATAAACATATAAAGATAAATGTAAATAAACAGACAGATATAAAGATGGGTAGGTAAATAGATTGATAAATGGATCAATATGTATATAAGTAGATAGATAGTTGTGTGTAGATAGATAGGTGTGTATAGATAGATAGGTAAATAGATAGTTAAATAGATTGATTGATTGATATGTAGGTAGATAGATAGGTAGCTAGGTACATAATTAGATGGATTCGTAGATATACAGATAGTTAGATAAGTATGTAGGTAGATACATAGCTAAATAGCTAATAGATGAATGCACAGGTGTGTTTTTAAATAGTTAAATAAATGATATTTTTCCTCCACTTTAGTTTTTATTGCCCCCTTAATTTCAAGAGTGTGACTAAAACTTATTTTTTCCTACTATGTCATTATGAGGTCAAAGGTCACACGTGCAAATTTGTTTTCTTCTCAGTTTTCTTTATCTCAATCTGCATGGAGCCTGGGCCACAAGCTTCACTGCTATGAGAGATACGATTGTTAATTTAATATTTATTGAATTGTAATGGTTGTTTACTTATTTCAACTATGATGCTGTCATGTTCTTGATTAGAACTTGTGGATATTTTTGCTATTTAATAATTTATTTCAGTTTTTTTAATTTATTGTAGCAAAAAGTAATTGCATACATTTTTACATCCATGTTTTCATTTAGTGTAGTAAGTCCTTTTGCTATCAAGCATGTTTTTTAATTCTTATATTAGTTTAGTCTTACATTTAATGTTTTGTTTTAATTTTTTAATTATGTTCATATAATTGTAAAATTAATTTATTTTTCACATATTTCTATATTTTTATTTATTAATTGTAAAATGAATTTCGATTTTAAAACTTGTTATGCACAACATACATTTATTTGTATTTGGTAATTACCATTTCAATAAATGCCAGTAATTGGGTTTTTTTTTTTGACAAATATTAATATTTGCTAAACTTTAAAAGTATTTTTTTTTATTTTTTATTTTGCTTAACCTAATATTCTTAATATTTTTCTTTTGTTTTAATATTTGTTAATTACTGTTTTAATATATATATATATATATTGGAGTCATGTTTTTTTTCCTTTGTTTAGGAATTTTTTTGCCTGTATACCTTCAATAAGTGCTTGTACTTATTTTATGTTAGTTTAGCAGTTGATTTTGGAAGGAAATATCAGAAATAGTTTTATACATTATTTCTCTCCAATTTGTGCTTTTGTTCTTTTTTGATGAAAATTGACATTTCTTATATACACTGAACAAAATTTCTGGAACAGTTTTAGAGACTTAGTGGATGTAATATTGAAGATTGTTAACTTCTGGGCATGTTAGTGGGGCTTCCCCTAAAGTCAAAAATGGCTTACAACATTTAGTAATATTGTGCCTAAACGTCTATATAATGGAAAACTATGTATTGATAATAAATCAATAAAGTGGTGTAAAGAGAAGATTATATATTTGCAATCTATAAATTTTTGCCTGTATAAATATATATCCATATATATACATATCATATATAAATATATATATATATATATATATATATATATATATAACACAGTATTTAAAATTAAATAATATATTCTTTACCAGAAGTACTTTCAATTGTTTCACTCATAATCTTTATCAACTGTTAATATAAACATACAAAAAATAAAAACTTGTATTACCCATCATTCAATCTATTTTATTATATGATTTACAAATACAGACATTTAATGGTTGTAGTTATATATATATATATATATATCAGGGACAAAATGGTAACTGTTATTTTATAAATCTTTATTTTTCTTGTATAATAAAACTTATTTTAAAATAAAACTATATATATATATACCTGGGTCTCGTTTTTTGCAGATTATTTTAATACGATTTTGAAGTTATGTGATTCATGTTTCTTATTAATATCTTTCATATTTCACTATATTTATTAGATATCAATAAATTTATATTATTAATAACTTATTTTGACTTGAAATACTTTTTTTTTCAAAAATATAAAATTATTTTAGCAACTAATGTGAATATGGCCTGAAGCTGTACTTAGAATCTTAGCTTCTATGTAAATAACCTACTTATACTAATGAGTAAATAATAATACATTTATGCTTACATATAAAAATATCACAATAAATATTCAAAAATTTCAAACTTTTGAAATGTATTTTGTTAGATATAACAGAAATATTTTCTTAGATTTTTAAAATAAATAATAATGAAGATTTTATTGATTTTATAAACTGAAAATAATCTTTCTAATGATAATGTATAATCTTTTTGTTTTGATTGCAATCTCATTTTTTTAATATAAATACAGAAAACCATTAACACAGCACAAGACTGAAAGTGGTGCTGATTATACATCATGTCACAAATCTGATTTTTTTACCAGTTCACAAATGAACACATATTGTCAAATAGTGGTAATGATTAAAATATGTATGAAGAAATGTAAAATTAAATACCATAGTTAATAAAAAAAAGGAAAAAAGTTTGTCTTGTATTATTTTTTTTCAAATATTTGATATTTTTTATTAGTCATTCTTTATTTTCTTATTTTTTTAATGCAAATTTTAAAGTAATTTTTCCTTCTTGCTTTGCTTTTATGTGATTTCTGAAAATGACAAAACCTATCTCCCTTTTTCAAGGTAAGTTAAGTCTATTTTTGTGCGATTTCTTTTGTGTGCATTTTCTGAGAAACCTATCTACCGCATAAAATGAGACCCAGGTGTATATATAAATTGCAAATATTAATCTTTTTTAAAAAAAAGAATTATATATATGTAGTCATAGAAAAATACTTACAATACGATCACTTGGTGATAGCTTATACACTGTTGTGCATTAGTATATTCTTATATTTTCCTAATCTTATGCCAGCTAACATAATCTTTAATAATCAATACATGCCAGATAATTGTGCTCAATATATTCTTATGTATTTTGTATCTATTGATTACTCTTGTACTAGATGGCATAAAATTAGGGAGAATAAAGGACATTGCTAAAAATATCAATGTGTGAGCTGGTATCAAATAAGATATTGTTGGACATATGATGTATTATGGTTTTGGACCAATTTTGGCCAAAAAATGAAAGTGACAGTCATCATAATGTATAAAAATTGACCAAATAATTATGCATAAAAAAAACATGTTTGGCTTGAAAAAAAATTTTTTTTTTCAATTTGAGATCATAGTTCGATTGTATACAAAAGTAAAAAAACGATTGCTAGAGGAAAAGGGCATTGGATCCTAAAGATTCAAATTAATTCATAAAGATCCTCACTGATGGAACCCATAAGCTAAAAACTAGTCTGTGATATTTAAAAAGAGCAGCACTGGATAAAAAAGTATTAGGCATTACCATCTAGCATGCATTGATTATTAAAGCTATCATTATATAGCATCTGAGTAGGAAAAATAACAGCGTTTGTTAATGAAATGGTAACGGAATGGCTTCTAATCATTCTTACATTTATCAACTACAGGAATAATTGTTCGAAAATTACAATGAATATAAAATCATTCAACCATATGCAAATCCTCACTGGAACTGTTACATTTTACCATATGAGAGATCTAAACTGGGACATTTTTTAAAGCAGTCATTAATATATGAGATGGTAAAAATAAATTTTGTTAAAAGGTTGTTGATAAGTGAACACAATTATTTGCATAAAACCCGATATCCAAAAACATATACATAGGGTTTATTTTTGTAGGTCTGAATGTGTGATTCGAAATTCAATATTATTTAAAGTGATTTGTAATTTTAAAAAATGTTAAAACACGTGTTACATCAAATTTTCTAATAACGAATTTTCGCTAGCCTGTGAATGTATATGCTCATAAATTCATACATGTGTGTACACATGCATAAATAATGCATTGAGATTGAATATTAACTTTTTTTTTTTATTTTACGACAATTGCGAAACTTCTTCCTCATCAATCACTTATCGGACTAGTTTCCCTAACTTGACAGTCTGAATGGGTAATGAGAAATGACTCATCTCCAGAAGCCAGTCACGTGCGCGGTAGGACTACAAAAATACGATTTTTTTTTTATATCGCATTCACATAATTTAATTTTTAGTATTCTATTATGTAAATGTAAAATACATATATATATATTATTTATTTTGTGATTCACTATATGCTAAAGAATGTTTGTAAATTTTACATTTCTATCAAAGTTAACAGATTAATTAATAACTTTTTTTATTTATGATATTTTAATTTTTATGAGTGACGAAAAAAATAATTAAATTAAAGCACAAAAAAGTGAATTGTTTGATTTTGTTAGTAGTACGTCAGTCAAAGGGTTCACTTTAATTTTAAATAAAATTTTCTGAAATAAAAAATGAGCGTAATTATTGCCTATTCATTTAAAGGTATTAATTATTTTTAAAATAATACAATTATTTTTTTAAAAAAATGAAATATATAATAATAATAATCAACTACAGAGATCTGACTTAATGATTTGAAATTGGTCACATACTTAGCATAGATTTTTCTACATGATAACTGGAATAACTAATATGAATTTTAATCAAGGACTACTTCTATTTTACTTTTAACATAATCTTTATTGATAAAGTATGTGATTACATAATTTATATTAGTTGAAGTATATAGTATCTGTTACATATTTTCACGTTATAATTTAGTTAGTATCAACAGAATTAATAGTGCATATCCGTAATATATATATATATATTATTATTATTAAAATCAGTTTCAAAAGAAATTATATATAGGTGGTAGACAATTAATTAAGACATAAAATATTTTGTTAGATTTTAAAATGATTTTATGGACTAATACACATTCAAATGGTTGATTTATTATTCGTGAATTTTTACATGAGTAAAATAAACTATAAGATTAATGATACGAATTAGGTTTAAAGTAAATATATCCTAATTTTAATGACAAGTGGTTACAGTATTGTAGGTATGATAATGAATCTACTTGTGGCTGCATATATGTGATAAAATTCTGTAATAAATGAACAACATAGAGATAAATGAAAAACAGTTTATGAGAGAGAAATCTATTCTTTTTAATAGAAAGTCTCATTTTCGTTAAATAGTATCAGCAATATTCAGTATCATTAAATAATAATAAAAATATCAAGGTTTTTATTTATTTATTTATTAGGAGTTAATAAGAAATTTAAACAAGTCATTGTGAGAATGGTATAATGAAAATTACACTACAGAAATTTTATTCATTAAATGGATAATGCCTAGTGTAATGAATGACTAAGAAAATTTGTTAATATACTTCCATCAAGTGGTTTTTGTCAATGTTAGAGAGCAGAAAGTTTGACAATTATCAATTAAACTGCAGTTATTCCTTATCTATCTATCTATCTATCTATCTATCTATCTATCTATCTATCTATCTATCTATCTATTTATCTATCTATCTATCTATCTATCTATCTATCTATCTATCTATCTATCTATCTATCTATCTATCTATCTATCTATCTATCTCTATCTCTATCTCTATCTCTATCTATCTATCTATCTATCTATCTATCTATCTATCTATCTATCTATCTATCTATCTATCGATCGATCGATCGAACAATGATAAATATATGTGTGGGATAAATATGATCTGGGCCAACTGGTGAGTGCTGGTTCAGCATGAAATGTGTATCTTGGATATCATACTGTTTTTTCTCACTGGTCTTTGGTCATATTTATATGATTATACCCCCCCTCCACAAGATGTTTAAAGTGGATAAAAGCTAGTCCCCACCTTTTGTGAGAGTGGTGTAGTGAAACTTACACTACAGAAAATTATTCTTTAAATGGATAATCCCTAGTCTAGTGAATGATTAAGAAAGTTTTATTAATGTAAGTCATAAAGCTGTACTACAATCTATGGACTATTAACAGATGGTGTGACACTTTACCATTGTATATACTGATAATTTAAAATGTGGGCATTGGTAAACTATTGCATATCTAAAATTTTCATGTTTCTCAAATCAATATTTGATTAGAGATGGGTGTTAAATTGAAACTTTAGGGATGAGACAAAACAATGATTGCATCATTGATTAATATAATACGTAAAAGTAAATCTGAAATTTTTATCATACATATATAGATTGTTTGCATAAATAATAACAGTGGAATGATTATGGGTTTAGAGGTTATATGATATTTAAGCATCAGAAGTGATAGTTTGAAATTCAAATCAGAAATATTAATCAGAAAACCCAGGTTTAAATCCCATTTCTGATTCAAATATTTTTGGAACTGATGGTGTCTATTAAACACAAACCTGTGGTATAATATTCATCATCATCATCATTGCCAACCATTACCAACCCATTACAGAATGACAGTCTCTCCAAGTTCAGTCTATCTTCTCAAATCTCTAGCCTCTCTTCTCCTTAAAGCCCCTGGACACTTTCTTATTCCATCTATCCATCTTACAAGTGGCCTCTTTCTGGATCTTTAATAATCTCTTGTCATCCAGAATGTAGCTTAGCAAAAATACAATATACAATAAATTTAAATTCATTAATTGTTTTCATTTTGATTATTGCATTAGTAAATATTATAAATCAATATTTTTATGAGATGTTCTGGGGATTTTTATATTTGTATGTGGAAATAAAATTCAGTAATAGCGTTAAGATTAAAAGTTTAAATCTTTTGTCTGTTGGCTTTCTTTTTTGAAAGTAACTTTTAGATTAGGATTGGCAATATGTTGATTTTGATGGTCATATAAAATTGCATACAACAACATCATTGAATATTACACCGTTTGCATTATTTTTTGATAAAGAAATCATAATAAAATTTGAAGATTTCTTAATACGTTTAATTAAATACTAAAGGAATATTAAAGATGGCTGCACCATATTTCTTTTTCAGCTTATCTTTTGAAAACAAATATTTAGTTTTAAACACTTTCCAACTTTGTGATTTTATACCTGAAGGACAGTTAGAGTAAACAAAGAATAAACTGTTATTTAACTTTTTTATAAAGATAAACCTATTCTGAAAGCACAATTCTATATCAAAGTCAAATAATATAATTTTGCACAGATTTAAATTAGTAGTCATTTTTATTTATTTATTTATTTTTCTGAAAGAACATTTAGATAATTATTGATATGAATAAAATAAAGTTCCTTATAAATCAGTTTTACATAGGTGGTAATGAATTATCATATCTTAAATAAACCCTCTCTCAGAAATTATAACCCCCCCCCACACACACACACACATCCATTTTGCTCTTTTTTTCTTTTATAAAACAAATTTTAAATGTAGAATAACATTGTTTTAATTTAGTATGGCATATAAAATCGCTTATATATATATATATACACACCTCATGGATAAAAAATGTGTAAATAATATTGAATTCACATACTGTTGTAAAAATAGCAGTATTATCTGGCTTAGACATTAAAAGTAAAGTTGTTTTTGTTTATAACATAAAAATAAGTTACTTTTTAGATATAGGATGAATAATGTTTTGATGGTCTATCACACAAAATGGCAAGTAATTACACATTCTATAGCTTTATAGATAAATTAAACACATTGTTATGAAGATGATATTCATCTGTTGAGCTATTATTCCATCAAGTCACTAATACATCTATGCATGAACAATATAACCATTACTTATTTTGAAACAAAACCTTTTTGGTATATGTATGGTAAGCTTTTAGTTTTGAATGTAGTATTGAATTGACAATAATTACATATTCATACAGCATATGGGTAAATTAAACTTTCTAAAAAAATGTCAGACAATAATGATTTATTATGTGATTGAATCAAATCGCTAATGCATCTATGCTTAATTATGAAAGTTACAGAGAATTAAAAATAATTACATAATCATATGACTTAATTTGACTGTTTCATAAATGTGTATCATATATAAGATACTGAAACAACTTTTTTTGGATGTTAAAATTATTACCATGTTTTAAAATATCTTTGTTCTGTTTTTAAATGAAAATTTACTTTAGGGTCACTAGTACACATTGACTGGTCCATTGGGTAAAATTATGAAGCACTTGTATCAGAAGACAAATTGAAATAGGTATTAAAATGAACCATTGTAAAGAATATACACATATAAATAACTATACTTCAACGCATATTTTTCTATCATATTTATTATTTTGTTTATGTCAACTATTTTAATTAAACTCTTTCAATAACTTTAAAATTTGCATTTTATAAGTTTTGCCTCAAGATATAAAATTAACCAATCAAGCCCTGAAAAAATATTTTCATTTTAATTCTAATATAAATTTATCAATAAATTCATATTCAAACAACTTGTGGATAAATTAAATTTCGTAAAATATTATTATTAACCGTAATTATGTATTTTAATAAAAGTGTCATGTTATTTCAAAGTATCATCCAATATATTTTTTCTGATGTTTTTTTGTTTTGAAAATAAAATTTTGGTATAGAATTGTAAACATTTCTTGTGTCTTATATTTTGAATACAGTTGAAAATTAATATGGTCTACAGTAAATCACTTCTATAAAAATAGACACATTTTTAACAATTTTTTATTGGTGAATGCACACTGATAATTGATATATGTTATTAGTCCAAGATATTGAAAATGGTATAGCATAATATTGTAACAAACCATAAAACTTATGCTTTTCTTATATAATCATTCTTAGTGCTTATAATTTAATTTAATTACAATTGATATTTTTGTAAATATATTTGCATGCCAGTTTAAAATCTTTAAAATTATAGAGGGATATCAATTCATGTAGTTTGAATTAATAATAGATTACTATCAATTTAGCTTTCAATCCTTCAGGGGTCCATTATGTGTTAATCTACCCAAGTCAAGAGTAAACTGATAGGTAATGTTTAATTTAATTGAATAATATTTGATATTTTTGAAACATATTTGCATTACACTTAAAAACCTTTAAAACAGAGAGGTGTTTTAATTCATGTAGTTTGAATTAATGATAGATTACTTGGTATTTAGTTTTCAATCCATGAAGAGTCCATTATATGTTAATCTGGACAAGAATAATCTGATAGTTAATGTTCAGGTCATCACATGATATCAAAGTATAAAAGTTCCACACTGACATTAGGAACATTATACTACCAGAAGTAAAAGATTCAGACTGATAAGATAAAAGTTAAATTATTAAAAATAATGTATTGTAAGTGCCCAAACAAATGTTAAATAAAAAGTAAACTTGGTAATGCTACATACAAACCTTATTTTTAAGTTTCACTACTTCATGTTTAGCTGTTTCTTATTGAGCTCACAAATAAGTTGTGCTCATTTTTTTTTATGTGTCAAATGTGTTGATCGGGAAGTGAACCCTGACCAGCTGCTTGGAAGGCAGCTATGCTAACCACTAGGCCACCAAGCTGCTCATTTTGCAAGTATATAATTAAACAGTTTTTTTTTTTTTCTAAATAATAAAGTTAATAGTTAATTACATTAAAAAAATTGAAATGAATTTAACAGGTGTGTTTACATTATAAAGATAGAACTTCAATAATTATAAAATTTAAAAATATTTTAATACAAGGTTAAACTTAAAAAGAATCAATGCATTAAATTATTATTTTTTTAAAAAAAAATAGGTATACTAGTAAGTTTTTATGGTGAGATATTTTTTTGTGTAATATATATATATATATATATATATATAAAAAAAAAAAAAATATATATATATATACACACACAATACAATTTTAAAGCAGCAAATTTTATTATTGATTTATTATACTACATTTTTTTCACTCAAGTTTGTTTCCCTAACAGCTTAATCCTTCAACTTTTAAAAGCTCTGATATCATGTAAAATAAAATTAAAAAAATCTTAATACAAAGTCTTGATATGGCAGTAAACTCTTTATGCTTTAGATGATACAAATTTGTGTGTATATGCGTGTATATTTCATTACTGGAAGTCTCAAATTTGTTAAAAATACTTCATTTATTAATTTTATACATTAACATTTAAAAGACATTAGTTTGGGAAATGTACTTCAGATGACAATAAGTACTGTCCACTCACCATCATCCTCACCAATCACTCGCAATTGAGTATAGTCATTCAAATTTAAGAGAAAAATAATATTAAGACAGAACATATAAATAATAATTGCAGGGAATTAATTAAAAAATAAAAATATTTGGAATTAGACTTGCTATGTATGGATTTGAAAGAGGAAATGTACTTAAGCAAGCATATAGTGCCATAATCACAGTTTAGTAACAGGTGGTGAAATATGGTATGAGAAATTCATGATGATGATAACCTGCTATGTGAACTTGAAAGATAGAAGTCATTAAGAAAAAGAAGAAGCCAGAAATTAGTATTGATATTGGAACAATACCTAAACTTTGATGTATTACTTTCCTATCCTACAAGACAGCAAATAGTATTCTCCTTTAGACACTTTGCTTTGTTATTTGCAATTAACTCTCACTAGATCATCAATACATAACTTGATTACATTGCATATGATTACACATACTGTTAATAAGAGTACTAAACTCTTCAAACAGTAGTGCCACCAAGTGTGTGATTCCATCCTGCATCCATTGATTATGAAAGCTTGCACATAGGGACAATAATGTATGGAGAGTTTGGTACTCTTATGAAATCATCAATATTTGTCAATAAACAACTGTATTCATAAATTCTACACTGGAAAGTTGCTAGCTCTCACTGTAGTTTAATATTTTCATTCAAGAAAATGCTTTACTTAAGAAAAAACAAAAAGAAAGAACAGAATAAAGAAAGAAAAAAAGGAAGAACAAAAGAAAAAAAAAGAAAGGAAAAAAATAAGAAAGAATGGGGACACTTGTTGCTCATTAAAAAATAGAATGTGATCAGCCTTTTATGCTAAGATTGGAATATAATCTAGAATAAAATGTGTTTCTCCTATATGTAGAAAGGTTCAGCTTAATCAAATTGTTCCAGAATTTTATACATTTCTAGGAAAGAATATGAATCATAAGTGATGCAGTGAAACTGTCACAATCATGATGAAAATTAGTCTTAATTGCTGTTTGCAGTTTCAATTATGGACAGTTTACCTTTACCCTTTTAGAGTTTGATATGTAATACTATTCATATATACTGTATAAAATGAAATTAGAGTACATAAAAATGACATTTCATAACATCATACAATCTCATCCAATGTGGACTAATAAGTAAGTATATTAAAATAATTAATATTTTATAAACAGTACATTAAATGTTATTTTTTTAATCACATTTTAAAATTAAGTTGATATATTTATATTTCCAATAGGATTGTTATCATACGATCATTTTTTTTTGTTTATTGCATACATCAATAGGTAATATTTTTAAATGCAATTATAAGATCTCTAATCCCACTTTTTCGAATTTTTGCTTTAAGATTTGAACAAATAATACTAGCCTAGAAATGACAAATATAAAGTGTGCTCCAGGTCTTTTAGACTGCAGACAAGTGGTGAGAATTATTGTTGATATGGTAGAAATTTTGAAATATTTAAATAATGTTATTATAGAAAACTATTTATCTCTTCGTTTTAAATATTCTCCCAATTTTGAAGCATCATTTATACCCATCATATTCTTTTATTTAAAATCATTTCCTGCAATATTTTTTTTTTATAAATGTGAGACACTTCTTCACATTTATTTGTATAATATATATGTACAATTAATAGTAGTTTAATTTTTAAAAAAATACACAAAGTGAAACAACTGTTTGAAGATTAATTATTATAACCCTTAAAGCAAATCGGAAGCGGCTGATGAACCAATAGTACTTTTATTTATTAACAATAAAAAAAAGTTCAAAAAATTACTTCGGGGATTATTTCCTGGTTAACTGAAACAGCTGTTTCTGATTATATTTTCACCTATTTGTTTAAATTTAAAGCAGTAGGAAATGCATGATTTTTCTAGTTTTTTTTAAATATTCCTACAATTAACACTAAACTTTAATAAAATATTACTATGTAATCTGTATATATAAAATTTGAAGTTTTATTTAAATTTTAAGCAATTAAATATTTTTAATTAAAATATTTGTATTACAGTTTGTGGCTTATTTGTATTTTAAACCCTAATGGAATAACACATAATTCCTAATCAGATGGATTCAACACCCACTGGCATGGAAAAATAAAGTCTAAAATAAAGTTAATAGGCTCTGGAATATGCAGCTATTTTAAAGATATATTCGATCTAAGGTACAAATTAAGATTTTCTACGGATATGCTTGTTATTAAAGGAAAAAAAAAGAAAAATGTGGATACTTTGAACTATGGTTTAGTTATGGAGAAAATTTTTAAGAATGACATTATAACATAAGCATGCAAAGGAATATGAGTATATTTCAATAATGATAGAGTGAACACGCCATACAAGTGTAAATAATCAAAGTGGAATCATTTATTTAAAAAAACAATGATAGTGCCTGAAACAATGGAATAAACTATCAATGAACAACGATATGAATACACTTATCATCACACATAACAAATGAAGTGATGGTGAGTCTTTATAAACAAAACCTATGATAGAGCATTCTGCAAAAATATTTAAATAACTGCAGAAGTTTATTTCAAGTGATAACAATACACCTGGGTCTCGTTTTCTGCGGTAGATAGGTTCCTCAGAAAATGCACACAAAAGAAATCGCACAAAAATAGACTTAACTTACCTTGAAAAATGGGGGATATGTACTGTAATTTTCCAAAAATTGCATAAAGCAAAGCAGCAATGTAAAATTACTTTAAAATTCGCATAAAAAAAATAATAATAAAATATGACTAATAAAAAATGTCAAATTTAAAAAAAATTTATATAAGACAAACTTTTTTATTAATTACAGTATTTAATTTTATTCAAAACAATATATTTTTATGCATAATTTACATTTTTTTCATACATGTACAATATTTAATAATTATCACTATTTGAGACATCAGATTCATCACAAAAAAATGTACAACTAGCACCAACTTCATTTTTTTTAAATTGGTCATATAGTGGATTCACCTAAACTAAAACATTTTCCAATCACTGTTGATCCTTCCCATTTTGCTAAGTGATCTAAAATTGAAATTTTTGTTTACAAAGAAATTCATTTTTTTGGGTGTTTTTTTTCTCTCCGTTAGAGTAAAGTAAAAGTTTAAATAAGAACTTAGACTTACGATAATAAAAAGACACCGACTCACCACTGTTGGGCAAAATTTAATTAAAACTAACAATTAAAAATTAAATTCTTATTTTTATCTTTAAATTTTTTAATTTTTAATTCTGTTAAAAATCAAATTTCATTGTTTCACATTTTAATTACAATTAAAAATCAGATTTTAATTGTCAAATTTAATTGTGCCCACCACTGTTATCCTTTAAAAGTAAAGTTGTGGACATTAAATTATTAACTGATTACGTACTCTTTTTTTAAAAAGCAAAAATATAACGTGATTTAAAATGCAAAAACAACAACATACATTGTATATGCATCTATAACATCTGAACAGATTTACATTATAATCTTGTAAAATTTATTACTTGTGGACACTAAATGATTAAGTGATTATGTACTCTTTTTAAAAAAAGCAAAGATAGAATGTGATTTAAATGCAAAAACAATAGCATACATTATTTTTCATCTATAACGTTTGAACAGATTTACATTATAATCTTGTAAAATTTAATGTGTGTATATAAAATGGGAAAATCCTGATTTTAAGTGAATTATGAACTTCTTTATTGCATAAAATCTATTGCTGTACAGTACTATTATAAAGCGCTGAAAATATTGAAATTATTAGATGGAAGTCAAACTTCGACATTGCGCTATTACTTTAAATATGACATGAGTGCTCAAAATTTATAATATTTAAATTAATAGCACATTATTGGGGCTTGACTTCTGATCTAATAATTTTTATCACATAAAAGAAAACCGCATACAAAGATATTAAGAAGAAACATGAATCGAATAACTTCAAAATCGCATTAAATAAATCCGCATAAAATGAGACCCGGGTGTATTTGCATTAGTAAAACCAATCATGTTCTTTTAGAGTCACCTATATGAGATTAAGTAGCCACTTAATATGGGAGGGTTTAACAAAATCTTCAGAGGAGTATAAACATATGAGTAAATCATCAATTTTTTATTTACTTTTAATGCTTAAATGTACTTCTGTAGCTAAATAGTATATTAAATTGTGTTTTCATGAAGGTTTATGATGATGGTATTCTAGTTAAAAATACAAATATATTATGTTGTTTCTTCAATCTCAAATGTTTAATCTAATGTAGAAAAGTGATGCTTTTTGAAATATATATCAGAATCAATAGTATTCTGTCCCATGGGCAGATCTAGAGACTAATCACGTCAACATTTCATCCATTTCTTCTCATTGGACAATTCTTCAATTCCATGTAACAGCTCCCATCTATTATATCATCCAACAATATCTAGACTGAGTAAAATATATTTTTGAAAAAAGACAAAGGATTGTGAATGAGTTTTATTAAAAAAATGCATATAATGATAAACTTGAAACACAAATGAATAAATTGGGATTTAATACTATACATAGTTATAACATGGAGGGACAATGAATGGAATTTATAAATAATATTTTAAAGGCTAAAGGTCATTTTATAAATAGTTGTACATACTAGGATATATATCCATCTACAGTTATATGCCCAAAAATATTTGTCTTTATTCAAAAAGTAGGGAATCCTCTTAGATTGATGATAGATTTTGGTGGATCATTTATGTATAAAACTTCTAAATATATTTGTAAATTGTTACAAGATGTGATGGGTTTGGGAAGATATACAGTTGTATCTTCTTATAAATTTGTTGATACAATTAAAAATATAAAAATAAATGATAATATTTCTTGGCTTCATTGGATGCAACAGAATTATATGGATCATTTGATCATCTTGAATTTATAAGTTTAATTAATATGTCTATAAATAAACATTTGATAGATTTTGTTATTAAATCACTAAAATTTATAAGTGATAATATTATTGCAACATGTAATAATAAATTTGATAAAATGGGTAAAAGATGGCCAATGGGATTAACTATGGTGACACAAATTTGTAATTTTACATTATCAAAATATGAGGATATATTTAATTCTTATAATTTTTAAAGTATTAAAATTTATACTAGATATGTTGATGATGTTTTTGTTTGTGGTCCTCAAGACATTATCGATGTTCTCTTATATAAACTGAATAATTTAAATAATTTAAAATGGACTATTGAGAATGAAAAATGGAAAAATAAAATTTTTGGAGGGACAAATATATAGAGATGCTACTGATTTAAATTATAAATTAATTTTTAAACATATTGGAGAAAAAGGATATATATTCAATTTAAATCATGTGCTCTGATGATATATAAAATGGCAAGTTTGAAATTTTTTCTTGCATCGCTATGATAAATTATGTAAATATAGGATGGATAAAATTTTAAATATTGACCCCATTGCTAATGAACTTTTAAAGGTTGGTTATGATAAAAACCAAATTTTATGTACAGTAAATTCATTTCATAATAAGAAGAGGGTTTGCAATGTTACCTTAGATATTAAAAAATGGATGTCTATGCCATTTGTAAATAACATGTAATCTAAATTAATTAAGAATATATTTAAAGAAAAGTATAATATTTCATTTTGTGTTCCTCTGAATTTTAATTGATTGATTAATAATACTAAGAGTATAATTCCTAAAATGCAAAGAAGTAATATAATTTAGAAGATTTCATGTGGATGTAATAAATTATATATCGGTGAATCGAGATGTTCTGTGGAAAAAAGATTAAAGGAGCATCAGTTATTATATAATCGATTAAAAATAATGTAAATAGTCAATTTAATACAGCTTCAGTATTCTTTGATCATGAAAAAAACTTGTAATTATAGGTTTACATTTAATATTAATGAAATAAAAATATTAATGGAAGAAAGGAATCATAAACAGAGGAGAATTAAAGAGGTCATTTAAATAGATAAATATAAAGACAATGTTATTAATAGGCAAGTTGCAAATATGGCCATACACAGCTTATAGAAATTTATGTAACATTAAAATTTGAAAATCATTTAAAACTGATGAGCATTACTACATTTATAATGGGTAATATATTTTTACATTTAATATATATATATATATATATATATATATATATATATATATATATATATATATATATATATATATATGGAGCTTACCAATTGCTCTAATCAAGCTTTATTTTATAAGTGCTGAAAGAGAAAGAATTCAAAATCTCTATCGGTAAGACCCTATCTCCAGACCTATTAGGTTTGAGCTTATAGCTCACCTCAGTGAACTCCAGAAACTAGATCTAAAATACTAACTCACTTATAAAGCATTGCTGTTAAAATGCTAATTAATAGTGATTGGAAAATATGTCAGCTGCATTAATTATCTATGTAATAGTTATTAATTACAATATTTAATGATAATAATATAAATATAGCAAGGGCTTGTGTAATGAATTTTTTTCCAAAATTATAAACAAATTTTATTATTTAGAAGAGATAAATAGACTAATTTTTTATGGACTAAAATGGGAGTGCCATAGCTGCTCATAATTATCTTTATCTTTTATAATACATGATAAATATAACAAATGATCACTGATTGTATGGAATAAGTTAATCATAAAAATATTCCATACTCAATATTGACATTTTTATTAATTAGTATAATGTCATTTCCTTAACCACAAGAAGATGGAAGTAACCTCATGTAATAATATAAAATATCATCATTTTAAAAGATCTCAAAGTATAAACTTCAAAATATTTTGGAAATTGTAAAACATATGCTAATTTGGTTTTTTCATTCCACAAGAATATATTTGATTTTTTTATATATAATTTATAAATAACTGCAGTAATAAAAAGGAAAAAAACGTATTCTAAAATTTTAATTTATTTATTTTATCCTGTATTATTTGGTCCAGTGGTAATGTGATGGACATGATAGCAAAAAGCTCCTCAACCAGTTCTCTATTATTCATTTGCTGATGAATGCCATGTTACTTCAAGAGCATTAAGTATATGATTAGTTTTATTTGCTTTCAGATTTAAATACTATGTTTATGTTAAAATATTTACGTGTTTACCGAAAATTCTGTATAAAAAAATTATCCAGTAAATCTACTTTTTATTTAATTAATAAATATTTGTTAATCATTATTGCGTAACACACAACATTCTAACCTTATTACAAAAAAAAAAAAAACATTCTAACCTTCTCAATTATTTATGTTTGTTTGTTGTTTTTACATAAATTATTTTTACATAAATTGAAAGCACGTTTAAAAATCAATAATATTTAAAATAATACTGCATTCTAATTACGAATTGCATCTTATTTTAGTTTGGCAAGAAATTCATTTTATTTCCATTTGGACATTTTGAAAAATAACATTAAGTAGAAAACAAATTAGAAATTTTGATTAAAAACAAAACTAATTTAGTTTGAAGTAAAATAAATCAAAATTTCGTGAAGTATTAGTGTAAGAAATAATGAAAGAAAATTAAAATGTAAATAAATCAACGCAAAATAGAAAGAAAAATAATATATATTTGTAATTATATATATATATATTTTAATAAAATAAAATTTGGTATTGTTGAATTATATTAATTACAAGGCAACACCATGCACAAAGGCTTGCCACTTTTCCCTAAAAATGTGATCAGTTCTGGAGAATGCATCACTCTGGCTTCATCTATACCCATGTAGCCTAAAATACAATAGCACATTGTTATTTTGTGCTTATTAGCTGATGCTTTACTGGAATCCATATACAAAGATTTTTCAATCTACTCTGAAAATGCGATGATCTGAAAAGTACATCCTTATGCCTTCCTTTACTATATCCATCTATAACTTGTACTAACATACTTGAAGAAGAATCAAAAGGTATCACGATTAATTTCATTAAAGCTTAAAAACCTTAAAATTATGTCCAGAATAATATTGTTCTATATAACTTTTTGACCTTTTGTGAAAATTAAGATCAAATAATTTGACCATTTATTCTCAGACCTATTTAACTGCCAATAATATTCTAAACAAATTTTCTATGGCATCATTTGAAAAGTATTTATCATTTTTTTGAAGGCTACTTAAAATCCAACTGTTACGTCAATGGATTGACATTGGAGAATTATTATAAAAAGATATGTTTCACTATTATCCAGAGAACTAGATATTTTAAAATACAGATAGTCACATAAACTTGTTTTTTTTGTTGTTGTTGATTAATTTAAAATTTTATTGTGCCTGAATAAGACAATTTTGGGGGGCTAAAGTTTAGAAAAAGTCAATTACTTCACTTTTTTTATTTTATTTTCAGGAAAAAAAAAAGTAAAAATATACAAGCATACATATAAGCATAAATAAGCATAAATGTATGTCAATGTGATAAATTGATTAAATAAGTGTACATGCATGTCAATGTGATAAATTGATTACTCCTGTTAATATTGGTGATTCCATAGTGTATTCTTTGAGGAGACCATAATAATAAATGTATATGAGATTTTGAATTAGTTTGCATACTTAATTTAAAAACTTGAGATAAAAATAATGCGTTTTTAGCCGAGAGAACATCACAGCCACCTTGCAAGCAAGTAGTTGGTTGCAGACGGTTGTGGGTTTGCCTCCCGGACGATGCTATGATATATAGGGAAAAAATGAATTTTTCCCTCAAAAGAAATAAAAAGTTGTTAGAAAGTAGTATAATCGTGAATAATGAAGCGTAATCTTATATGTTAGCAATATGTTGATCTTTCTATCTTTCATTTATTACTGATTTTTGCAACTCTTCGACTTGCATATTGAAGAAAGTGTTAATTAATATGATATATATTTTGTTTCGATGTATAAGAAATAATTGAGTTGAGGACGTTAAGTGTTGCCAAGATTTATAGATTCATAACCGAATAAGGAGATTTGTATATTTCCAGGTTCTTTTGCTAGTTATTTACAAAGAAAAAATAATTTTAAATACATTTTTGAAACAAATTAACGATATCTATGGTTACATATTGGGCTATTCCCATTATTTAGTTTAATTGTTAAATGTTTTTGTTTTTTTAAAACTGTATTTATATTTTTGCAAGTAATAGCAAACACATAATTCTAGCAATAATATGAACATAAAAATTAAAAGAAGACTTTTATACATGGTTTAAAATGATACTTAGAGAGGTGAAAAAATATATGTTTCTAAAGTAGCAGATAATGTTTGTACCAAAAAACAGATTTCAGAGAAACATCAGAAAAATGGATAAAGAAAAAAAGTAGAAATGGCCAAATTTCAAAAAGCTGTTCACATGACAAATGCTGAATAATTTTATAAGTTTAGTGTAGAAAATAAAATAATTTTCACACACACACACACACACACATATATATATATATAATAAACAAAAGTTATACATTTCGTTAACTTGCTTATAACTTGCATTTTATGATCACTAGATGGAGGTTTACCAATATCTCCATACAAGCTTTGTATACATATATGCTCAGAAAGACAGAATTCAATATCTCTTTCATTGTCTCCACCTTCAGATCAGCTGTATTCAAGCTAATTGGCTATCATCAGTGAAGGATTGGGACTAACTAGATCTAAACACTGACTCTAAAATTCAGCATTTATGAAAGATGTTTCTGTCAGCTTGCAAGCGTCAATTTTTCAGATACAGTTAAATAAACTACACAGTTATATGGATCTAAAAACAGTTCAGTTTCACCATATAGTAAAAGCCTCTGCAATATATATATATATATATATATCATTGCAAAAGCCTTCAAGTGTACATTTATGATAAGCAAAACAAGATATAAATTTCATTAACTTGCTTATAGCTTGCATTTTATGATTTCTTAATGATATATATTGCAGAGGCTTTTACTGTATGGTCAAACTGAACTGTTTTCAGACCCATATAACTGTGTAGTTTGTTTAACTGGATTTGAAGATATTTACGTATCTGAAAAATTCATGCTTGCAAGCTGACAGAAACATCTTTCATAAATGCTGAGATTTAGAGTCAGTGCTTAGATCTAGTTTGTAGTCTCTACACTTCACTGATGTTTGACAATTAGCCTAAAATTAGCTGATATGAAGGTGGAGACAATGAAAAAGATATTGAATTTCTGTCTCTCTCAGCATTTATGTATACAAAGTTTGTACAGAGATATTGTTAAATCTCCATCTAATGATCATATATATATATATATATATATGATCATATATATATATATATATATATATATATATATATATATTTGAGAGAATAACCTAGTTAGATCTAATTTCGGTCAATATCCATAAATGTAAAGTATACCACTTTGCTTTCCATGCTAAAACTAACAATGGTTACGTCAAAAACGGCTAAAGAAAAAAGGTGAATACTACTATACAAGTACTATTTTCTACACTAATGCGTAAGTAATTACTAATATTTTAATTCTTCAAAAATATTTAACTATTAAAGAATATGATGGATATAATCAACAATTGCCATAAATGATGAATTATTATTTATAGGATGGAGAATAGATGTGATTTTCTTAAATCCTCATACTTATAAAAAAAAAAAAGGATGTCTGAACTTAAATTCACATAAGAACTTGGATTAAAAATAATAAAAAAATACTTCCTTCTATTCCTAATTAAACTCCAGGAAAAAATGCTATTATTGACTCGTCATGCTTATCATCCTATGGAGCAATATGTTAAAATTTAAATTTAAAAATAAAAAATCTCATTAAAGTTACACAGCACTAATGTTACACTGTTTATCTGATTATACATATATATTGTTAAAATGAAGTTATCTTGACAACAGTTTGAGATTGTTGACTGTTATCTATATTGGGGTTGACTAAGTATTGACTGGTTTCTAATGGATATATATATATATATATGCATTATTATTATATTCTACAACTTTTACAATATCAAGTACCTTCCTCAGACGTCCTCTTTCTCAAATCTGAGGAAGGTATGATATTGTACTGAAACGTCACATTTTTTTTCCTACACGAATATCCCCAAATAGTAATAATAAAATGACATCTTTATCCGTAAAACATTAAATTAACATATATATATATTCAAAACTATTTATCCCTGTAACAATCCCAATATCAATAACAATCAACAATTTCAAAATGTCAAGACAACTTACTTTTATCAATATATATATATATATATATATATATATATATATATATATATATATATATATATATATATATGTGTGTGTGTGTGTGTGTATACAAAAAAAGAAACTACAATACAAACACATGTTTCTTCAACACAAAAACATTTTGTATTATCATTATATGTTTTTTATTGTGGCTTCTTGACAATTAAAAAGGCTCTTAGTGAAATAAGCTCTTTAATATTTTCCATGTATTGAATGTTTTTCATAATTTGGAATGATCACTACATGCAAAAACTTTTGAATAATCAACATCTCAATGACTAATTTCTTTAATATTTTCTAATAAAATTCATGTTATTTAGTCTTTGTATCCTCTCTTATAGACATATATGTTGAATTAAATATTTTCATAAATTTTTAGACTGAAAAAGAATAAACTAAAAGTGTGTGTCCAAGTAAATAGATATAACACTGCCTTTTGATATTGCAAGAAACCATCATTATGTTTTGTTTGCCATTTTTTTCTTGCAGATCTGAAACTTCAATACTTACCAGAAAAGCAATCCAGAGATGTCAGATTACCCAATGAAAAAAAAAGTTATGGAGAGATGTATGTTAGAAATAACAAGTAAGAATCAAAAATGAAATTCATTGATGAGAAAAAAAAAAGAGTTGTGCTGGACACATTTCTAAAAGGGATAATAACAGATGGACAGTTGAAGTATTAAACTGGATCCAAAAAGAATGTAAAAATCCCAGAATATGACAGCATGTGAAATGCATGAATGAAATAGGAATGTTTTCTGTTGTTATGTGGAAAATAGTGGTTAAAAGTCAGAGAAGTTGGATTAAAATTTGAGAACAGTTATCCTGCAATTGATCATGATTATGACACCTACCTGTTGAAGATGTACTTGGTTTATTGAATTTGTTCTTTATTAGAGTGTTTTTCATATTGCTAATAATGGCAATCAAAGTATATATATATATATATATATAAAGTATATATATATATATATATATATATATATATTACTAGATGGAGTTTTACCAATAGCCCACTGTCAAGCTTAGTTCACATAAACACTGAGAGAGATATAATTAAATATCTCTTTCAAATTGTCTCCACCTTTAGACCATGGTTTCGAGCTAATTGGCATATGTCAGTAAAGGGCAGGAAGACCAGAACCTAGATCTAAACTCCAACTCTACTAAACAGCATTTACGAAACTTATTTCTATCAGCTTGAAAGCACAGATTATTCAGATATGGAAATATCTTCAAATCCAGTCAAACAAACTTGAAGGTTTTTGCAATGATATAGATTGCAGAGGCTTTTACTATGTGGTGAAACTGAACTGAATTCAGACCCATATAGCTAACTAGTTTGTTTGACTGGATTTGAAGATATTTATGTATCTGAAAAATTTGTGCATTCAAGCTGATAGAAATAAGTTTCATAAATGCTGTTTAGTAGAATTGGAGTTTAGATCTAGTTTCTGGTCCCCATACCTTTTACTGATGTGAGCCAATTAGCTCGAAACCATGGTTTAAAGGTTGGAGACAATTTGAAAGAGATATTTAATTCCATCTCTCTCAGTGTTTATGTGAATTAAGCATGATAGTGGGCTATTGGTAAAGCTCCATCTAATAACATAAAATGCAAGCTATAGCAAGTTATGAAATATATAACTTGTTTTGTTTATCATATATATATATATATATATATATATATATATATATATATATATATATAATTATAATTATAATTGAAATAATATTTTTAACGGTTTATAAACATTACAAACAATCTTAAAATCCGCAGAAGTACTTTCAGTTACTTTCTAACCTGCCTCAACTGCCATTAAATTCAAAAACCAAAAGCGGAAGCAAACATCATCAATTCAAATTCCACAAATCTCATATTTTAATGTTAGAAGCTTGTCAATTTGTTAAATGCGTTTTATTCCTGTTTATAAAAATTGCCTCTTTAATTTTTCTTTTACTATGGTTTCTCTCTTCATGAAAAATTTTCACATTTTCAAAATTAAATTTAAATTTATATTTACATGTTTTTTCGTGATCAAAGAAAACTGAAGAAGATATTAAATCACCATTATTTTTATTTTTTACACGCTTATATAATAATTCATATTCCTTCAATCTTTTCTCAATACCGCACCTACATTTACCTATATATGATAGCATACAATCACAAAAAATTTGATATATGACATTACTTTTTTGCTTGACAGGTATGACATCCTTAGAATTATTGACTAATTTATTAATATTGTTCACAAGAGATAACAGTATATTAAATTATAAACTAATAATTAAACCACTGCAAAAAAGAGGATATATAAATTGTAAATCAAAAGTACCAATGATGCATAAGATGGCAAGTTTTAAATCTTTTTTGTTTCGGAATAAAAAATTATGTTGTTACCAAAGTGATAAACTAAAAAATATTGATATTTGCCAAGGAATAGATTGACGTTGGTTATAAAATGGAACAAATAAACAATACTTTATGTCAATTTAAAAAAAAATTATGATAATTTAAAAGAAATGAAGATTAATAATAAAAAATGGATATCTATTCCATTTATTTCAAATCCACAAGTAAATTTTTTTAAGGATTTATATAAGAATGTGTTTAATGTTTCATTCTATGTTCCAAACAATATTAATAAATTAGTCAATAATTCTAAGGATGTCATACCTGTCAAGCAAAAAAGTAATGTCATATATCAAATATTTTGTGATTATATGCTATCATATATAGGTGAATCTAGGTGCAGTATTGAGAAAAGATTGAAGGAACATGAATTATTATATAAGCGTGTAAAAAATAAAAATAATGGTGATTTAATATCTTCTTCAGTTTTCTTTGATCACGAAAAAACATGTAAATATAAATTTAAATTTAATTTTGAAAATGTGAAAATTCTTCATGAAGAGAGAAACCACAGTAAAAGAAAATTAAAGAGGCAATTTTTACAAACAGGAATAAAATGCATTTAATAAATCGACAAGCTTCTAACATTAAAATACGAGATTCGTGGAATTTGAATTGATGACGTTTGCTTCTGCTTTTGGTTTTTGAATTTAATGGCAGTTGAGGCAGGTTAGAAAGTAACCGAAAGTACTTCTGTGGATTTTAAGATTGTTTGTAATTGTTTATAAACCGTTAAAAATATTATTTCAATTATAATTACAATATTGTTTTTAATTAACAGATATTATATATATATATATATAACAAATTTATTTTAAGTAACTCAATGTAACACAAAAATCTAACCATCAGTCTCAGAAAAATGTGACAAAATTAAGCATTCTATTTTCTGAATGATGATACTTTAAATAATTTTCCATCTATTTCACTCTTTAAAAACATCTATTTATCAACTAGTAATGGGTAATTACTCATGTTAGTTATGCATTACTTTTCTACATAACATTCCAACACAGTTATGAAAACCAAGTTAATTCAGTCCAGAATCAAATTTAGATCACAGGCATGGCAGGAATGCACCATAATGCACTTCAGATTAATACATTTATACACTGTGATAAATAAGCATTTCATTAACTATTTTTATCAAGAAACACAATTAAGAAACAAAAGAACATTAAATCAATATCCTACAGTGTAGGTACATATGGAACTGCAGCAGGTGTGAGATAGCTGTCCTTCAGTATCTTAAACCAATAAACATCACATGACCACACTTCAATAGCTTAACTAGCAGAAAAGAAAGTTATTGGATTTATGATTAGTCTTTTAAGAATGGTATCGTTATACTATTAATTTTCTAATTTTAAGATGAATTTACCATATATATCAAATGTTTATGCAAATATCTTATAATGCATTAGCAGTATTTCTACTTTCCGTAGATCAAAGTTTGAACCCTGGTTGAATACAACTGAAAATGTTTTTAATAGATTTATTACTTTTTTTTTATACAGTTAACTTGAATATTTAATGAAGGCCAGTAACGGGATATTACCAGTTGTTATCTGGATAGTTAAGTCTTTGCATGCAGCCACTGCATTTGTTTTTTACTAACAAATGCATTTTACAAATATAGATTTTTAAACTTCAATTTTATAGAAATATTGTTATTTTTAATTATACTTTTTTTAATATTATATTTTAGACATTAATTAATTAATTAGAAATTACTAACTTGAATTTTAAAAATATCTTACCATGTGACTTTCTAATATTTTTTTAGAAAAATTAAAATTTTAAATTAATTAATTTACTTCACTGGTTTTCTTTTGATATTATAATTAATTAATTTAAATTTATATATATATATATGTACGTAATTTAATTATAATTTTTTATTGATATGACTTTATGATTAAAATATATATTTTATATATTTGTATATATTTAAGTAAAGATTTTTTTTTTCCTACGGCAGACTGGCGAATATTAAGATTAATTTACTTGTATGTTGTGGAGTAATTAGACAATATGATCATGATATTAATATAAAGGATTTCCTTATTTGAAGTTGTAGTAAGGGTCGTTTGTCTATACACATGTAGAGACCTGGGTGCAATAACTTTTGTTGGACCCTATAAAAATATTATTAGAAAATTTTTACTTTAAATTAAATAAATTTGAATTATATATTTTTAACATAATATAAAATTGTCATGAATTAAGATCAATAACTTACAGACTTAGAAAACATTTAGTACTTAGAATTAACACTTTCTACAATACATAATGAATTAATGAATTTATAACTGAAAAATAGTTTTTCTTTATATTTTTTAATGCTATACAAAAAATATTGACAATTACAGCAACTGCAATGTGTTTGGTCAAATGCATAAATATTTCTTCGTTTCAAAACTTGGACAATGGATAGCTTATTTTTAATTATGTATTTAAAATCTGTTATTTCACCTTCTCTATTTTTTATAGATAATATTAATAAAGAATTAATTCTCACTTGCTTTGTGAATCTGAGATATATTTGATTGTTTTTAATTTACAAATGAACTTCTGCGCAAGCCATAGTTTCCGGAAGCATTAAATAAATTCTAAGAGTAATGTAAATGTTGGCAAAAATTTCATTATAATTATCTTCTTTAATAAATTTAAGTCGGCCAACACTGAATAAAGATTTTCTTGCAATTATATTTCTTATTTAAAAAACTTACTTCATAAATTATTCATCTTGGTTAAAAACTTGAAAATATTTTTCATAAAATTTATTCACATTTTGTAAGTAATTCGGTAGAACATATTTTTTCAATCAGCTAATAAAATATCTTGTAGTTTTTTTAAGTTAATGGAATTGGGTTAAATCGTTCTTTTATTCGCCAAATCAAATTGCCTATCAAGAGGTAAAGTTACAAAATCTTATAATTTTCCTGAGAGTCATTTAAAGTTTTATTAATATTTTTTTGCAGATAGATAGATACAAAACCCCACACTTCTACCAAATCTACGAACAATTTTTTTTTTTTTACTCTCTTCTAATGATTTTTTTGGATTCTCTATTTGTTATACCTTGGAGTAGATTTTGAACTAATTTAATAAATAAAAAGAGACTCTAATTATTTCTCCTAAAATATTATACAAACTAAACATGTAAAACCAAGGAGAAATTTTGTATTATTTTCTAACACACTATTTGATTTCAAAACATATGAACAATCACATAATATGTTAATAAGGTCATTGAAGGCAGATGCAATTTTTTTTATTTGAAATCATAAAATTTTTACAAAATGATTGATTAGTGCTTCTCTGATTGAGTACTTAATGGTTTTAATATTATCTATATTTGTTTTAATAATGCTGTCCAACGTTTGGGGGAATCCACAACGTGTATAAACAGTCTTTGTATAATTCCAAATATTTCTTTCCTTCTATAGTAGTGGTTGCCACAATACAAAGAAGTAAATTAAAATTATGAGATAGATAACGTTCATAACATATTGAGTCGTTTTTTTCTTATTTTTGGCTCTTATTCTGCCATTCTATATTAGTACTATTGCCAAAAGATTATCCTTTTTTGTTATAATACCTATATGGAAACATTTCAATAAATTTAATAATATATTTTATAATCCCTCACCATTTGTAGTTTATGCTTTTAAAAATCTAATAGTTGTTTATTTTATTTGCAAATTGTAATCAATTTTAACATATCTTAGAATAAAGAAGGTTTGTTTTACATGAAATCCATCTGGTGTACAATACAATCGAACACTATAGTATTTGGCAACCTTCACACTTTTTACAATGCTTTTCATCATTTCAGTAGATATTACAATTAAAAATAAGTTTTGGGGCTTATGTAACTAACAATGTATTCTTTCTGTGTTACTATCATGATTTTTAAAAATATTGTTCAATAACATTATATTCTATTTGCTTAATAATTCAATCAACTAAGAAATTCCCATTATATGAACTTCCAATTGTTTTATTATCATCTTGACTGCAAAATACTGTTTATTTAAAAATAATATAATACCTACAATGTAAAAACTTATTTCAAATACTATTACTTAGTTTTAATAAGTGAGTGTACCAAATTGTCAATACCTTGGTTTAAATTGAGTATTGGAATTAATTATATTATTGATTATAACACTTGATGTGTATATTTTTTCTTTTTTCCTAAATACACAATGCATTGCTTATTTCCACTCTGTTTTCATAGCCATTAACAAACCTTCATGTAGCATTTAAAGAATCAAATAACACATCATTAAAATAATAAACAATGTTTTTCCATAAATCGAATACACAAGTCAACAGAACATTACTTTTCACAATTATTTAAAGTTTTAAAACAACAAATATTTTAAAATGAATGATTACGTTTTTTTGTAAAATTATATTTATTCTGTTTTGCTGCAATTTTAACTAATTTTGTTCTAAAATTGTCTGATTATAGGCTTAGGACATTAGGCTAGTCTGTCGATCATAATTCAAAATTACCAGCATGCATTTCCCAAAAATTGGTCATCAGTGTTTGGAATTAATAATCTATTATTATCTTTCTGTATCATCTTTAATTTCTTTGTTTTCGATTTTCATTAGGATGCCAAGGCTCATACAACTTGATTATTGTGGAATTATAATTCTCCATGTACATATCTTTTTTTCTATCAACTATTTTGAACTATGCTTATTTTTCTTTAAAATCACTTTTTTTTTTTAATTTTGAAAGTTTCTGTTTTTTGCAACTGACAAATATATATATTAAGTTCCAACCAGTAACCACCTAAACATTCACAATAAAATATAGTAATCAATTTTTCTCACTGCTGTCAAGGCAACCTTCACACCTTTTAATAGCATATATATATATAAACAAATCACAAATAGCGTAACTTGCTTTAAGCTTACCAATAGCTCCAATGAAGCTTTAATTTATAAGTGCCCAAAGAGAAAGAATTCAAAATCTCTATCAGAATGTCCTCATCTCCAAACCAATTGGTTTCGAGCTTATGGCTCACCTCAGTGAACTTCAGACACTAGTTCTAAAATACCAATTCAAAAGTCATCACTTATCTGATACATTACAATTAATGTGAAAACCTGAATTTTTCAGATACATAAATGTCTTCAAATAACAATAATCTATTCATATTTTCATTATGACACATTTGTAACAAATATGTACAAGGAAATAATGATATAATATAGTGTTAAAAAATTGATTATTTATGTTAACAACATTCCCAATTGCATGACAAGGGAAATAATCATAATCTATTTCTATTTCTTATGCTATTTATAATTGAGTGGCATCCATATATATGCTCATTAGGTAATAATAGTAAATTCAGCAGCATGCAGAAGAACAAAAATATTTTTTTGACTTTTGATTTATTTGAGTGGCTGACTTAAAGTATATATATTTCATTGTTTTTGTTTTTCTATGAGGAATGCATGTTTACACAAATATAAAAAGATTCATAAAAAGTCCACACTACAAAATTTAGTGATGGTGGTGGAGTACCACTTTTTGGAGGTCAAAATCTATGGTCAGAAACTCATCTATGTTACTTATAGTCTTCTAACTTCCTACAAACCCCTGAGCCATGAATCTTTTGATTATGTTATTTTCAACAAAAAAAAATGTACAGTTGGACAATGTAGGAAAGAAGAAATATAATATCTCTAAAAAGATTTAATAGTATGTAAAGTTAATAGATAATAAATTTATTTTTGTGCATTTAAATAAGAAATAAAAGAAGCAAATTTATAGCTGTTGTATTGCAAGACTATAATTATACAACTGCATGAAATTGATAAATAATTTCTTTGAAAAGAAAGTCGAGTAATTGATTATGAATAAGAATAAAGTGTATATAATAAAATGGTGTTCATTGTGATAAACCCTAATTTAAAGCAGGACATTTTTAGGAATAGCACATGCTAGTAAGTTCTTTCTTTTATAGCAAAGAAAAATACCCCATCAAAATTAATATAATCTAACAGGGCAGATGAATTTCATCTAACAGGAAAAGAAGCGTAAATATTCACATTAGTAACAATAATTATAATTTTAAATGCTCATTAAATAGGGTCAAGCATGGATGCAAAAAATAAATATGAAAATTTAAATATAGAACACGAAAATTAAATTATTTATTTTAATTTATACAAAACGAATAGGTGTTTTTTTTGATGCAAGGTTATGTGAATGTATGTATTTACAGACATTGTAATTATTTATAACAGCAATAAATTCACAATTAAAGTGTAATAAATCAAACTTCGAGTTAAAATTATTAAATTCTACTAACACTATAAATAGAGTATATGCTGAAAATAAAATAAAAAGGAAATTGTATTTAAATATTAATATTAATTTTTCATATTAGCGTTAACATAACATTCCGAAAAATAATGAAGAAACATAAACAATGAATCTTAAAACAGGCAGACCTTTCCATACAGTATTGATGCTTATTGGCTTAAAGCAATGAATCTTTGAATGAACTAGACAATACTTTACAAAACAATAATATTTCAAAGTTATTATTTATTAAAATTTCGCTGATATAATATATTTTTATTTTATAAATGTTTTTTGTATAATATAATAATTCCTCATAGAATGTCAAACTGAAGGCCTAGTTGTCTTTTCTTAATACTTCTGAAAAATTCTGGATCATCTTTATGCATATAATAAATACTCTAAGTTAATATATTTATCAAATTTCTAATCAATAACACATAAATGCCATTAGAATAATTTTCTTTAATAGTCGCAGGATTTTATTTTTCTATCATGCCATAAAACATGTACTTCTTCAAAGAAATCTAAATTGCCAAAAAAGTTTCAAAAATGATCACCTCTCTAAATAACATATTTTTTTTATAATTTATTGTTTTTAAAGTGCTAAAGAAATTACAAAAATCCTTAGAGGATGGTAAAACTATTTTTTTATATATTTATTATAATCATTAGGTTCAAAATGCTAATTTAAAAAATAAAACAAAAGATAAAGATTTCTACAATTTGTATGTCAGATTATCAGAGTAAAAGAATTACAAAGAAATAAAAAGTTTTTGTATGAACTTTGAAGCATTGGTGGTCGAGAGTTCAGAGACATCTGCTTTACAAGCAGTTTTCCCAGGTCAGTGAGTTCACTTCCCGGCTGATGCTATGACACATGAGAAAAAAATATTAAATTCTTCAATTCTACTACTTTAGCTATAGATTCAGCACTTTCCATGTGGTTCACAGTTTGTGTTTTACCATTTTTGGATAAATCATTGATTGATAAATTTCATTAATGAAGCAGATGAATGCAATGACTACATATGGACTATCATGGGTCTACTGATGGAAAATGCAGATGTTTTATTTGTTGGAGTTGGAAAAAGAAATACCTTTAGAACATTATAAGAATTCCATTTCTAAGCCATAATTCTGTAATCATATATTTATGGTTGAAAATATTAAAGAGAATCTTGATTTGAATTGTGTTTTAGGTAGTGAACAATATGTTGGGTTATTGACATGCCTATTATGTCTTATAATGTTTCATAGATTTGCTGTAAAACAATATTTCTTCTGATATCTGAGGATTGTGTGAAATAAAGAAACTCATAGCAAATGAAAAAAATTGGGTATGCTAGTTTTAAATCTTATGATAATGTTTATTGACTATTTATATGTCAAATGTAGTTACTTTTTTTCTGAATAGGTATGTGGACAGAATTCTACAGAAGAATGTGCTATGTTAAGAAAGCTATCTTAAACGAAGACAGGCTCCAAGAGTAAATGGAATAAATGTGAAGTCTTTTTAAAAAATCAAATAATACCTAAATCCAATGTATCATTGATAAAATTATTAGTATAGAAAATATTTCAAAAATTTGACTTGAGAGTAAATCTAGCAGTACCCCCAAAAAATAATCTGAGTTATCATTATCATGTTTTTCTAACAAGTTATTTTTTTTAAAAAAAAAATCATATTAACACAAATTTTTCTAATAAAAAGAGTCATATATTTTGCATTGCAAGCAGAGTTTAGCTTATCAAAACTGCCGTGGACAAATTTATCTCTAATCACTGTTACTGTAAGAGGCTTTAAAATTGAATTAAATCTGGAGTAATCTTTATTGATTTAACATCATGTTATAATTCTTTTTAAAATGTTGTTTTTTTTCTAAAAGTATCTAAAATTCTTTAATGTAGGAAATCCATTATTTTTCTTAGCAAATTGATAATTCTAGCAGATAAAAAAAAATTAACACTGCTTATTGCTATTTTAATTTTTTAAAAAATAACATTTTTGTTGGTTTTAAAGTGAGCAGCAAAGTATATATATATCATTAAAAGCCAATTAACAATTAGATAATCCTAATATCAATAACAAACTACAATTTCAAACTGTTGTCAAAACAACCTCCTTTTAACAATAAAGGTGGAATCCTACTTTTAATAACGATCAAATATATTTATATAGACATTAAACATTGTAACTTAACCACAGACATTGATATTGTTGATACAAAGAAGTTTAAATAACTTCTTCAAACAGGTAAATATAATCTACTCTAAGACAGACTACTAAATAGTCAATTACAACACTACAAACTGCAGTTATAATTCTCAAATAGCACCCAAAGTATTACTTAAGTAATAAGGGTAATAATGTTCATATATATATAATAAATAAAATGTCCATTCATTAAAAACAAAATTACAAACTATTACAAACAATCCTTAAATCCGCAGAAGTACTTTCGGTTTAAGAAATTAACGAAAGTACTTCTGCGGATTTAAGGATTGTTTGTAATAGTTTGTAAACCATTAAATTTATTCTTTCAATTAATATATATATATATATATATTGTAACAGTATCTGGGTTCGAATATGAATACTAAAGGAAGTAAAAGGCAGTAATAAGTACAAAAGAGTGTTTATTGCGATAGTTATTATGGATTGAATTAATAGATGCGAGAAAATTTATAGATATACATTCGAGTCCTGTTACAAAAGAGTGTGAGTGAAATATATTAACCATTTAAAGACATGAACGTATACATATATATTTATTACATGTGTTGTTATGAGTTTGCATAGAATTAATTACTAACAGATTTGTATGTGAAGATGAAGAGAAGCGGTTATGTGCGCAGTTGTATTTTTTGTTATTTTGTTTTATATATTTTATTGTTTATTAATATCGTAAGTTATAATTATTTAAATAATGTTATTTGTAGCAAATATTTCTTAATGAAAGCAAATCAAAATATAAGGCTGGAGAGTAATGAAAAGGAATCACAAATTGCACCATGGGCGATTTCTGTTAATGACACTTGGCATTGGAATTCCAAGAACTGGCCAATTAAGTATTTTGAAACAATGAAAGCTAAAAGCATTCCTGAGATATGGTCATCAGCATATGGATAGTAAAAAAGTGAGGTGAAAGAAGGTTAAAAGAAAAGAACTATATATATATATATATATGATTATATATGATTTTGTAGTTATTCGGAAAAAACCGTTACAGAGAGAAAGAAGCGTGAAAAGTAAAATGCTCATAAACTGATTTGATTAATTAATAAAAATTAATAAGAATGGATCCCATCAAATGTTAGGGTAGAAGAATCATGTAGATTCACTAAACCAGCCAGTATATAGCTGTTGTGTCCTGCCTACCATTATGATCTTTGTCTAGGGAGATTTTGCCGTCTATTTCAAGCAAATGAAGTGATTGCGGAGCTCTAAACAACAAGAACTTTTGTGTCTTCAATTTTTAAATTATCTACCTAACACCTCTAGGATGGATTATCATATGTGTAAATGTTTTGGAATATTTCATCATCTTTCAGACTGACAACTCTCGCTAAAACAATCAACATAGTAATACTGCAAGCTTACAGATCATCAGCCTTAAACATGTAAACATTCGCTTTTAAATGAGGTAACTTTGACTTTCTCTACATATATTAAGTGAACATATAATAATAAATTAAGAAATATGAGTCCTGTGTTTGCGATATTAATATATACGTGTATTAATAAATATTAGAATTTAAGCTATAACTTGTGTATTTATTTGAATTACGAGATTCTTATAATTTCTGGGTTATTATTTATAAAGATTTACTGATTTTCATGAACGTATAGCTCTAAAAGAAATAAGATAATAAGATTCATACGGCAAATACAAAAATTATAAAAGTATATAAATGATGTTTCTTTGTAAGATAACCTTGGCTTTATTCTCCCAATAGACATTGCCTCCCAGACCTTGAGACTGAGCTAGTCTGAATAAGGTATCCAAAAATGTCCACTAGAAACTTTTCTTTTGTTTTTGAGGGGTATAATTCTTATTTATTGATAAGATTGGTACTTGACATATGACTTATTCCATACTCTCAAATAAACCTACTCGAAGCTCAGGTAATAACCTGTTCTCACTCAAATTCTTAGACTAGGATTACGGTGTAGTCTGTTATATATATATATATATATATATATATATATATATATATATATATTTATATATATATATTGTGCCAGGTTTGAACCACAGTCGATCTAACATACTCTACTCACTAGGTTTAGCTGGGTTTAAACCTTATTTATCATAAATTTATAATCTTATATTATAAATATTATGTCAATGAACCGGCCCATCTGAGAAGAGTGCAGAATATTATTGATAGCAGAGTTATCAACAATACCTATGATCAGATCGAGCTATGCAACACATAACATGATCACATTTTTAGGTTGTGGCCCACCTTGACTGCTAGATTCAAACCCCTACTATCTAAGCACTTTATTTGTGTTGGAGTAAATCCTGGGACCAGCTAGTTTTTAAAACTAACATGTTTTGACAGTAGGCCCATAATCCAGTGCTTGAAAAATTCCTTAACTAGCTTAGTCTATTTTTAATTCAATAACAAATTATTTCAATTACTGGTAAAGAAAAATTGACCAACAAAGTTAAACTTTAGGTTTCAAGATAATTTATTTTACTAAACATTTATTATTCTACCTTTAATTTACTTATGAAAACTTGTTAATATGAACAAGAGCTTATTATAACTTCAGGCTCACACATATATAATAGCAACATAATATAACAAAAAATTAAATAGTTAAAATTTAAAATACTATGAAATCAATATATCTTAACACATTAACACACAACATTTCAAAACACACACATCAATAGTTCATTTATGTATGCTTATAGAGTTCATTATTACTTGATTCTGGGAGGCTTCAAACTAATGAAATGGCTACTATAGAAATGAGAATAAAAAAAATGTTATTACATAAGATTTTAGAATGTGGACTTTGGACTTTATTTTCTTCCTGGTTGCTGCTTCAAGTGAGAATATTTCCAGCCATCTGGATTTGGCATTTTCCTGAGGAGGTTTAATTCTTTTTCAGTGGCACAGTTCTTGGAGTCAGTTAAATATTCATGATGATTTTCAAATTGTTAGGCAGGCATTTTTCTATTCCGGGCAGGTTGCTGTTTCACTGGACTCAGGCTAGAGAAAGTTGTATGTTTCTGAGGTTTTTAACACTGCATTATTGGCTGATCGATTGACTGATTTAATTTGATGTGATCTTGCTGAACTGAACTCTTTCTTAACTGTTATCTCAACTGAACTCAATCTCAACTGATTGTCTGATGAAAAACTGGACTATTTATACTTAAGGCCATTTGTCATTTTGATGTTCACCAGCAATATCTGTTGTCAAAATCCCTTCCTTGTTTTTAATCGCATTCCTCTGATAAGCTTTTAATTAGGTGTTTTCATTTAGTAGCCACTGCAAACTTATTGTTGTTTTTTTTTGTTTAACTTAATAGCCATCACAAAACTTATTGTTTTATAGATTTTTAACTTAGTAGCCATCGCTGAGTGTTTTTAATTTTTTAATTTTCATTTATTTTATTTTAACACGCATGTACTTATGCTATGTTTACAATTGCACATATATATTTTATTAACAAGCTCATATTAATTTGTCATTTACATCCATGTATATTTTATTCTAATAAACTCAATATTAGTTTTAAGATTACTTTTTCCTTTTCTTTAACTCAAAAGAGATATTTTTTTATTTATTTGAAAATCAATTTCTTTTAGTTTGACATTTTTAATGCAAACCCCGTCCCCCTTCTAATTAATTAATTGTAACTTTTATTTTAAAAAAACTTTTTGACTTTTGATTTTACGTTTCAAAAAGAAACTGCAATAAAAAAAACTCTTAAACTTTTACATAATATTTTATTTTAATGAAATATTTTTATTTGAATAATTTTTAGACAAAATTATTATCTGTACGGGTTCAATCCATTGTCGCTCACACTTCATTGGGAAATGGTTTAGCTGAGATTCACCCTTATTTATACTAAATCTATAACCTCATATTATAAATATTACATGTACAAACCAGTCCCTTATGCAGAGAAGAACATACTCGGAGAGTATGTATGTCCAAACGATAGATATAAAATATGTAACTAGCGTTACATTTTCAGGACATAACTTCTTCTCGACTGTTGAATTCAATACCACGTTTAAAGCACTTTTTTGTTTTGTATAAACACAGGTGTCAGTTACTTATCCAGAGGATAAATAATGCACTTTAAATAATGGCCACTAATTCAATGTCCAAGAAACACCTATGACTAGCTCAGCTACTTGTAATCAATAACAAATTATAGTTTCAATTAGTGGTAAAAAGAATTGACCGACAAATAAATCTTTAAGTTTAAAGACAATTTATTTTAATTAACATTTATTAAACTAATTTTAAATATTTTATCAATCATATTTAATTAATATAACACACACACATTTTTAATTAACACACTATACCATCTTATGAGAAAGCACTAAATAATGTTGGAAATTTAAAATACAATGAAATCAATATATACTAACGCATGAACACACACAACATTTTAAACACACATATTAATAGTTCATCTATGTATGCTATAGTGTTCTTAAACTTGACTCTTGAGGTTTTACAAATGTGATGGCTACTTTAGAAATAAGGAAAATGTTATTACCTAGGATTTTCAATGTGGATAATTCTTGCTGCTTGCTGCTTCTAATGAAATATTTCTAACCAGTTAGATTTGAAGTTTTCTTGTGGGAATTTGATGCTGATTATTCCAAGGCATTTTCTTTAAGATAATTAGATACTGAGTGGCTTCAGGTTGTTATGCAAGCATCACTTTTATTGGGTAGGTTGGCTGTTTTCATCGGACTTCAGGCTGGAGAAAGTCATAAGTTTTCTGAGGTTTTAACACTGCATTCTTGATTCTGGATATATAATAAGCTGATTGACATAACTCACTGATAGATTGTACTGAACTGTTAGCTCAAACATAACTAACTGTCCAATAAAAAAATGACTATTTATATATAGGACGTGTTGTGATTTTGATATCTTCAAGTGGTATATGTATTGTCAAAATTCCTTTGATAATCTTTTAATTACGTGTTTTTGGAGATCATTTAATTAGTAACCATGCAAATGTGTTATTTTTATATCTTTAATTAGTAGCCATCGCTGAGTGTTTTTTAATTTTTTAACTTGCATTTATTTTTAATATTTAATATGCATGCATTTATTACATATACAGTCACACACACATATATAATTTCATATCTATTCACTATTTAGTTTTAAGATGACTTTTTTTTAACTTAAATAAAAAGAGATTTATGTTTTTAAACTTTTAACTTATATTTCAATTAATAATAATAATAAAAAACTCTTTACTTTCTTTATAAAACTTTTAGACTATTAATCTTACATTTTCTTTGATAAAAGATTTTTATTTTAATATTTTTTAAACAAAATTATTATGTGCCAACACAATGTTGGTACGATATATATATATAAATCAAGTCAGATGTCACATAACTTAATTTAATAATCTTGTGTTTACATATGTTATATATAGAGCTCACAAAACAAACTCTTAACAAGCTATGTAAAATACCTCCCAATCTCAGACCAGTCAATAAGGTGTTAAAATGTTTAATCATTAGATTAAAAATACCAGGACAAGCCCAGTACTTTATCTAATGTATAACTATTAAGTAGGAAGTCTGAAATATGTCTTCCAATTCAGCTATTTAACTTAAATAGACATATGGAACTGAACTAAGTTCAGATACATCATACATTAATAGCTTTAGCAATGTTTGTAAACACAAGCTTATTAAATTAAGTCATGTGACATTTGACTTGATGTTTTTGTAATCTTATTTTTTGCTATGATGGCTTTGACAATTTTATATTGCCAAAGCTATTAATATATGGTGTATCTGAACTTAATTCAGTCCCATATGACTATTTAAGTTAGATAGCTGGATTGAAAGACAAATGAATGTCTGAAAACTTCAGACTTTCTATTTAATAGTTATACATTAGATAAAGTGCTGAGCTTGTCCTGATATTTTTAATCTAATGATTGAATATCATAGCACCTCACTGAGGATGCCAGTAGCAGGAACCAGTCTGAGGTTGGGATTTTCTAAAAAGCTTGTTAAGAGTTTGTTTTGCAAGCTCTATAATATATATATAATGGTAGACAATAACACTATACACACACACACACACACACACATATATATATATATATATATAGTAAACAAAAACACTTTAAATTGCATTGTGATGTATATCAATTGAAATATGTAAACAAATAAAAAACAGACATTCAACTTTATTATCAAAGATGTAGTGATAAATATGTTTTTTTTTTATTTTTCCAAATGTAATCCTGTTGATTAATAATTTTAAAATTACTATTTTTAAAATGCAAAAAAAATTACTATTATATATCAAATTATATGTGATGCAAAAAGTCATACATTGGGGAATCAAAATATACTTTAGAAAAAAAAAAATTATAAAAACATAAAAAAAAAATTATAAAAACATCATCTATTATATGATCTTATAAAAAATGTTAAGAATAATCAGTCCTGTCTCAGTTTTCTTTAACCATGAAAAATCTTGTAATTTTAGATTTATTTTATTCCAGATCATGCAATAATATTAAATGAAGGAAGGCTTCATAAAAAAGGTCAATCTTTAAATCAATTTGAAGATGGTGTAAAATGTGTTCAATCAGTTAATATCATTTACACAATTTTTGGAAAATCATGTGGTGACTGTTTTTTTTTATTGTTTATGTTACTTCAATTGATAATGAATAATTTTGATAATCAAAAGTATCTTTCTTTAATTAATTTATATATAGTTATTGTCTACAATTATCATAATTTAAAATTTATGTTTATATTTTTAATGGGTTATATATATATATATATATATATATATATATATATATATAACACATATGTTTTTTCTATGTTTTTTTCATATGCAATCATTATTAATGGTTAATTACAGAGAAAACATCTTTCAAATATATTTTTTTTAATATCCAGAATAAGAATTTATGGTTTAAAATTTATGAAATAATAAATATTTCAATATGAATTGAAATATGCTCTCTTATTACAAATTTTCTCAAATGTAATATTTTATTGTTTGAATTAAATAATTTGAATATATATATATAAAAGTTAATAATGCTAAAAAATTAAGTTATAATGTCAAGTTTAATAAAAGATTGAATAATCAAAATTTAAATAAAAGTAGTAAAACGCTTAATTGAAAATATCTGCGCAAGATAAAATACATGTGTGTGTGAGATTGCAGTCATTTGTTGTATTGAAAATTTTTGATGAAAATTATTTCTATTATTAGTTTTTTATTAAATTCACTATTTTTAAAAATAAATACAACATTATATATATATGAAATCCTTGCAAAGACATGGATTTTAATTAAATTAAATCTAGATGCATTAATGGAACAAGTAAAATACAATAAACATCACATGACCACCACCTCTTATGCTTGTGTATAATTGTTGTTAAAACAGGCAAAAATCACTATACGTATTGCCACACCCAATAAGCAAGAGTAATCAATGAATGCCAGAAGGCTTGTGCATAAAATTCCCATCTAGTTCCACAAGCCAGAAACTAATCTGGGGATATTGGATGAGTAGGCATTACATGGGGATTTTATGCACACGCCTTTTGGCATCCATTGATTACTCTAGCTTGCTGTGTGTGGCAATACAGATAGTGAGTTTTGCCTGTTTTGAGTAAAATACATTGAATTAAATATGTTTTATTAGAAATAAATTGTATTGCCTAAAGGTTGTGATGATGAAATTTTAATAACACTTATACGTTGGACTATTGTGCTTAAATCAGAATAGTTGTGCTGGTTAGAGCATCACTTTAAATTCAATATTCACGAATCAAAAAACTCTGCTCGAATCCTGTGCTAGTATTGACAAACGCAGAACAAGAGATGAGAATAATATCACTCAAAACTTTGTGTTATATACTAACATATGTATTATTACTAGCAGTTGAATGTATTTGAAAAGTTTAAATAAAGTTTCAATTTTTTTAACAATAATAAAAAAAAAAAAAATCAATATTTAACATTATTGATAGTCCAACATAATTATTACCAAAATTACATTTTTATTTTTATATGTATAGTCTTGATTTTAAAATGAGAGTAAGAAAAATATTATCGGGAAATATAAGTATACAGCTGGCATCACACCAAATTATAAAAGTTACTAGTGTGTTAGCGTTATAACCATTAAAAAGTTGTTTGTGCTGAGAAATTGTGCTTGTTTAATTTATGCTATGGCAGGTGTTATCTCAAATAAAATTTTACTGCACACATTAATGGCTTTTTTTATATATTCTAATCTGCATAAGTGTATGATTTCGATCCAACAGTAAATATATATATATATATATTAACTTAAAATTAATAGGTAAAAATACTGAGGGAAATAAACATTTTTATAAGCCTCATATTGTGAATGCTGAACTTGAATCCCATTTCTCATCTAGCACATAGTCATGTTATTTGTTAAGATCTAACGTATTTTTTTTTTTCAAAACTTAATCTTGATAATGGCGGATGCTATTCCGTCGAAATATCGGTGTTTAATGGAAAACAACACGGTATATCCCAAAAAGTTATAACATATATATATACTGGTGCGCATGTATGGAAAGAGGATAGCATGAATAAATCAAATATAGTCCGAGTCTTTATCATTATTAGCTAAATCACATTATAAACATCCCCACATAACATTTTGCAGGCATAATGTAATATTGGAATATGATTCACAATTCTAGCCACAGTATAAATAAAGTACATTTTATTTTATAAAATGATGAGCATCAAACATTATTTTAATTATTTTTGAGGTTAATTATAATTTTTGAGATATTAAGATTTAAAGATTTATTAAGATGACTAATAAATATATAAAATATTTATAAGCATACAAAAAGTGAAAATTATGTAACTTATATAAGATCAATGGAGATCAGACTCTACACAATTATCTAGTTGAATTAAATTTTGACCAATGTGTGGTCTATATCCCGTGAATGCATAATAAAAATATACAGTAACATCACCAAAATTGCTAATTGATTATTATTAATATAGGATTAATATAAATGTCATATGCACACATATTATTATATATCATGTGTAGTTTAGATATTAATAGTATATGAGATCAAACATGTCATTTTATAAAAAAGGAATATTATCAAAAAAATATTACTGTATATTATCGATATATTGATGATGTTTTTGTATGTGGTAAACGAAATATAATTAATGAGTTGTTTAAGGAATTAAATGCTTTGAAAGGTCTAAGATGGACAAAAACAGATGAAGATTTTAATGTGCGTTCAGTTTCGTGATCTTAAAATAACTAGAAATCAATGCATGCTGGATTACTGTATGACTATTAAACTAATAGTAAAAAGAGGTTATATTCCATATAAATCAAAAGTGCCAATGTCACACAAAATGGCAGGTTTGAAGTCCTTTTTATTTAAAAAGAATAGTCTTTGCAAATATTCACCAGATAAAGGCAAAAATATTGAAATATATTCGAATGAATTGTTAAATGTTGGCTATAGTTATAATCACATATATAATGTTATTAGAGATTTTGATACAAGATATAAAAATAAAAATTTTAATAATAATATTGATTTCCCTGCTAATAAAAAATTATGGATATCAATGCCATATATTTCAAATGATCAAGTAAAGTTTATAAGAAAAATTTATAAAGATATATGTGATATTGCATTTTACATACCTCCTAAATTAAACAAATTAATAAATAACTCTAAAGATAAAACCTCATTTATAAATAAAAATTGTGTCAATTATAAATGGATATGTAGGTGTGGCAGTGGATATATAGGTGAATTTAGATGTACATTGGAAAAAGGAACTAAAGAACACTTGCTATTATTAAAACCTGTTCAGAAATCGAAACAAAATTGCATAGTAGATAATAATATTTCAGCATCTGTTTTTTACAACAATAATAAATCATGCATTTATGGCTTTGACCTCAATTTTAACAGTGTAAAAATATTGCAAATTGAAACAAATAACAATAAATGAAAAATAAAGGAAGCTATGCTAATATACAAATATAAACATGACTTAATTAACACGCAAGTAGCAAACATTAAGATCACAGAATTATGGGAAAGTTAGAACTTCAAAGCTTTAGTTGACATAGATTACTGGGATAATCAAAAGTGCTCCTAAGTGGATAAATTTGTTTTTAATTATTTATTTACTGTATTTACAAATATTCAGTTATATAATTACATATATTGCTTTAAAAATACAGACATTGAATCATAATATATATATATATATATATATATATATATATATATATATATATATATATTGTTAAAAGGAGGTGTTGGTGGCCTTGCACCTAGCATAGTTGCCTTCTAAGCAGCCAGCCTGGGTCCGTTTCCTCATCAATGTTTTGAGATATAAAAAAGAAGATTACCTGACAACAGTTACAGATTGTTATTGATATTGGGATTTTCTGAGTGTTGACAGGTTTTATGATATATATATATATATATATATATATACACACACACCCTGGTCTTGTTTTATGCGGATTTATTTAATGCGATTTTGAAGTTATGTGATTCATGATTCTTCTTAATATCTTTGTATGCAATTTTCTTTTATGCAGAAAAAATTATTAGATCAGAAGTTGAGCTCAGATAATGCACTATTACTTTAAATATTATAAATTTTGTGCACTCACATCATATTTAAAGTAATAGTGCATTATCTGTATTTGACTTCCATCTAATAATTTCAATATTTTCAGCACTTTATAATAGTACTGTAATAGATTTCATGTAATAAAGAAGTTCATAATTCACTTAAAATCAGAATTTCCCCATTTTATATACCCACATTGAATTTTACAAGACTATAATGTAAATCTGTTCAAACATTATAGATGAAAAATACTATGTTTGTTGTTGTTTTTGCATTTTAAATCACATTCTACTTTTGCTTTTTATAAAAAGAGTACATAATTAATTAATCATTTAGTGTCTGCAAGTAATAAATTTTACAAGATTATAATGTAAATCTGTTCAAATGTTATAGATGCCTATATGATATATGTTGTTGTTTTTGCATTTTAAATCGCATTCAATTTTTGCTTTTTATAAAATGAGTATGTAATCAATTAATCATTTAGTGTCCACAAGTTTATTTTTAAAAGGTGAGTAACAGCAGTGGGCACAATTAAATTTTGCAATTAAAATCTGATTTTTAATTGTAATTAACAATTTAAAAATTACGTAACAAAGTGATGTGAAACGATGAAATTTGATTTTTAAATGGAATTGAAAATTAAAGACAAAAATAAGAATTTAATTTTTAATTGTTATTTTTAATTAAATTTTGCCCAACAATGGTGAGTCAGTGTTTTTTTTATTATCGTAAGTCTAAGTTTTTATTTTTATTTTAAACTTTTAGTTTACTCTAACAGAGAGAAAAAAAAACACCAAAAAAAAAAGAATTTATTTGGAAACAAAAATTTCAGTTTTAGATCACTTAGTGAAATAGAAAGGGTCAATAGTGATTGGAAAACATTTTAGTTGTATTTCTTTTTGACTTCATTTAGAAGAAGCTACAGTACTTCACATCACATCACATCACATCACAATGTATCTGATGTCTAAAATAGCGATAATAATTAAAATACTGTACATGTATGAAAAAAATTTTAATTACTCACAAAAATATATTGTTATGAATAAAATTAAATACTATAGTTAATAAAAAAAAGTTAAAAAAGTTTGTCTTGTATCAATTTTTTTCAAATTTGAAATTTTTTTTAGTCATATTTTATTTTATTTTTTTTATGCGAATTTTAAAGTAATTTTATGTTGTTGCTTTGCTTTTATGTGATTTTTGGAAAATTACAGTACATATCCCCCATTTTTCAAGATAAGTTAAGTCTATTTTTGTGCGATTTCTTTTGCGTGCATTTTTTGAGGAACCTATCTATCACATAAAATGAGACCCAGGTGTATTTATATATTAAAATTTTCTGGATAGGCACCAGAAATATTGATTGTAATGATAAAGCACTGTATCAGTAACAGCTGATTTCATATTGCTAAAAAAATGAAATAACCTGAAATTTTAATTTTTTTTATTAATGACCTAAAATCATGTTTAAAATCACTTACAGGTCTTATTTGAAAGTTTTGAGATGTTTTATATTTTTTAGTGAGTAATTAATGTCAGAAAAGGGGTGGCTTGTCACAGAAATTGTCAGTTTAGTTTAGGTTGATCCAAGTTTGTTTTATTTATCTGCAGAACAGTGATTGATATTTGTTTAGGTAATTTCCTGATTTATTTGCTTTTAATATTTCAATCCATGTTGTAAATAGTGCAATATCCTTAACTCATCATCATAGAAACTTATATTTCAGTCATATCAGCTTAAAAATTGTAGTATATCATTTAGGGACGTGCATATATGCTTGTGCCATTTTTCTACTTCATTTTTCATTCTTGTACTTTATTAAACCACCAAATATCATGTCTCATAGCAAAACATTTAATTTCATAACCATAGCTTGGATAACAAGCTTAAACACAATTTAAATGGATTAATAAATCACTGAACCAGTGGATTAACATACAGCGAATATACTATCAATTATTTTATTTGCTAAAATAATTATCATTAGTTTTTATTTTGTTACTTTAGAAATGGAAAATATTTATTCTTGGTTCATTTTAATATTTTTTTTAAACACAAAATATTTTTTTCTTTCTTTCTTTTTTAAGAGAGAAACATTATTGCATATTTTGTAACTAATTAAGTCAGTACAATGGGAAGAGCAACATTTTTTCCTACAGTGAACTTTTGAATGACCTTCGATTGGTGGAAGAACAGATGCTTGGGTAATAGTCTGATATAAAATGGCATACTTTTACAAAAGAGTTGGCTTTGCTTTTCTGATTTCAACAATTCTCTCTCCATAAATGTTTTTTTTTTTTTTTATTAGAACAATTTTGTTTCTACAAGTTGGTTCTTCCATACTTCAAGCTTAAAAAAAAAAAAAAAAACTTCTATTAATGTTCTGTATGAAAACAGCTCAGAAATTCTACTGAGGAAAATAAAAAAGTAATATGCAGACAGGAACAATGATAGAAATAAAGTATATCTCCCTACTTCTAATTGACTAATTTAAATTTAAAATCACCATTTGAGATGTGTATGTGTGCCTATATTATAAGTTTGTCTTGCCTAACTTTAATTTCTAATGTTAAAGAAGTAATTGAAATGTGTGTCTACATTATAAGTTTGATTTACATAGATTAAAATCTAACACTAAAGAAATAATTAGAGCGTGTGAATTTTGATATTATTCTGGAAGATTTATGTTCAAATTTTTCTTAAAAATTTCAGAGACTTTTGTTGATAATTTTTGCTAGCTATAAAGGAATAAAGATTACATAAAAGGATGTGTGCAGATACTTATTCTAACCTGCTTTATGATTTTTCTTGATAAAAAAATACACCTAAACATTGTGTATCTGGAAATGAGAAACATAAAATGTGTGACATATAATTAATGAATTATTATCTTATCTCTAAATATGCTGATAAATGAATGATAGAAGAGAATGAAATTGGGTATGAATTTCTTTTATTCTATTGTTATTCTCATTTACATTTGATTTTTTTTTTATTATTAAAGTATATTATCAATAAACTTAAGTAAATTTAAGTGAATTTTATGAACTAAGTAGTTATTTGCCTAGTGAATGACTTTTGGAAATTTAGAACAAATGCTTAGCAAGTGTAAAGAATTAAATATTAAATCATGGTTCAACTTATACAGTATTACATATTTATTCACCGTAATGAAATGATTCATATGTTATATGCCAGCAATTTCATTAGCTATCATTAAGAAATTTGAAATGCTCTCCAATTGGATCTAATTAATATTATTTATCCCTCTGCAGAAAATTTTTATATATGTATCCATATCTATTGTATGCAGGTGATCATCATCATTTTTGTACATGACTAAGATATGTCATTCACAGACTTTAAATGAACTTTTATTTTTCACTGGAAAAAAAAGCTTTAATTATTATTATTATTATTATTATTATTATTATTATTATTATTATTATTATTATTATTATTATTATTATTATTATTATTATTATTATTATTATTATTATTATTATTATTATTATTATTATTATTATTATTATTATTATTATTATTATTATTATTATTATTATTATTATTATTATTATTATTATTATTATTATTATTATTATTATTATTATTATTATTATTGTTGTTATTATTATTATTATTATTATTATTATTATTATTATTATTATGCTTCAAAGGATAAACTTTATTAGTATTCTATAAGGTTATACAAGTTACATTTGACACATAGTTCTTACATATAAATTAGTTTCACAAAACTGCATATGTACAATGATTTGATCAGTAACTGTATGCCCGATTATCAAACTAGAAGTCTCTAAGAAAAAAGGTTCAACAAAATCAATGATGATCACTCAATCATATGATAATATTCAATTAGATATACAATTAAATTAAAGCAGGAATGCATCTAGTTTGTGTCAGTTGGCTTTAGAACTGGCACAAGGATCCGTGTTAGATATAGTATTCTTTTTTTTGTTAGTGCTTATTATTATTATTATTATTATTATTATTATTATTATTATTATTATTATTATTATTATTATTATTATTATTATTATTATTATTATTATTATTATTATTATTATTATTATTATTATTGAGTAAAATTATTATTATTATTATTATTATTATTATTATTATTATTATTATTATTATTATTATTATTATTATTATTATTATTATTATTATTATTATTATTATTATTATTATTGTTGTTGTTGTTGTTGTTGTTGTTGTTGTTGTTGTTGTTAGCATTTGATAGAGAGGTAGGCTAATTATTTGTCTTACTTTTTTTTTTATTTAATTATTATTTCTCTCTACAAGAACTTCTTGAAAAAGTATATGGAGAAATATTATACTAGGTAATTAATTATTATTTTAATATGGTTTTATTGTGTACATGTATATCTATATAAGTATGTGGTGATAGAAATATTTATCTGTTTGCCATTAAATGACTAACAGCTAGTTTTAAGAAGGGATAATTGCATAAAATTTATTATTTTATCCTTGAGTTTTTACAAAGTTATGAGGTTTATTTCTTAATAATTATTTTGCTCCAAATTTAATGATTTGTTGTTTATCCCAAACCAGACTGTTTATTTCAATTTATGGACTAATGCCAAATACACTAAAGAGTTATTTTATCTTTGCTTATTTAGTAATCATTATTATATTTCCAAGTTAAAATATTATACTTCCTTAGAAATGAGAGATTTATTCATTATTTCTTTTATAACTCATTAATTAATGTCATTACAGTATTTCTTTAGCAAATGTGATTGGAAATTGTCTATGCATTATTATGCATATATACCTGTCTGTTATTAGATCCAGTTATGTAGTGTATGAATTGAAAATAGAAATAATTTAATTTCCATCGGGTTTTGGATGGTTGCATGTGCCAAACAGAAGTGGAAAGTTTAGGGATTTATTTAAGAGTGAATTTTTTTTTATTATGCTTAGATTGAAATGTATTTAGTGACTATGCAGGAAAAATTGTTTATGTTATATATATAATACATATTTTGCGAGTTCATCCATGTTAAAAACTTTTAATATTAATATACTGATGTTTCGACTTGGTCACACAAGTCATCCACAGAGTTATAAAAGGTAGAAAGACGGTTGTAGAGGCACTACAATCACTGATTTGAATAAAACGTTAAAATTCCACCAATAGCAAAAATGTTAAATTTATGAATGTTTTTTAAAAAAAATCTTTCCAAATAGGAGGAAGTTTGCAGGTATCATCTCGCTTATTGATACAATCTTCCTCCTATTTTGAAAGATTTTTATAAAAAACATTCATAAATTTAACATTTTTGCTATTGGTGGAATTTTAACATTTTATCCAAATCAGTGATTGTAGTGCCTCTACAACCATCTTTCTACATTTTATAACTCTGTGGATGACTTGTGTGACCAAGTCGAAATGTCAGTAAATTAATATTAAAAGTTTTTAACATGGATGAACCCGCAAAATATGTATTTTATATATTTAATGTGTACAAATCTTCGTTTTAACATATATATATATATAGTATTGTCATGGATTGAGAAAACTAGCCCTCACTTTATTAAAATATTCATCATGAGTGGATTATATATTGCATTGTTAGGGATTGAGAGAGCTCTTCCTTAGTTTGTTAAAATATTTGTCAGGAGTGGATTATATTTTCTAGATGGAATAGTTCTATTTTATGATAATTATAGTATGTGGAGTAAAGTAATGTATTTGCCTTTTTTGGTGATGAGATGATATCCACACCAGCATTTAAGCTTCAGAAAATAGGCTAGGGAGTCATGGTGTTCTGTTATTTAAGTGATTAGAGTTAAGAAAATATTTTATCCCTCATCTATTTATCCATAGCCAAGTGTAAGATAGTTTACTGATACGAAAATAAAATAAAGGTAGAATTGGTTTTTCTCACAAAACAGCTGGAGTTGAAAGAGTGTTAACGCTTTGTTGATCATTGTCATCATCCATATTATTACATAGTATTTCTTTATTTCATAAGTAAATGGACTGGATTCAGCTATGTTGATTATTTTGTAACAGGTAACACAATTCAGACAGATGCATAAAATATTATTAATTTGTAAGGTAAGGAAAAAAATCCATCATTAATGTGTAACTCTTTAATTATTGCTTCAAATCATATCATATTAATTATTTACATTTTATACCATCAACTCTCAGGATGTTTTATCCTCATTTTAAATGAGCATGCAAAAAAAAAGAAAGTGTATCCATTTAATAGAATTATTCATTTAATTTATGAAGGCCATCTTGATTTCTTATTCATAGATTTAAACCTCTCTCATATTATTTTGATTGCATTTGAAGTAAAAATGCCAAGAATTTTAGTTCAATACCTATTTATTGCCATTGTTTAATAGAATTTTATTTTCAAAAGCATATCAAAATTGACTGGTAATGTATGGATATTTGAATTAAAATATCAAAAAAGTTAATTTCATACTTAGTTACCTTAGTGTAGTATAATGATGTTTTTGTTTCATAGGTTTATCAGAATTGACTGATAACTTGAGTATATTTTATAAGTAAAATATCAAGAAGTATAGTTTCATGTCTATTATTTTAGTGTTTATATTATAATGTTTCTTTTCATAAGCTTATCAGAATGGACTGATAGCTGGCATATGTTGAAATAAAATACAGAAAATTTATTTTTGTTATTTATTTTCATGTAGACTATTTAATCATTGATGTTGAAATGATCCCAGAACATGTATATGCATAAACTAGAAAACCAAATGTTTATTTAATCATCTTGTAATGAATGTTTTATTTATTCTAAAGCTTTGTTTAGAATTCTTCTTTGACATGCATTTATGTACTATGTTTCCACACATGCACACACCCTTACATGTCCAATATGACATGGTTGCTGTATTCCGTAATTTAATGATGAACATATCCAGATCTGATGATGTTGCTTTTCTTGTTTCCACACATGCACACACCCTTACATGTCCAATATGATATGGTTGCAGTATTCAGTAATTTAATGATGAACATGTCCAGATCTGATGATGTTGCTTTTCTTGATCCAAACGCTACATGAAATGTTTGATTATTTAATGATTCTCTGGAAATTTTATTACTCAGTTACTATTTAGATGATGAATTGAAATCAAAATGCACCCTATTTTTTCATGATCTAACTACTACCATTTTTATTCGATTAATGCTTAATTTATGTCATTACTTTTATGATACTAATTAGTAGTTGCTGGAAAGTATAGATTTAAAATTAAACCATGCAATAAATTAATTCCCTGAGATATTTTCTTATTATTTAGATTAGACATTAATTCAGTTACATATTTTAAATTACTGTACAATTAAAACTTAAGTAATGTTATATTTTATTTTGTATATAACTCTAACTTATCATACAGTATAGTTAATCAGCATTACATCTTTATTTTATTAATTTAATTTTATCACACAGTAGAGGTTGTTCAATGCATGTTGATGATGGGAGGAGATAAGGTATAGACTACAACTTGTCAATTTAAATGGTAGAACTTAACCGATTCCAATTACTTATTTATTTTAAAAACTTCATACATGTGTTGTTACTAGTAATCATAATGTTTCCTCCCATAGCCAGTAAACATTTTACACTCTATCGATCTCTGTAGACCCCAACGAGCTAAGCTAAGATAGGACAGCATTTTAAAAGTCTCATTAATGATTTAAAGTGAGATCAGTTTAGTAGTTTATTCTATGATTAATAGAATTGGCATGCTCTGATATTTGTTGACACGAAATGTAAAAGAGGTGTTGGGGAAGGATTACAAGATATATATATATATATATATATATATATATATATCTATGTATATATATATATATATATATATAAATTAATCTTCATACATGCCCTATTGGAATAATATATTAAATTTACATGCACTCAAACTTATCCATCAATAAGTGTTTTAACAGCATAAGTCAAACTTTTATACTTAGAGTTATTTTTTATATAAACCAACACTTACTGAGTGTGCTTATATCAGAACATGATCTTATTATGAGTCTGACATTTAAACTGACAAATTATTTAAAACATTTATTGATGGATAAATGTGTAAATGTGTGTAAATTTAATATATCAATCCATTAGCACATGTGTGAAAAATAATTTTCTTCCACATGATTTACATATACATAAAAATTACTAAATTATAGATATATGAAAAACAAAAACAAGTTATATATATGTAAACTTGCTATCACTTGTATTTATGATCAATAGATGGAGCTTTACCAAGACCTCCAAACAAGCGTATATTTGTTTACATAAATGTCAGAGTCAGAATTCACTGTCTCTTTCGTTGGCTCCACCCTCAGATCAGCTGATTTCAAGCTGATTTGCTATCATTAGTGAAGGATAGGAGTTAGAAACTAGACCTAAACACTAATTCCAAGCACTTGGAGTTAGTGTTTAGGTTTAGTTTCTAACTCCTATCCTAAACACTAACTCCAAGCACTTGGAGTTAGTGTTTAGGTCTAGTTTCTAACTCCTATCATTCACTGATGATAGCAAAATCAGCTGATCTGAGGGTGGAGCCAACAAAAGAGACAGTAAATTCTGACTCTGACATTTATGTAAACAAAAATATGCTTGTTTGGAGGTCTTGGTAAAACTCCATCTATTAATCATATATATATATATATATATATATATATATATATATATATAATTATAGCTAAAAGATAAGTAATTGTGTTCTTCATGAGTTACACAATGTAAATAAATTATTAAAACATAGGGTGATACCAAATGCATTTTAGATTTGTTGATATTTATTCTTAGTTTACTTACGTAATTTTAAATGAGAGAATGTATTTGATCTATTGGTTACTGGTTACATATATGTATAGAATAAATTATATAAAGTTACTATTTAAATATTCAGCAGTTCAAGGCTGAACCTTAGTTGTAACAACCTTCAAACATAAACTGAAGTATCAATTTAATAAATGTAATATTAAATAATTATTTATTATACTATACTTAACAGGAATGGAAGTACTTGTATCTTTCAATGAGTTATGTTATTTAGAGGTTGTTAAAACTAAATCATTTGAATATATAAAAAGTGATTCTGAATATAAGTAAATAACTCAGATTATTATGTAACTGAACAGGAAGTAAGTGAAGCTTCTAACCATTTATATCATGCTTAAAACAAATCACAACTATCCATCATCCCAGAAGTGAGACCAACCTGTCATACCACAGAATACATTAGAAGCATATATTTTGTCAAGTAATTCATATAGCACATGTGACATTTTGACTTCATATACATATTATTTCAAGATGAACCCTAACCTTAATTATAAATAAAATAATTATGGTTAGGGTTTCTGTAGAAATAATGTGTATATGAAGTTTAAAAGTCATATTTGCTATATAAATTGCATGAGAAAGTGTATTTCTAATGCATGTATGGTCTGAGAGCCTTGTCTGACATCTGGGCTGCTGGATGGTTGCTATTACGTTATAAGCATGATATAACTCATTGGAAGCTTCAGTTATGTCCTGTTCAATTAAATAATGATTTTCTATGATCAAATTCATTCTCTCATTTAAAATTATACAAATAAATTAAACATAAATAGCAAGAAATGTTAAAGTCCAGGTGATATCACTTGGTCTTTTAATAGTTTATTTACATGTAACTTCAATTTTTAAAGACTGTTTTAGAAACAATGTAATTCAAAATAAATACATACAAAATGTATATAAAGAAAAACTTGGTTTAATACTGTAATGGATCAGATGAGAGAGCAAATCTCACTACAGTCAGGTCAAAGGTCTTTAAGTAGTATGCAGAGAATGACTCAATAAAATACCTAACCAATGATTGTATTTGTATCAATGGACTAGCTCTAATTTACAATTATATTCAGACACACTTTAAGCTGCTTTATCCAAATCTCACATCTCTTAAAGGTTTTGTTATGCTTGGGAATTTGAAACGAGGGATAAATTTGCTTTTGATTTTCTTCAGGAATGAATCATTCTTAGGATGACAATTATCTAACCTCTATATAAGATTCTAATGGCCTTTATTCAATTAATTCCATTATTGATTCATCATATACATATTGAAACTGTGTGTCACTATATGTATGTAAGCAAATATGTCAATATATGGTGGCTGAATGGTTTTTGATAAACTAGTTAAAATTTTTAACTCAAAATAACAGCTTTTATTAACAACAAGTGAAATTCAAAATCTTTTAACAATAATAATAATAATAAATAAAAATCTATGTATTGAGCATGCAAATCTATTGTATCTTATTTAAATGTATTTAATTTTCCAACTCTTCCCAAGTAATGGCACATAACTCAACATTCATATATTTACAAAACAAATTAAATGAGATAAAGCAAAAAGAAAAATTCATGATTAAATTAAGCATGAAGTTAGCTAACTAATTTATTAGATTATGTGAGTATATACAGAAAATGTAATAGCCTTGTTATCTGGTTTCAATTGTAGATGATTGATATTTCATCCTCCTGATCCTCCTACCTAAGTGATTGATAGTAAAGCATCATTCATTAGGAGTTTAGTCATTCAGACATAATAAAAACAAATATAAAGATTGTTAATCAATAGTAAATAAACAAGCAATTCTGTCCTGTGAAAAGTGTCTGCAATTAATATGGAATAGTATATAAACTCTTACCTTCCATATTACATGACAGTAATGGTCTGATGTAAAGTCACTATGAGGGAAGCCAACCTAGATTTTATATACATAAAAAATAACTTTGTCTAACTTAGCAACCCCCACTTTTTGTACAATGTTACTTTAAGCATCATAAACTATTCTTGAACTAGATACATTAAAATTCCAAGTGTAAAAAATAATAATAGATTCTTGCAAACATAAAAAATTCCAACATCTTGATTAAAATTTGGGAGGTGGTGATAGGGTCTCTTATGGATACAGTCTATCACTTTACTTCATCATACTATAATGACTCATTCCTTGACTGCTTGAAACCTTCAGAAATGTGCTCAGAATGATGTGGTGTCTGGCTTTGCTCTTGTTTTCTTCCATTTAGTAATTACAGGTGATATATTTGATGTTTCTTGGGGCATCAAGTATATCAGTAAATTAAGTAGTCATCACACTTATCTAGCTAGAAGAATAGCATTTTGATCCTATGGTAGTTTATTTTGCAGGAATATATCATTTAACAATTTAAATACATATAAAAAATGAATTTCCTTCAGCTGGTTATTGAGATTTAGTAATTAAAGCACAGAACTCTTTTTTCATAACTTATATATATATATATATATATATATATATATATATATATATATATATATATTATGTCATAAATTTCATAACTTGCTTTTAAGCTTGCATTTTATGATCACTAGATGGAGCTTACCAACAGCTCTAATCATGCTTTTATTATATAGGTGACAAAAAAGAAAAAATTCAAAATCTCTATCAGGGTCCCTATCTCCAGACCAATTAGTTTTGAGCTTGTGGCTCACATCAGTGGAGGGCTGGGATTCTAGAAACTATATCTAAAATACTAACTCAAAAGTCAGCACTTATAAAACACATTACCATCAATTTCACCATTTTTTTTTGCATTTCTTTATAATTAATAAACTATTTCATTATGACATTATCTAAACTTTACATAAACTAAACACTTGTCATTTGTGAATATATGTGCATGGTTGTATTATATTTAATAATGTGCATTTAAACATTTACGGCCTAGCTTATTTTCAAATGGTTTAATTTGTTGCCGTGGATATTTTCAGGCTAATCTTGATAGAATTGTGGGTCATTCTTACTATACTTAAATAGCATGGTATGTTAAGCAAGATTTTGACTAACTTGTAGTCATATTTATAGAAATAGTTATCTAAGAATCTTGTGACATTTATAAAAGAATGAACAAGAATGGAGGTTTGTGTAAAATTTGAATATCATATTAAATAAGTAAAGACACTCTAGTTAAAGCGAAATGCACCATTCAAAAAAGTAAATTTATTATCAAATGCCTGAATTTGAATTGTGAAGATATTGTAACATTCTCTAATGGTGTATATTATGAATAGATAAAGGGTGATATGGGTATTTCTATGAGTGACATAATATCTAGTATCACACTAAATAAATTTGAAAAAAGAAGTTATACTTAAATACTGAAATCGAATCCTATCTCTGTGTTGCATTGATGATATCCTAATTTATGTCTCAGAGGTAAAAATCAAAGGTATAGAGCAGGATTTTATACATAAGTCTTCATTAAAATAGACAATAAAAAATTAAGATAATCTAAGAAACAAAGTTTTTAGATTTATATATTCAGTGTGAATCTATTCAATTAAATTATAAAATGTTAGTCAAAACCATCTAAGGGTGAGATGTTGTATTTCTTCAATCATTAGCACATAAAGCTCATGAATTTTTCATTATCTAAGCATTTATATTCACAAATTATGATCTTTGTAAATTAGAATGTGATCAAAAAACTAATATTGAAAAAGATAATTTATGTAATATCGGATACAAAGATTCAGCTGTCATTCACATCATTAAAAGGTTTATGCTAAACTTAGGAACATACATATTTAAGCCAATAAACATCCTGGATATCATATCCATACATATCAGGCTTTCCACTAAAAATCTGTGCTGAAGCATACAGAGTTGGCCTTCACATCCCTCCCATCTTGAATCTTCTTATCAGCAATATGAAAGACAGTATGTCTCAGAACAGAATTCCCAAGTTATGTATAAAATCATATCCAGCAACACAAACTGACACACAGTTTATTATGGGGAATCATGCACCAATCTATATACAGGAAGCATGTAGCACAAATACCAATACAATTGAGATGATTAATATTGAGGTTAAATCTATTTTCCTTGAGTTATGCATTGTCAGCTTTTGAAAGAAATGAAGATAAATGAGACCTGGCATATTGCCAACAACATATACACAATCAACATAAAATAATTCTGCATTCCCCTATCAAAAAGTGGTTCATTTAAATTAACCCATTTATATCCTATATTCAATTATTTTGCAAAATTCAATCTTGTTTATAATGTTATAAATTCCACAAGCCTTTTGGACATCCATTGCTATAAACATTAACTATGAGTTTGTCAAAACCATGATTAGCATACCATGCTGTTAAAGTATTACACCAAACTTTTTTTGTATGTATTTATTTTGAATTAGTTTGTTTACATTACATAATTTGTTGGAAGATAAAATCACTTCCATTTTAATTTCATATAGTGTGTGTTATAATTATTCATTATATATATATATTTCTTTTAGAAAACATTTACGCATAGATAATGCTGGGGTAGAATATGGACCATTACAGTATGTAGTGTTATATATAAAGCCAATATGGAAAAGAAAGTACTTATGCTCATTTGCTGTCAAGATAGAGATTTGTATTAAAAGAAAGTAAAAATGAGATAACCAACATGGTGTATTTGGAGGTACAAGGAAAAACAATGAATATTAAGTTTTAATATAAAGAATTTGAAAGAGATTTGGATTATCATTTTTATTATGTCTTTATATTCAGCATGAGAAATATATAAAATATTAGAACTAATTAAATAGTCTGTATTAAAACAGAATGGGGAAATGATTTTTTCATTGAAAATGGAAAAATGCAGTAAAGTAAAAAGTAATAGAATGTAAGTTCAGAGATTATATGATATTCAATCAGTAGAAGGAACAAATATAAAGTTAAATCTTTAGCTCATGAGCGCCCCACTCATTTACCCACTATTGCACTAAACCATTCAGGCACAGACAGATCTTATTAATGGGAAAAAGTAGCTTGGATTACAATAATATGAAAAGAATTCTAAGCAGGTAAATATTTAACTCAGTTAACAGATTTACTGCTTTTTTATATAAAAATATAGAAAATGTTATTCTGTAATTTGGTTACAACTCATATGATAAAGGTAAAAATAGGATACATTAAATGGTATTCAATAAAGGAAAAGTTTAATGATGACACATCCTGCCATTGCACAACATAAGAGGACTCCAGTGCTTCATAGGAGCAAAGGAAAGGGCCCGGGGTTTGGTATTTTGAGGATAGGTGACTAAGCTTGGATGGCTCAGACTGTACAAACATGACATCATAGTTTTGTCTATGCAAAAAGCACAGCATTACAAAGGTAAATCAGACCCTTTTGGACAAGTCATTTTATATTACATATTTTTAAATGAATAATTAAAAGTATAACTGCACTTGTGAGTATATGTAATCACGCCTCATTCTTTATATAATTAATACACCATCTATTATTATATTACTATAAATGAGTCCATTTTAAGCATTTCCCATTAGTTAATAATTTAGTTAAGAGATGTTATATATCCAAATTGTCAATTAAGCTCTATACGATGCAGCATGTCCATGAATGTAGTATTGTAATATTTTGCAATTCCTCCATATAACTATTGTATAACATCTAATATCTTAGGTAAATAATGAGATACACATTCATAATATTCAAATTTAAATCGATGTAAACTGTAATCTTGTTACCTTGAAACATTCTACATTATTAAAAACTGACCAATCACTAGACACTATTAATTTTTTTTCAAGAAATGTTTTATCTATATAAATACTTTTTAAATTAAATCTGTATTAAACATATATGTGTCAATACCTTTTTTCAATTATTTAATCTAAATTTTAGACTTCCAATTTTGAAAATTTACTTTTTAACTAATAACATTATTATTAATATTTGGACAAGTATGAATTTTGATAGGTTACTTGTTATAAGTAGAACAATTCTGATGTAAAGTTTCCCACTTTATCAATTGGAAGAGGGGTAATCTGATATGGCCAAAATAAGCGTTTAAAGGATGAACGCTTATAAAATTTGAATTATAACGATAATAATTTAATGTAGTTTTAAGTGAACATAGTGTCCACATGTCTTTGGAAAAAATAATAACGGTATAGTTCTTTTTACTGACGTCATCTATCATTGTATTGTGAAATAATAAAGGAATTTGAACAAACATAAGTTTTGCTTTGGTTAAAAAAATATATTTTGTTTACATATATTCTTTTATTGTTATTCTGGTGAGAATTTTTTATTAGCTACGTTCTTTTTATTATTTATTTTCAGTCAAATATATAAACCTGCTTTCTATTTCAAATAGTTTTATATAAGTGTCAGGTTTATTGATATTGCTTCCAATTTTTTTTTTTTTTATGAGTCCTTTGTGTAATTAATGCAGCTTCAAAATTCTCTACTGAATCCGATTATTTTCTTTAAAATAAATTGGAAAAAATACTTTAAAGGAAGAATTTTTATTCTGATATTGTTTAAATGAAATTTGTTTTTAATACGTTTCAAAAACAAAAATTATTTTAACAATTTTCTTTTTAACATTTCTATAAATTACTGCAAATAATGCAATTCATGATTACAGTACAGATACATATTTATAAAGCAAGAGATAGACAAGACCTGTCATGCAGCATGTATCTGTTATAATGTAGCCCCGAAATAAAAATATGCCAATAACATAATGTTTCATATACACCCCGAACCCTAAAAAGGTGCTAAGAAAATCTGACAAAAATTAATGTGTAATTTTTTATTAAAAATTAAGCGACAAATGGGGGTTAATAAGCCAAACTGCTTAATAGTTTTAAGATTGATTATTTTAAATGAAGTCCATTAAAGATAAAGTGAATAAACCTGCTCAAATTACGTGTAGTTCTAAATTAAAGTTCTCCGGAACTAGACATTATGAAAGATTGTAACCATAAAACGAAGACAACTAAAATTCACAGATGCCAACAATATATATATATATATGCAAATTTCATGATCTACTAAGACAGTTTGGACTATCTACAAATTGAGTATTTATAGACAACTTTTATTTTATAGATATTGTTTTCCGATTTGCATTCTGGACAGAAAAATAGCAAATAGTACTTATTAAAATGAATGATTATTAAATCATGTTGTATAAGTTAAAGTAGTAAAGAATCAAAAACTAAATAAAGTGTAAAGTTGAATACAGATATATATATAATCAAAATATTCTAGAATAAATATTTTAAAAAGTTTATATCCCTATATAAAATACAAATAAAATCTTTGAAAATGCTAGGAAATTAATTTTCATTCTTTCAATAAATTGTCACTCTTTACAAATTCTTGATAAATTTGTCCAGTTAATGAATGAATACTATTACTTTCACTCCATCATTTTATCCATTTAATAATCATATAATTTTAAAAACAATTTTAAGAAAAACACTTGAAGTAACTTAGATTCACTTCAATTGAAACAAAGATATGAAAGAGTGAATTTAAAATGTTTAGTTCTATTTATAAACTTTTTAAATTGATATCACAGCTCCTGTAGCAATACTCCACATTAACGTTTTCATCAATTCCAGCCAGCAACTCATAAATAAAAATATTATTACATAAAATAAATAAAAATAAAAATAAATATTTTATAATATATTATACATAGTATTCAATATTTACCTTTAAAATACGTATAGTATCCTTTTACTCTAACAAAATCTAACCAATTTAGACTAAATTCTCACCATAATAACCTAGAAATGTACTTTTTACACATATTTTTCAACACAGCACTATACAAATAAATCCATATAAAAAGAATTAAAACTTCTTTTATGTTGTTATTTTTAAACAATAAAAACTTATTATTATAAGATATAATAAAATATCTATATATACAACAAAAAACATGAAAAAAATAATTTTTCAATAGAAAAGCTTTTTTCGATACATACAATTTGTATCTTTTTCAATATGTCTGCTGACGATTACCGTTAAATACATATAGCGACATCTATTCATAATAAAACCAACTAAAACAATATCAACATCATTATTTTACAAATATATACAATACAACATAAAAATTATATATATTCCTTCATTGAGTATAGGATATTCAAATATACTCAAAAACATATAAAATATATTAATATTGATATTTTGCCTATCTATCTTTCCATTCATCTAATTTTAGCCAATTATTAGTCAAATTAATTAAACCTTTATAAATGTTCATGCAATTACTACCATTATTTTTAATATAACTAGTTTCATATACTTTACGCCTATTAACATTTTTCAAGTAATTTAGTGCAAATATATTTTTAGTACAATCTATTTTATGACCATATTCCAAATAATGTATAAACAAAGCGGATTTATCATCTCTCCTATTTATTGCTGCGTTATGTTCTTTAGCTCTTATTTCTAATTGTTTACATGTATGTCCATAGTATACTCTTTTACAAATACCACATATAATTTTATAAACCATTCCCTTCTTATATTTTAAATTATCCATTATTTTATAGTTACCTATTAATTTATCCAAATCTTTACTATTTGCCCAACCTATATTTATATCTTTTTTATTATTTACATAATTTTTTAATAATGCATTATATATTTTAGGATGATATGAAATTTTTATCCATTTATTATTAGATTTATTACATCTATTATATTTATTTTTATAAAAAATATTATCTATACATTTACTTTTATAACCATATTTAATATATAAATTTTTAAATTGCTCTTTATGTAATTTAGCTATATTTTCATTCGTATTATATCTATCGTTTTTAATTTTAAAATTTTTAATTACTGCAAGTTTTTGGGTCCATGCCTGTTGTGAATTGACAGCAATTATTTTCCTCATATTATCTTCTTTTATAAAATGTTTTAATACAATTTTTTTATTATCATCTAAACTAAGCTCTATGTCTAAATATTTTATTTTTTGTTTAATTTCCGAAATTGTAAATTTTATATTATATATATTTTTATTAAAATCATTATACATATGTTTTATTATTCTTTTATTACCAATTATTAAAGTATCATCTACATAACGAAAATAATGTGTTATATCCTTTTTAATCAATCTATTTTTAACTATATTAATCTCTAACTCATCAATAAATATTGATGAAATCAAACCACTAATAGCACAACCCATCACCCATCCTTTATTTATATACCAATATTTATTATTATATTTAAAATATAAATTATTATGTATTAACATTAAACATTCTTCAATTATTTTTACTATTTTCATATCCTTAATTTTTCCATACAATTTCTTTATTAATATTTCAATACTTTTTATTCTTGGGATATTAGGGTACATTTTTTCAATGTCCATTACAAAAATGCTATTACATCTATTTACCTGTATATTATTTAATTTATCTACTATATCGTCTGTGTTTTTAATACAATATTCACCGTAACCTAATATTTCTGCTAACCATTTATTTAAATAACTACTAAACTTTTGTAATATAAAATTACTAAAATTAAATAATAATCTAATTGGATTATTATCTTTATGAGTTTTTATTTTAGCAAAAACATAAGGGTTTTCAAAAGATGAAGGGTATAAAGATCTATATTTTTTCATATCAATAACATTATTATCCCTCATTTTTATCAATAATTTTATATATCTACCCTTTATTCGTCCAATAGGATCCTTATTTAAAACATCATAACATTCTTTTTTTATTTCATATTCTATTTTATCTATATATTCATTTTTATATATAACTACAAATTTACAACCTTTATCTTCCTTACATATGATATATGTATTAACGAAGATATTATCATATGTAAGGAAGATAAAGGTTGTACATTTGTAGTTATATATAAAAATGAATATATAGATAAAATAGAATATGAAATAAAAAAAGAAGGTTAGGATGTTTTAAATAAGGATCCTATTGGACGAATAAAGGGTAGATATATAAAATTATTGATAAAAATGAGGGATAATAATGTTATCGATATGAAAAAATATAGATCTTTATATCCTTCATCTTTTGAAAACCCTTATGTTTTTGCTAAAATAAAAACTCATAAAGATAATAATCCAATTAGATTATTATTTAATTTTAGTAATTTTATATTACAAAAGTTTAGTAGTTATTTAAATAAATGGTTAGCAGAAATATTAGGTTACGGTGAATATTGTATTAAAAACACAGACGATATAGTAGATAAATTAAATAATATACAGGTAAATAGATGTAATAGCATTTTTGTAATGGACATTGAAAAAATGTACCCTAGTATCCCAAGAATAAAAAGTATTGAAATATTAATAAAGAAATTGTATGGAAAAATTAAGGATATGAAAATAGTAAAAATAATTGAAGAATGTTTAATGTTAATACATAATAATTTATATTTTAAATATAATAATAAATATTGGTATATAAATAAAGGATGGGTGATGGGTTGTGCTATTAGTGGTTTGATTTCATCAATATTTATTGATGAGTTAGAGATTAATATAGTTAAAAATAGATTGATTAATAAGGATATAACACATTATTTTCGTTATGTAGATGATACTTTAATAATTGGTAATAAAAGAATAATAAAACATATGTATAATGATTTTAATAAAAATATATATAATATAAAATTTACAATTTCGGAAATTAAACAAAAAATAAAATATTTAGACATAGAGCTTAGTTTAGATGATAATAAAAAAATTGTATTAAAACATTTTATAAAAGAAGATAATATGAGGAAAATAATTGCTGTCGATTCACAACAGGCATGGACCCAAAAACTTGCAGTAATTAAAAATTTTAAAATTAAAAACGATAGATATAATACGAATGAAAATATAGCTAAATTACATAAAGAGCAATTTAAAAATTTATATATTAAATATGGTTATAAAAGTAAATGTATAGATAATATTTTTTATAAAAATAAATATAATAGATGTAATAAATCTAATAATAAATGGATAAAAATTTCATATCATCCTAAAATATATAATGCATTATTAAAAAATTATGTAAATAATAAAAAAGATATAAATATAGGTTGGGCAAATAGTAAAGATTTGGATAAATTAATAGATAACTATAAAATAATGGATAATTTAAAATATAAGAAGGGAATGGTTTATAAAATTATATGTGGTATTTGTAAAAGAGTATACTATGGACATACATGTAAACAATTAGAAATAAGAGCTAAAGAACATAACGCAGCAATAAATAGGAGAGATGATAAATCCGCTTTGTTTATACATTATTTGGAATATGGTCATAAAATAGATTGTACTAAAAATATATTTGCACTAAATTACTTGAAAAATGTTAATAGGCGTAAAGTATATGAAACTAGTTATATTAAAAATAATGGTAGTAATTGCATGAACATTTATAAAGGTTCAATTAATTTGACTAATAATTGGCTAAAATTAGATGAATGGAAAGATAGATAGGCAAAATATCAATATTAATATATTTTATATGTTTTTGAGTATATTTGAATATCCTATACTCAATGAAGGAATATATATAATTTTTATGTTGTATTGTATATATTTGTAAAATAATGATGTTGATATTGTTTTAGTTGGTTTTATTATGAATAGATGTCGCTATATGTATTTAATGGTAATCGTCAGCAGACATATTGAAAAAGATACAAATTGTATGTATCGAAAAAAGCTTTTCTATTGAAAATTTATTTTTTTTCATGTTTTTTGTTGTATATATAGATATTTTATTATATCTTATAATAATAAATTTTTATTATACAAATAAAATAACAAAACATACTTGAGACATTACACATTTTGGTATATTATTTGTAATCTATTATTGTGAATGCAATAAGGAAAATGTACATAATAAAAAAGATTAATAATTTCATCAATAACATAAACTTAATTATTTACACATTCAATTTTAAAATTAATAAAGTCAATTCATAATTTTTACAAACTGCAATTAATAATAAATATTTCTTTCCCAATACTATTCTTGTCTAGCAACATACCCCAATGGTCCTTTTGTTAATATATTCATTATTAAAATCAGTTAAAAAAATACAATTGACATTACTCCACGTATTGAAATTTATTTTAAATTTTAATAGGTACAATATATATATATATATAATTAGAAACCAACCAGTAATCACATAAACATTAACGATAAAGATAGTAATCAATATATATATTGTAATGGGCACATAAGCCATTACATTATTTTTTTTATTAAACACGAAAAAAGAAACGTTTTCAAATAAAAACTTTTTTTTAAGAATTAAAAATTGAAATTAAATATCATCTAAACTCAAATATATATATATATATATAATTGCACAGATGAAAAAAATTATTAAAATAAAACTTTATTAAAAATAGAAAAAGTATTTTAAAAGCAAAAACTTAAAAGATTTAGAGATAAAAAAATATCTTTAAGTTTGGAAAACAAATTAATTAATGTTATTGAAAAATGGAAATGATTATTTTAATTGTCCAAGGGTATAAGCAAAGGTCAGATAGGAAAGAAAAACAATGGAACAGAATGGCAATGAAAGAAATCACTCATGGAATCGGACCTCAGTGAAAAGACCATCACAATCGTTGTGACGTAATGTCCACAGGATCCAAAAGTCTACCATAAAAAGTGAGTGAAAATTAATTAGAGGACAGAGATGTATGACAGCAGTGGTAATATGTGTTAGTGCAGAGTTGAAGGTGAAGAGATTGACAAGACAAACTCTTCAATCCCTTCAGTTCTGCTAAGAAAGAGAAATGACCAATCGTTTTCTATATTGAGGACCAGCTAAAGTAAAGGACCTCCAAATGAATAAATAAAATGGCCAACAGAATACCAATCTCTTTAGGATGGCATGGGAATTCACGTTCAAATGGCAAGCAACGGATAAAGATGAACTTTTTAAAACCGTAAGAACTTTATGAACTCTAATAGGCTTTAAATATATTTCTAAAACTCCAGTATACTAAACAATAAGAACTTTAATTCTAAAACTTGTTCTGTATTTAAAATAATTGAAATAGAATCCTATCTGACCAACTTTATTTATTAATTAGTAATTTTATTTGGTGTACTTCTTATGTAAAATCATTTCCTTTTTTTTTTTTTGTTCTTTTAAGTTTTTATTATGATTTTTGTTTTTCATTAAACTAAACTATATAAATGTTAAATTTAAGTCGGGCATGAATGGCTATATAGATTTGTAAAGTTACATTAGTTTTATTAGGGGAGGGTAATCTTGGGTTATTCATTTCGTAGTTAAATTAGGTCAATGGATTGAATATATTAGTGTAATTAGTAGATGTAGTACGAGATTCGCCACATGCAGAATCGAATTATACACCACACACTTCCTTTTGCTTATGGAATGGGATTGTAAGATGGCAAAAAGGACCACAGTCCCTTTCTATGGAGTTTTTTTTATTGCTCTTCTCGTCAGATAGATGTAGTATTCCTATCTGGATGAGAGTCAATTTCTTCTCTTAATCTATTTTGTGCTGCCGTATTCATGTTACATTGAATACATCAATATATCAGATGGATTGATGTTGGTTTAGCTGCAAACTTTTGGCCTAGGGTTAAATAAGGGGTAGAATATTTTCTTTTCAAATGCAATCTATGTAGTCTATTCATACTCAACACTCTAAATGCATTAAATTTAAGTTGGGTATAGACGCTTGCATGGATTTGTTATCGGTTAATTATGTTTTTTTGGTTTTCATATTTGATCAAAATATATAGACATTCGGTAAATAATGATACCTTATGGTATCTAAAATGTATTTATTCGGATGTCTTTTAAGTTATTGGTGTCAATGTGGCATCTTATGATGAATGCCATTGGGTTTCTTATAAATTTTCCTCTGCAGTTCCATCAATGACTTTATATTTTGATTGTTTATGTTTATTTTGAAATGTTTTTAACTGTGTAATCTATGTAACTGATCTATACTCAACATTATAAAACAAGCTTTTATAAATCCATCTGTGCAAACTTATAAAAATTAAAATGTAAATTTATAAAAATTAAAATATAAATTAAAATCTAAAATCAGAGTTAAAAATGTAAGTCAAATTTTAAAATGTAAAACTGATACTAAAATAATTTTAAATCTTATATATGTGTAAATAAATGTTTGTGTGTTAATTACTGTCAGTAGCTTATTTTAATATTTTTTTTTAAATATTCTTGGATAAGAATTTATTATAAAATATAAATCTCTGCTACTCTGCTGAGCTAGTCACAATGGGCTAATGGTCAGAATCAACCAATATAAAATAATAAAAAAATATTTTTTTAAACTTACGTATCTGCCTACCTTATAAATTTTCTAGGTTCAAATGCCTAGTGGCGCCCTGTAGTGTAGATACATTAAGACTCATATTCTTCTGGACCATTATAATATATATATATATTACTAAGTAGTAATAGTTAATAAAAACAAATATCAATCTTAATGACTGATACTGATAATTTTATAGCAATATAAAACCATTTTCTCCTTAATGAAATAACGAATTCTAATAATAGATATATGACAAATAATAATTTAAAATTATAGAATGACATCTAATTATAATAACCTTTATTTACTCTAATTGTATCAAAATATTTATGTTCCAAAATTTATTAGACCAGCTCAAATATAATTCTATAAAAAAGAAATACTGTAAATGACTACTAAATATCTATAAAGATCTTATAATCAGTTGCCAAACCTGTAACTATAGTAAATCACTTAATCTATGTTAATAAAAATAACACTTTAACTATAATTCAAGATTGAATAATTTAAAATAGGTATTTCCTGTTGAAATCAAAAAAATAAAATAATACTAGATAAATGATTATCCTAATATCTATCAATAATTATATTAGTCCAGTATGAATTTGTATAATGATATATCTACAACAGATCATAAAAATACTAATATTCCTTAAATTTATATCCTTTCCATAAAATTATTTATTTCTAAATTAAAATAATTTAGTAATAATAAAAAGTCAGATGTCACATGACTTATATATAGCTTGCACTTACAAATATGTAAAATTAAGAGCATGCTAATGAGCTCTAAACAAGCTTTTTTATTTATTTAGATAATTTAGATAAAATAAAAAAAAAAAAACAATAAAAAACAAATTGATTTACCTTTAAATTTATTTGTCAATCTATAAATAAATAAAGTGTTAAAATAATAATTAGGTTTTACTGTTATTTAATTAAATTAGGTAATCGATAAATAAAGTCAATCGGTATAAAAACTTTAGATATTTATATATTTAAATATGTACCTGTAGAGATCACTAAGTATTTATTTATTAAATATTAGTTGCACCTTCATTAAATAATAATTAAATATTCATATATATATATATATATATAAAGATAATAATGACTTATATATTACGTACATACCAATCTAATTGCTGGTTTCTTATTTGTAAATTAAATATGTGAGCGTTAAGTACTTAAATTATATTAGCAAATAGATGTACATACCTAATTAAAATGGTCTTAGAATCGAATTTATTCATTCAATTAAATCAATATTTATTAATAATAATAAAATGATAAATTAACAATGAAATATATTGTGATATGCAATGTTGCTAACCATCGCTAAGTACGTCTTTCATATGAACTACTATTAGAGAAAATAGATACTAGCAATAACAATATATATATATATATTATAGTTATCATGTAATGTAATAGAATCTGTGGCAAAATAAAAATATTGTTAAACAAATACCCAGCTAAAATAAAAGAAAGCTAATAATAATTACATAATATTCTTACTATATGATAATTTATTTAAATAAAACAAGGTTATATATGTTTATTTGCTTGCCTTATTAACAAAATATGGTGTCAATAAACTGCTGTTGTTATAATCATTTAATTTTTTTTCAATAAACACAATATATGTATTGAAATAATATATAGTCAACAAATAAATATACCTAACTTTATATTAAAATTTTAAACATTAAATTTACAATATAACCTTACTTAAATCAAGATTTCAACTTTTCTCTACTTTTATGCATGAATGAGAAAATTATTTAATGCACATGATTATAACCAATAATAACAATAAAATATAATATAAAGGAACAAATACATAAAATATACGTATACATACAACTTGTATAAAAATCCTTATATATTTTCCAGAGAAGCACAATAGTTCGAATGTGTCTTTAAGCTTCAAATAAGTCAATTAAAATTCATTAATTTGGTAATAGAATAAAATATAATTCAGATAGTTATGATAAATAAAATTTAAAATCTAATTCTTGGGGTATTTCAATTATTATTTTATAACCTTTGAATAACAATATGATTTTTGTTATAAATGACATTGTTTAAGATAAGCAGGTGCTGACATACTTTTATAACATAGGCATTATATATATATATATATCAATTCCAATCTAATATTGAAATAAATAGTCAAAATAAGAGTCATAGATCATGTGACCCTATCTCTTAAGCTTGTAAGTTATAAAAACAATGAGGATTGCCAATTCCTCTACAAGCTTTATGATAAATGCTTATCCAGAGCCAGCACTTAAAATATCTCTGTCAGGAACCCCTTCCCAAAACCCCTGACCATGATTTCGTGCTTTGGCACTCCTCAGAGAGGTGTCAGGGTAGGTTCTGACACTAGATTTAAAAATACCAACCCAAAGCCAAGCATTTAACTAAATGTTATCTATTGAGTGGAAAATCTGAAATTTTCAGACATCTACATGTCTTCAAACCCAGCTATCCAACTCAAATAGGTATATGGGGCTGATAGATCTTCAGCCATACCATATATTAGTAGTCTTAACAATATAAAATTGCATAAGACTTATGGCAGAGACTATAAATAGTCAAAATAAGAGTCATAGATTATGTGACCCTATCTCTTAAGCTTGTAAGTTATAAAAAACAATGAGGATTGCCATTTCCTCTACAAGCTTTATGATAAATACTTAGCCAGAGCCAGCACTTAAAATATCTGTCAGGAACCCCTTCCCCAAACCCCTGATCATGGTTTCATGCTTTGGCACTCCTCAGAGAGGTGTCAGGGTAGGTTCAGACACTAGATCTAAAAATACCAACCCAAAGCCAAGCATTTAACGAAAAGTTATCTATTGAGTGGAAATTCTGAAATTTTCAGACATCTACAAGTCTTCAAACCCAGCTATCCAACTCAAATAATTCATCACAATTGGTAGATGATATTTTAAAGCAAAAATAATTTATGTATATATCAACAACTAGATAATTTTGACATTGGAAAGTTAAAACATTTTGTTTATCATTTATTGTAATCTTTAGCAGAAAATTTCAAAATGAATTTTAAAATTAGAAGTTTTTTTTCTCCTTTCTTTTACAAGTACTTCAGGAAAGCAGTTTTATTTTCCAAACAAATATATTTCTTTTCTACGTATTATTTAACAATCAATAATTAAAATATTTAGAATATATATATATATATATCCAGCAATTAAATCATTCCATGTGATTAAGAAATCCAGTACTGCCCTCTGTGTGAACTAATATATAAATACATTAGAGTTCGTTTTTCAAAATAGCCAGGTCAAAATGGTATATATATATATATATATTCAGATTTGCTTACATGAAGGCAAAAATATCAGAAGAACAATTTTAAATTGTTCAATCCTATTTATATCTTTGTTATAATTGACACAATACTCATTGCCAAAACTATGGATACACTCAAATTTTTACTCAAATATTAAAATTAGATTTGGCATGAATTTCAATATTATAATTTTCCATTATATCAATAGAAAGATCAAATAATATTTCATAAATAATTATATTAAAAAATATTTGTACCTTGAAAATAAATATTACACTCTTTAAATTAATACAAGCTAAAATAATTTAAATTACATATTCATAATATTGTATCAGATGTATATAATATGCATATTATCCCAACAAAATTTTTACACATAATGTAAACATAAAAATATGTGTGTTTCAGACATTAACTATTCTATTGGTAGTGTCCATGTAATATGATTTATTACTGCAATAAAAAATTAGAAAACACAAAGACAATATTAATGAATTTTATTAAAGTTATTAATTTTATTTTTTGAAATGACTGTCTCATTACATATGTGTGGTTTTAAATGAATATAATTAATTTAGTAATTTGATGCAGTAATAATAATAAATTTCTTTAGCCATTTTGTTGTCATAACAATAATTTTAACATTATCTAGATTAATGCATAACTTTTTAAAACTATCTAAAAAAATTGTTTTATACATGATCTTACATCATATATAGAAATCAGATTCAATTTATGTTGATACAATATACATATATACATTGAACTATATTTAATTAAAAGATTACATATTAAATCTTGTTTAGTTATTACAATAAAGGTGTTAAAAGAGAGATTCTCTCTCCAGCCTTGTTTAATTAATTATGAGTTTAATAACTCATATTTCATCCAGCTGATAAATTAATTTTACTCTGAATTACCAACAGTGTTGACAAGAGTATGCTGATGAACATTATATCACTACTTTGTTAGTATATGGTGTTAATATGAAATAATTTATATATATATTGTGTAAAAGATCTTAAAAATTTATTAGGGCATAATTTTATTTAAAACTTACATTTACTCAAAATGAGACTTTATGTATTTGCTATCAGTGTGATCAATGTTTAAACTTATGAATACACTTAAAATCTGTGATTTTACTTAGTCTGAATTTATATTCAAAGAATAGTTTTATATTTTCTCTAACAACATGTTATTGTATCAAGCAGTCTTGCTCATAGATCTTCCAATTTATTGATCTCCTTTATTGATGCTTGTATCCTCTCCCCCAACACACACACAAAAAAGTCACTGTTTATTTTTTTCCTGATTTAAGAAGTTATTCTGGAGCAGATTTATTTTAAAAAATAAGTTTATGATAAATTAAAATGTCACTTTAAATAAACATCGTTATTACTTGCTCTATGCACATGACGTCACATGGAATGCATCGTACATATTAATACAATTGTTATTGAATACTGATTGCTTTTTGAAATTTTATTAGTTATTAATTTGCGTCTGCATGTTATTTGTTATGCATTGCTTTCTTTTAAAATATATATTGCTAAAATTACTTTTTGCTTGCATTTATTGAATGTAAGTGTTGCCATGTATCTACATTTTATTTGTTAAAGATTACTTTTATTTAACACAATGTTCATCATAGATTATTTCTTTATTGGTAAAATGTAAAATGTTTTTCTGCTTTTATTTAATATAATTGCTGCAAAATTATTGTTTTTTGTTGCTGGTTTTTGGAATTTTGTGACCTCATTAATATTAAAATACAAAACTAGTTTTATTATTATAAGTATTAACATAACAATAAAAACTATATAGTAATTATATCAATTAAAAATATCTATGAAACTTAGTATTTTGTGACTAAATTTTTTTTTTAATGTCTGAACACTTTATTTCTTAGCAATTCGGTTTTTTTAGGGGGGGGGGGCATCGATATGTACTATGTAATTTCATCAGTTGGGTTGTGCATAGAATGAAACAGAAAACAAATATTTGCATATGGTATTTTCAGATTGGTTTATTTTATCCTAAATTTATTCTAAACTTTTAAACACATATATCTTCTCCACTAAATGTTACTTATAAATGTTTTGTTTATATAATATTCAAAAGTAAAACTATATTTATTAATATATTTTATTTAATGATAATGGGTGTCATGATATTGCCACAAACTATTGCCTAGTATTTTCTGCTGTTTCTAAATGCTACATTTATTTCCATATATTATAAGCACATTTTTGTAGTAATCTTAGTCGGATAAGTGTTAAATTTTTATCAAATAATAATAATAATCCCAGAATGCACCTGAATTAAAATGTCATTCACTTTTGAATTAGTGACGCATTTTTGCATTACAGAATTCACTACAAAAGGATTTATGTCGAAAAGAATAAAAAATATAATAATACAATTTAAAGTTAAATACAAATTCGAATAAGAAACATTTTATATTAATAAAAACTAGCAATAGAAAAAATTAAATTTATAAAATTGAAGTTTTATTAAATTATCGATACACGTGCTTAAATGAAACAAAAAATAAACTAAGACGGAATCAAGTTCTGTATTTGACATTCTCGTTTATTTTTATTATGCATTATTCATTTTAAAATAAATGTATTTTCTTATAAATTTGCTAAGATTTCAGTTTATTTAAAATTAAAATGATTTATTGCTGTTAATTGTAACAGCGTTACCTTTTTCATTCACTCATTTATTTTTATTTTTAAAAAGATAAATTACTTTAATAGCAAACTAATTACATAAAATTATACATAAGAATATTTAAATCTAAAGTAAAGCTCTATGCAGATATCTTAAATTACATTAGCTCCCCGTCAAGATAACTCTTTCAAAGAGGTAACTAGTGTCCTTATTAATAATGAATAATTACTCAGAAAAGTTATATGTAGGGTATATGAACACTGACTCATACATCCTATATATATAGATACACTTATATAATAAGCCTGTGTGTTTCAGTTATCAAAAAATTTATGCAAAATATCTTCAAGATAGAAATATTTTCCCCTCAGATTTGATATAGATTATCTAGATTTTTATAACTTATCGCTGTGTTATAGATTGTATGTATTATTTCTTTTGGATTCTACTAATTTTTAACTTGCCAAATAAAATAATAAAAACGTTGAGATTTCTATATTGTGATACAAGTTGTATTGTGCTTTTACATTACCTCTGTGTTAATTCCCATCATAAATCTTAGTATGTAGTACATAAGCATATACACAATATTTGGTACTAGTAAAATATATTTTATCTACAGATGGAGCCACCATAGACGCAGAAATGAAAAGAAGTTGGCTAAAGTAGATAATTATAGAAATAGAATGAAATTAAATAATAAATTCTTGGAGGATATTAATAAAAGTGGAAGAGATGGAAATTAAAAATTTTGGAAATACATTAAAAGAAATGTACGGCAGAAAAGTGGAAAGGCAAGAGTTTGAGATGGATGGTCTGCAGAGATGCTAATGAATTTAGAACATAGGGTAAAATTAAAATTATTATCATGTTTTAATAGGATGGCACAGAAAAGATATTTTCCAGATAGTTGGAGGAATACAAGAGTAAGGTTACTATTTAAAGGAAATGGTAAGGATCATAGAAAGTTAACTAATTGTGGTCCAATAGCAGTAACATCATTATTATATAAAGTTTTCACATATATGGTGGCTGGAAGAGTTGCAACATGGATGGAAGGATATAATAAGTTATAGATGTTATGTATAGAGCTCACAAGGAGATTTTCGATTGGATAAGTCTATAGAAGATAGTTTATTTGTAGTTACACAACTTATACATTTGAATAGAAAAAAATAGACAGTCATATATGGTTTTAAAGATATAGAGAAGCTAAATGATAGAGTAAATAGAAATATATTATGTGTAAGTTTAGTGAATTTAGAAATGGATGGAGCTTTAGTGGATCTTATTGAGAGATTTTATGAAAATAATTACTATACATATCAATTAGGGAATATAGAATTAGTTAAAGTTAAAAATGGGGTGGGATTAAGGCAAGAATGTACTATGTTACCTATTTTGTTATATTTAGGGAAATAGAGAGAGCAATAAAAAAAAACTAAGAAGAAGAATAGAGATACTATTAATAGGTGGCAAGGGAATATATATATATATATTATCATGTATTTTATTTGTGAATGATGTGAAAAAAGGAAAGATATGGAAGTTAAGCAAAAATACATGTGCAAAAATAGGTAAAGAGATGGAGATTATTCTTGTGAAGAAAATTCAAAAATAACGATGATTAATACTGAGGAAAGAGAAGACAAAGAATTTTTATTGTGGGATAAATATAAAGTTAAATGTGGTGAATAGGTATAACTATTTGGTAATCATTTTAAGCAATCAGAGAAATTGCTTGGCTGAATAGGAGAACAAATAGATAAATGAAGCAAATAATGAAAGGGACTGATAAAGAAATTAACAGTGTTTTCATATAATAAATACAATGTTGCTAAAATTGTATGGAAATGACTGTCAGTAGGAGGGTTAATATGTAACAATGATACATTATGTATTAGTAAAGAAGTGTTAGATTACTTAAAAAAAGTACAAAGAAAAGTAGGAAGACGTGCATGCAAATGTGTGGATGGCAAAGCAGGCAATTCAAAAAGAAATTGGATAGTCAAGCTTTCATATGAAAGATGTAAAAAGCAAAATGAAGTTGTTCAATAGATTGCAATTTATGGATAATAAAAGAATAGCCAAAATTATATTTAATTGGGTTATGAGTAATGGACAGGCAATAAGATAGGTAAGAAAGGGACTACGGTATGCAAAAGATTTGGACAAAAAAATTATGTTGGTATACTTATGCAAAAGATGGGATATGTTAAGAGAATTATTTTGAGTGTTATTGTGACAAAAAATTGGATAGAAGAAAGAATGCATTAATAAAATATAGGGAATTGGAGAGATGGAGAATTAGTTGTGAATTAAATTATAATAACAGCAAGAAAAATAGTTTACTTTTTAAAGCATGAACAGGATCTTTACCAACAAGAGAATATACACACAAATAAAAAAAATGTGGGTAATTTTGTATGCAAGTTGTGTAGGAAAAAATAGAAAATATTAGCATCTTAACTAAATGTAAATTCCTACAAGCAGAAATGATACAACTAATGAAATTATGGGAGAATAAATATAAACCAAGTGAGTATATAGATGGGTTCTTGGTTTTTATACTGGGTTTGGAAAAAAAATTAGGGGGATTTTGATATAAAGGTCATGGAGTTTACAAAGTTTGTGTTGGGGAAATGGCATGGAGAAAAATAGAAAAGAATATGGGAAAACCTTATGGTAGGGAATGGAAAGAGATGGTATAGTGGTTAACAGGTTTCTCTGGGCATAGTGGCTAAGAAATTTCTGACTTTGAAAAAGGAGAATGCATCACATCACATTGCATAGGAAAAAAAAAGCTAATTGATATGCTTCATATTTTATAAAAAATTAGAAATAAACACATGAAAATAGTATTTAATTACAAAATAAGTCTAAATATGATATATTCAGTAAACAAACAATGGTTATAAACTTTTTTTTTCAATAACTTTGATCAAAACAAAATTGTTATAAAAATTATTATATTAGTGATGAGATGAAAGACAATTCTATAATAAATTATATTATAAAACCTACTTGTGGATTGAATATATGTGAGGATTTAACAAGCAAAGCAAAAAGTGTAATACATAGGAAAATAATTAAAAGCAATAATTCCATAAGAAATTGAAATCCAAAAAGATGTTAGTCCCAAAAGAATGGCAAAGAATAAAGATTAAAAGTTACATTTTATTTAAGACCTACATAATGTTAAACCATGAAAATAAATAATATTTTAGGAAGAAGTCAAATTCAAATCCACATGAAATTAAATTTCACCAACAAGAACAACACTATAAAATTATTAAAAACCTTATCAGTAAGAAGTGTTTTGAATGTCATTCAGAAATGTAATACAGATATTTATGATTCATATTTTGGTGAAAAATTATCCAACCTATGTGGTGTAAATGTGTTTGTATATCACTTGATTATGGAAATGTTTAGTAAAACTTTGTTGAAAATGACATAATTGATATAAAATACAATTTGATGATGATTAAAAAAAGAACTAAGCTACAGAAAGTGGTATATGGTTGAAAACTGAATTAACATATAGTTTGATGACATTATTCAATAATGCAGTAAAAAATAATAAAAATTATGGTCTAACCACAATTTAATTTAAAGCATGTTTCCATCTTCCTCAAGTATATGATTTCCTTGATTTTAATATTCTGTATTTTATGAAGTTTAATTTTTTATAAATTTATATTTTGTATCATCACTAATTCATTACTTATTTCCATGATTTCACTTCATACATTTTTTCATCTAATGTAAATTTTTACTTGTATACTTTTAGCAACATCCATATGGAGATTATGTTTTTGGATGATATTTTTATGGATTCAATGGTTTATGTTTTGCATTGCTGTGATAGTTAAATCCTTACTTATATACAATCTACAAATTGTTATTGTGATGCCATTTATTGTGAAAGTGTGTATGATCTTATTGCTAATATGATTTTGTACAAAGTGTTCATGTTGATCAAATTTATTGAAAATATTTGTTTTTCAATCATTATTTGTTTATTGAATATATTATGTTCATGACTTTTCAAAGTATATATATATATATTAAAAGTAATAATGCTCAAGGCTAAATGAGTTTGTAAATAGGCATTAAAAATAGTCAACATTTAGACAATCCCAATATTAATAACAATCAACAATTTCAAACTGTTGTCAAGGCAACCCCCTATTGTTAAAATGAAAGGTTGTCTTGACAATAGTTTGAAATGTTGATTGTTATTGATAATGGGATTGTCTAAGTGTTGACTGTTTTTAATGAATATATATATATATTGTTTTCATGTTTTGTACTGTGTTATACAATTTTTCATATATAGATTAGGTTTATGATTATTTACAACAAATATATATATATCAATTTAAATTTTTGGGGATTGAAAATGAAGGTTATAAAGAATGCTAAGAATTTAAAATATGTATATTATTTAAAAAACTCTTAATTTTTCGAAAAGGAACTCTAAACAAATAACAAGTGTAAACATTACAAGTTGTAAATTTATTCAATTTTATAATAGTGACAACAACAGTTTTCTATCATAGAACACGATATTTGAGAATATTTATTAAAATTGTTATTTCAGCTAAATTGAAAACACATGAATTTTATTCTTATCATTGAATTGGTATAGTATGTTTAGAAACACTTTTTTTATTTGAAATAACCCTAGTCAGAACATCCTACATATTTGAACATTTTATTTTTTACAATTAAACTATTCTTCTATATTGTATATTAATAATATTTATATTATTTTTTACAAACATAAGCTTCCAAATGATAGACATTCTAGAAGTCAGTATTTAAAATTTGAAAAATACAAAGATAAATTACTCATTGGAGTTTTTAATTGTAACAATAGTGTATTAATAACTTTTATTAGTCAATCATTAGATTAGAGATTATCAAATTAATGACTAATATTTATGGAATAAAAGTTGCAGTATAAAATTTATTTATAATAATAGTACTTTCCATTATTGGGCATAATTTAGCCATTCAAAAACATAGTAGAACAAAATATTTATTTTAATTCCATTTTTTCAATTTAAAATAAATTTAGGGATATACATTATTAAAGAAAGAAAATATATCTTAAAAATAATTATTAAATTTATTGTTATTAAAACTGTAAAAGATTTTTACAGTGTAGTTAAAAAGTCATTCTTGTGAACTGAAGTTATTAACCTTTGCCCTAATAGATTTTTAAAGTTATAATTAATAATTTGTAAAGCACATACTCATTAAGTAAGTAGTATGTATTAAGGTTATAACTTTAAGACTATGTACATAAAATGTGACAGTAGGGACCTCTACAAATCTAATAACAAGATTAATGACTTTAACAACTTCACATTCTCAAATCAAAATGTTTTAGATTCACCTATATATTTAGAAATTAGGTCATAATAGTGACCACCCTAGACCATTCTTGTCTTTTAAATTCCTTAATCTTGTGTTTAGATTTGTAGAAGTCCTACTATCACATTTTAGGTGAATAGCCTTAAAGTTATAGCCTTAATAGATATTACTATAATAGACTATATCTTGTGTCTGGAAAAGTGAGAGTATTCATTTATAATTTATCTTTAAGAGACATGTGCATTGGCTTAATTGCTAATATCACTATTAGAGTATAAGCATATAGTGCTATATAAAATAATATCTCATTATAATAGACCTTTGTATTAAATGGATTATGTCCTGCACATGAGGTGTCAGATTGACCTTAGGTCAACATGGATGTGACAAGATCTCAGCCTCAGGGTGGCCTTTGAGCATTCTACCATTAGATTTTCAATTGAATAGATAGTTGAAGAGTTGGAGTGTGTAGATTGAAGCCTGTCCATTAAAGTATGAAGATTGACTATCTTAATATATATATATATATATATATATATATATATATATATATATATATATATATATATATATATATATATATATATATATATATATATATTATCTGAGTACTTGTAGCATATATGTAAAGTGATGATAATCTAGACCAACTGATGATTGCTGGTTTAGAATGAAATATGTATATTGGTGATTATTTATCTTTTCAACATATATGTGTTCAAATATATCAGTGTTATGAGATATAATGAAGAGTGGTGGGTTATGTGAAAGTATGTGCTCATATACCCTATATATTATAATAAACCTTTATAACTTGTTTTCTTAAAAACGAGTATTTTGAAATAAAATTTAACTAGAATTATAATTTTTAAAATATATTATTTTTTGGTTTAAAATAAGTATTTTACAAAAATATTGCATAAATAACTTTGAATATGTAACAAATTACTGCAACCTACAAATTTCTTTTTTGAAAATAAAATATTCAGATATTTGTCTAAAACCAAACAATTCACCAATCAGAAATTGCCATTCTATTGATATCAAATGCTGACATCTTTATTTTTTTTTCTACTAATAATTTTAAAATGATATCTGTGGCAAAATAAAACTGCACAGAGTAATGTAATTTTATGGATAGCAAAAAATAATTATGAATCAACATCATGATCACAGCATCATCATAACATGCAAACAACAAAAAATAGACACAATATGGCCATGATTATTATGGAATATGTTAAACATTAAAATGAAACTTATTGACTTAGTAATGGTAGAAAAATATAACAATAAATATAATCTTATATTGAATCAGAAAATTTAATATTTATAGAGATTAAATAAATAACAAAAATGGGTAATGACATGTGAATGTAACAATATATTCTGAAGATGATTTAAAAAACATCAATAACAACTGAAGAGGCCATAGCATGCTGATAATTAGACTGCTAAAATATATTAAAAAAAGGATGTCTATCACAGATTATATAATTGTGTTGAAATTCTGTTTTTCAGTTATTCATTGTTTTTAAATAATACAATATGGTATAATAAGTTTGTTATAATAGTTATTTTTTGAGCGAATGACAATAAACACACATGGTATATATATATATGTGTGTGTGTATGCATGTGTGTGTGCTTAGTTTTTTGATTATTAACAGCTACATTACATATTTTTTTATGTTTTTATATCACATTACTTTGAATATAAGACAACATCAAATTTAAGATGTAGTAGGATTTTAAGTCCAAAACATTAACCCTAAATTTAAAATTTAAGACACATATATGTACTTAAATAGGAACTTAATATAACTACAATAAACTCACCTAATTTATTGTGAATCTTTTTCAGATATATGATACATTCACTTTCTACATCTTCACTTTCAGAACTTGAACTCATTTTTACTATTCCATCAGAGAGCAACATCTTTAGATTATTTAAATTGCAAACAAATGTTTTAATTTCTTTGTCAATTTGCTTTTATGTTAAAGCACATTTTATATTAAAATCTAAATAATTTTTCTAAAATAATGTTATATTTTGACAATTTTTTTGTGAAAAAATAAAACATGTTTTCACTTTAAAAAACAAAACAAAAATATCAAAATTGACAAAATCACAAAATAACATTAAAAGATTCGAAAACATGCTTATCACTAAAAGAAAGTTATCAGAACTGTCAAAATTTTGTCAGATTCTCTCTTATGCAGATAACAAGAAACAACCAATCAGTGCCTTGTAAGGCAGGTGCTTATCTTATTGATTTATTGTTTTGTTAATTATAAAAAAAAATAACTTTATTTAATAGAGTTTTCTTAATAAAATAACAGTAAAATCAGCAAAATAATGTTAAAATCAATGGTTTGAGAGAGAGAGAGTTAAAGCTGTTGACAAAATTAATTAAAAAATATTGATTAATAAAAATTTAACATGCTATTCTAAAACACAGGTAATAATCATAATACTGTGTGTGTGTGTATAGTGCAAAGCAAAAATCCACAAAAATATGTTAACAATTTTGTTTCAAATTTAAAATGCATCCATCATTTAGCAGTTCAAAATTTGGAAAAAAGTTTATTATATTCAAAATATTATGGTAATATAATTTCAATTTATATATGTATATTATATATATGATGTTTGAGTTATATACATATGTAATCATTAAAATAAGCCTTGAGCATTATAATATATATATATTTTTTCACGGATAAAAGATGTCATATTATTATTATTTGTGGGATATTCCATATAATGAAAAAGCTAAATGCTGATGTTTCTGTACAATATCAAGTACCTTCTACAGAGCGTCCTCTTTCTCAAATCATAAGAATGTGTGTGAGATTTAAAATCACTATTATCGTTTTCTTTCTCCTCACATTTAAATTCAAAAAATGATATAAGCGATTTTAAATCAGCATTGATAGAGAAAATAAATTTTAAAATTCCTCAACTAATAGAATTTAAATATGAGAAGAAAGAAAATGATAAAAGCGATTTTAAATCTCACACACATTCTTATGATTTGACAAAGAGGACACTCTGAGGAAGTTTCTTGATATTGTACTGAAACATCAGCATTTAGCTTTTTCACTGCATGTAATATCCTGTAAATAATAATAATAATAATAATAATAATAATAATAATAATAATAATAATAATAATAATAATAATAATAATAATAATAATAATAATAATAATAATGATATATATATATATATATATGGGTATAATAATAATAATAATAATAATAATAATAATAATAATAATAATAATAATAATAATGATATATATATATATATATATGGGTATATTGAAAGAATTGTACATGTGCATTTCGGTAAACAACAAATATTCTATTGCAATTAAAGCTTATCAACAAAATGCTAGTTTTTATACACAATGTATTTGTTCAATATGAGGCTTGAAACAAAATACAACATATATTGAGGTTCAACTATATAACTTGTTACTAATAGAGTGTATGTTTTACTTATTGGTTACAGCCACCATACAAAAATCTCTGTAGCAATGATAAATCCATTTGATAAATTTTAGTTCCTTTAATGTTTTTTTTTTTCTTATAAGAACTTTATTACTTAAATAAATGAATACATTAGTACAATGGACTTTCTCTCAATGTTTCCATTAAATTTGTTTTTTTATATTTTGAACAAATCATTAAAATGTGTAAAACGTAATGGATAAAATTAATCAAAGGAAAGAGTTTGTTTTATAAAAAAAATATCCATTAAAAATATGTGCATGTGTCTGGGAATCTATTATATTTTCTGGGTATTTTTTTATGTATCTGAGAAGTAGCCTCTTAATATAAACTAGAATACAATGACTGCAGGGCAATCATAAAAGTATGGAAGCACATACTTAACAAGATAAAATGAAGAATGTGAAGAAGTAAAATAATGGAGAGATTGTTTGAATATATTATTAGTAAGAATAACTACAGATACACAGCTGAATCCCTGAACTGCCTATCAAAGCAATATTAGAAATTTTAACAAGGTGCTGTTTGTGAGCAGATAAAATGGATAAGAAGTTTCCAAAGTAATAAAAGAAAAGAATGGTATAAATTAAAGATACTGAAATAAATTTGGATCTATCAACTCATTTGTTATTTACAGTCACAGAAAATTGTACAATGATGCATAATACCATTCTACAATATAGTCATGATTAAATAATTAGTTTGCATTTTCATTAAGTTTAAAACAGCACATGTATTCTAATTATCAACTAAATATTTCCAAGTCAATGATGTTTTATATTCATTTAACCAATTCTCACTGTCATATTATCTAAAATTTTATAATAATTACCATGTTATTTTTAAAAACATTTGTCTTCAGAATAAATTTTATAGCATATCCTTAGCAGCATATGGGGTTTCATTTAATCTATGTGACAGAATCATATAAAATAATGAAAATTTATTTACAAGATAATGGAATGAAAAGGATAACTTGGATATATAGTAAAATACCAAATTTAAACTGGTCTGACAAAGTTTTTCAACTGTTCTATTCTAAAAGAAGAATTATTAATTCAAATGTTTGTAAATAAGTCAATTATTTTATATAGCGTGATGTTTTTTATAAACAATAATATTTAAACAGCATTAAACTGTTGCACATACGCTTTGGATTTTAAATATAAAATGAATGAATACTAACACTTCAACCACATGATAAAGTCTTTGGAAAAGATAGAATGGCCATCTATCTTTTCGAACCCAAACACTTTTGTATGGGCGAATCTTACGCATTTGAAAGTGAAAGCATGAAGATATTAAATAATCACTTTAAATTACTTTTACATGCTTGAATTAATGATGCTGGTGAATTTTATTAGAATTTATGATATGTCATTTTTATTTGAAATTAAATGTATGTAAATAAGTCAAATATAAATGGCCATTCTATCTTTTCCAAAGACTTTATTATGTGGTTGAAGTGTTAGTATTCATTCATTTTATATTTAAAATCCAAAGCACATGTGCAACAGTTTAAAACTGTTTAAATATTATTGTTTATAAAAAAACATTGTGCTATATAAAGTAATTGACTTATTTACATACATTTAATTTCAAATAAAAATGATGTATCGTAAATTCTAATAAATTTCACCAGTGTCATTCATTCAAGCATGTAAAAGTAATTTAAAGTGATTATTTAATATCTTCACACTTTCATTTTCAAACACTTAAGATTTGCCCATACAAAAGCATTTGGGTTCGAAAAGATAGATAGCCATTCTATCTTTTTCAAAGACTTTATCATGTGGTTGGAGTGTTAGTATTCATTCATTTTATATTTAAAATCCAAAGCGTATGTGCAACAGTTTAATGCTGTTTAAATATTATTAATTCAAATGTTTATAATAAATTAACTACTATAATGATAATACCCTCTTGCTATGGATAGAGACAATAACATGATATTTCATCAAAACATGATCACCATTTCATATGCTCACGCAGGCTGTTAATAAGAATACAAAACATTACATACAGTAGTTTCATCAAGGGAAAACCTTCATAGTTAATGAATGCAGGATATTTAGTGCATAAAATTCCTATCAAGGGCCTACTCATCCCACATCCCCAGAATAGTTTCTAACTTGTGACTTCATCAGTGAGGAGTCTTGAATTTGAGAGTACTGTACCTAGATCTTAGTATCTTAGTATCTAATGTAACTCTCCAGAAGCCATAGCTTACCTATTTGGTTAAAGTATAAACTATGGGATTTATATGACTATACAAGCAAATGAGTTTCAATTGGAAAGATTATTGGTGTTTTTATCTTAGGCTCTTAGTTTTATAGTTAATCAAATAGGTAAAAAGTGGTTAATGGAGGGTTGCAAAAGATCCTAAGATCTAGATACAGTGCTCTCAAATTCAATGCTCCCCACTGGTGAAAGACACAAACAAGAAATTAGTCTGGGGATATTGGATGAGTATGCACTAAATAGATATTTATGCAAAAATCTTCCTGCATCCACTGACTATGAAGACTTTTACATGGTGGCACTACTGTCTGGAGAGTGGTGATATGATGTTTTGATGGTTTTATATCTTTCCTATCCTTAGGATAATGGTGACTGTGTTTTTTGAAAAATCAAAGATACCAAAATTTATAGATAATGAAGTGTCCAAATCTATATGACTATATAAGCAAGTAAGCTTGATTGGAAAAAAAATATAGTGTTTTCATCTCAGGCCCTGAAATTTATAGTTAATCAAATTGGTAAAAAGTAGTTGTTGGAGAATTGCATTAGATCCTAAGATCTAAGTGCTGTGCTCTCAAATCCAAGGAACCTCACTGATGAAAGCCACTAACCAGAAACTAGTTTGGGGATATTGGATGAGTAGACACTAGTTGAAGATTTTATTCACAAACCTTCCTTTAGTCATTGATTATGAAGGATTGCACTTGGTGGCAATTCTGTATGGGGCGTTTGGTACTCTTAATAACATGATATTCTCTTAAAAAGCATTATAATAAAGTCAACAGAAAAAAAACCTCTTAAGTATATACAAATATCTATTAAATCAGTATTTATATATTCATGATTTCTCAGAAACAGTGAAAAAGTCAGCCCTTAATATCTTGTCGTAAATACCTTATATGCTGTGACAAGAACATATTTAGACACCCATTTAATGACCAATATTGATTGATTAGCTTTGTAGAAGATTTCCAGATAAGTAAAAGATTCACTGTCTAAAAAGTTACCATAAATAACTCAGGTCATATGTAAGTGTTAAACAGATACTGAAACATGATACATTTATCCTGTACAATCAGACGGAATATTTTTTAAAAAAATCCCTGTGCTAAAACGGGCCTTCAACAAATATTCACCACAAGGTTTAGTTGCGTTGCATATTCCATCAAGGTTGTAGCTTTGTATTCAGCAAAAAATTCCTATATCAGAGATGATCGTAACACTTTTCATATGTATATTGTGAGTAAAAAAAAATCAATGAATAAATGTATATCATTAATATAAATAGATTAACGAAACAGAAAAACGATTATCCTGGTTGAGGTAGAAAAGGAATACTATATATGATGAAAAAAAAAAAAAAAACAGTTATAAAAAATATTTGAGAATTTAAAAAAATAGATAACTGATCACAAAATGGAAATAATTATAAATATTTGATGTTATATTTATGGATCAGATATAAAAGCTGTTAAATATTATTTATTTCTTAACCGTAACAATGTTTGTGTTCAATAATATGGGTTTTTTTTTTTAGTTTGTTCTCACTGGAAAAATTTAGTCCTAAATTTGTTAATTTTTAATTTAAAAGTGTTATTACAGCTAAGTTTATTCAATGAATAAAATCAGTTGCTGATAGTCCAAGTCTCTATTTTGCTGTTTTAATGGACTAATTATATGCGCTTTATAGAATTATAAAGATTACTCCGGCGTTTTATTCCGGTATATGTGTTCAAGAAGATTTACACGTGAAAATAAAATTCTTTGTTTATTTTGTTTATTTTATTGTTCGTTTAGTCTCTGCTGATATAAGAGATTATTTGAAGATTTCATTTTTCTTAATCTATTTTTCCGTGATTCTGTTGTTACTTCGATATCATTTTGTTGTGTCTAATCCTAACAAAAGATATTTTAAAATAGCAAACTAGAGCAGAAATCCCCCCCCCCTCAAGGATATTTCTATAACTAATTATGATTTATTTTGTCACGAAGAAAAACAAAAACCTTTTATCATGCAAAATAAAAAGAATTCATATTTGATATGTCATAAATAGCGATAACCTACCTAACTGATCTATCTATCTATCTGTCTATCTATCTGTCTGTCTGTCTATCTATCTATCTATCTATCTATCTGTCTGTCTGTCTGTCAGTCTGTCTGTCCATCATTCATTTATATATTTATAAGTCGATTTATCTACTTGACTGTCTGTCTTTGTCTAGGAAGTTTTATGCATAATATTTCTATTATATATATATTATTCTACACGAATAAAGCGTGATAAACAGAGCACAAAAACATTAATTATAAACAACAATTAGCCAAGCATTTTGGTTTACAGTATCGAAAGCACATGGCTAATTGTTGTTTATAATTAATGTTTTTGTGCTCTGTTTATCACTCTTTATTGGTGTAGAATAATTTTTATTATCTGACAGAGTTTTTATATTATATATCATTATAAGTCGTGCATTAAAATAAAAGTTTTTTTTTTTGAAAAAAATGCTTCCTTAAGTATTAAATTTATTTGTAAAAAAATATTTATAATAAAATACTTTTTTTTTAAATTTCAACTATCATACGTTATCAAATGTTATTCGTATTTTAATTAAACGTTATTTTTTTTTTTTTTTTAATCCATTGAAAATTACAGAAAGCATTATTTACTCAATATTGAGACAACTATAATTAACATCAACATTTCAGTTATAGATATTTATATAGTTTTATATGAAAGTTGACTGAAATCTTCCAATTTAAAAATTATCATATTATATCTAAAGGGAGCCAACAGCTATCGGCACTATCGAAATAAATGCTTTTATCTAATATTTTAATTGAGAATTATTTTATAATTTAATAATCGCGTAAGGGCATTTTAAACTTAGGATATATTTTATTGAAAATTTTTATTGTTTACATTATCTATCCTAAATATATGCGCTTCTGCTTATCCAGTTGGTCTTATATCTATCCCATTAATTCATGAGGGTATATTATCAACTTATCTTTATTTATACATTGATAAGTATAGAAAAAGTAAAATGAAAGGTGGATTTGTTTTTTTTTTTATTCATGTGTATTGTGTACTCACATTGTTTTAGTATGTCATTGTAAAAAACATGATAAAATGACATGATATATTTAAAAACGACAATAACGAATTTATTTGCTTATAATGTAGATCTTTTCCCTTAAAACCACATCGATTTTATATATATATATGACGTTTATCTAATCTTCAAAACGTTTTCTTTTACGTTATTTAACACTAAAGTTAGCAATGCGTATATAATAATTTTTGTAAAAAGATTAAAAACATATCTCAGAAATAATTTGAAGAACCAGCATTTTCTTATACAAATTTTGCATATATAACAATAATAGTTTTCTCTCCCCCCCCCCCAAGCAAAATGAATGGAATGGCTTTATTGCTCAGGCATTGATAAGAAGTTAAAGGACTGAAAGTTTCAGAGCTGATGACAATTTATGGATGTTAAACTCCAAAAGCAGCTCTATTTATGGACCAGATAAAAAAATTGATCAGACAAATACTTTTAGTGTCCAATATATATATATATGACTGATGTTACACTAATTAATGGCAGATTTAAAAATTTTGAAAGTTTTGAACATCAATTTTGCTTGCTATTACATACAGCTAATACTACTACAGCTAATCTGAGTTCACAACAAAAACAATACTAATGTTGGAAGGTCATGTGATTTTTCAAATTCAAGTAGAAAATTCTGCGCCATGGTTATATTAAATAACTCAATTGAATTTATTTTTTACCTTATCTAACAAAAATCTCATCTGAGGAATTAAAAAATATTAAAAGCATTGAACTTCCTCATATTAAAGGGAATTGTAGTGTTTAACTTTTCACATAAAAACTTACTGTAACTATCAAACAAACAGACAATATATTTATTTCCACATCATAAGTGACAGGACACACAGTTACAAATTAGACACCATTATCTTAATCTTTTAGCTGTTGTATTGTTAATGTACTGAAACAAACGTGTGGGTCTGCCATATTTGAAAATATATACAATTTTAGAAAGAAAGAAAAAAGAAAAATTCGCTATTTCATATATATAACTAATTCATTTAACTTTCAGTTCAATAAATCTTATTTGATTTCACTTCTAGTCGATCTTATCTATAGTACAATTGAAGAAATCTTAACTAAGTAACTGTTAACCTTGTCATTCGAAAGCATTTCATAAAATTTATTTTATACAAAAATAAAATCCAGTTGATATATGTCAGATTAATCTTTGTAAGTAATGAATCTTCTAACGTAAAATGTTCTTAAATAATAATAATTCAACCAAATAAAAAGTGAATATATTTTTAAAGATTTATGCGTGTGTGTATAAATATATATATATAATTAAAAATTTGGCTGCAGAAAGGAGTTTGCTATTAACTGAAATGAGACCCTTTGATTCCTCTTGGAGGCCTTAAAGGAACCGAGCAGGGCAAATTCCTAATGTCCACTCCATACGTTCTTGTCGTTGCAGCTGTTATTACTATGTGATTATTCGTATAGTAAACGAACATGGATGGGCTGCTCACCAACACGCATTAGCCAGCGTGGTGAGTTTATTGGCTTTTTACTTCTGAGTTTAAGATCAAGAAACACCATGGTCTTTCTTCTCAGTGCCTGATAAGGCAGAATGAATGTTTGTGTAAATGATAAATATTTTTCCAATACATATATACAATTATGACAGACAAAAATAAAGCATGGCTCTTATTCCCAGGAGGCTGTAAAGTCACCAACCAAGGCAGCGGTTGGTGGCCGAAGGCAGAGGGTGCTAAGAATCCCCTGATTGTGGACCCAGGCTGCCATTTGATGACGACTTTTTATTTAGGTACTTACAACTGCAGATCACTTTCAAGTGAAGGAAAATTGCAAGAATTAGAAGAAGAACTGTCTTATATTAAATGGGACATTATTGGACTTTGTGAAGTTAGAAGAAAAAGAGAAGAAACAATTGATTTAAAAAGTGGACATATACTCTATTATAAAGGCACACATATTGGCAATACAAGTGGAGTAGGATTCATTATAAATAAAAAAGTTGAAGAACAATATTGTAGAGATTGATGGTGTATCAGACAGAGTGGCAAGATTAGTTATACAACTTAATAGCAGATACCAAATGCAGATAATTCAGGTTTATGCCCCAACAAGTTCTCATAGTGATGAAGTAGTAGAAGATTTTTATATGGATGTACAAAAGATTTTTGATCAGAGTAAACAACATTTTAAAATTGTTATGGGAGACTTTAATGCTAGAATTGGTAGACAAATGAAAGATGAAATTGCTGTAGGTAATTTTGGTTATGGTAATAGAAATGAGAGAGGACATAGATTGTGGAGTTTGCAGAAAAAGAAAAACTTTATATTGTGAATTCATTTTTTGAGAAAAATGTTAAAAGGAAATGGACATGGAAGCATCCAAATGACGGTACAGCAGAATTGGATTATATTTTGACTAACAGAAAATACATATTTCAAGATTGTAATGTTCTTAATAAATTTAACACAGGAAGTGATCATCGATTAGTAAGGTGTAAGTCACGTGTTAATGTAAAACTAGAGAGACAAAAATTATTAAGAAAAACAATATTTACAGTTGATATTCCTAATATTCAGAAACATTCTAATGAATTTAAATTAGAACTTACAAATAGGTTTCAAGTGTTAGGAGATTTTGAACATGATTCAGATTTGAATGAAATTAATATGAAAATAACTGATACACTTTTAAAAACTGCAACAAACATAGCTGGTAGAAAAAAAGCAGCAATTGACTAATAAAATTTCTACTGAGACTAGAGAATTTATGAAGAAAAGAAGGAATATGAAGATATACAAAAATGATGTATTAAAAAGAATTGAATAACTCGAATTTTGTAAAATGGTATGGAAAAGAGTTGAAAATGATATAAGAAAGTATAACTGTGAAATAGCAAGGAACGCTGTAGAAAAAAATAAAAGTCTCAAAAATGTTAAACAACATTTTGGTATTGGTAGTAAATTTATATCTGCAATAAGAAAAAAAGATGCAATTATTACTAAAAAGAGAGATGACATCATGAAATTGGTAGAAGATTATTATCAAGAATTATATAGTAATAAAGAACAAGTACCTCCTATATCTATTACATCTTCCGAATTGCCCAGAATTTTAAATGAAGAAGTGAGACATGAAATTAAGTGTATGAAGAAAGAAAAGGCTCCAGGAAATGATGGAATTATAATTGATATATGAAAAGAAGCAGGTGAAGAAATAGAAACAATTTTAGCAAAGTTATATACCAAATGTCTAAATGATAAAGATGTACCGGAAGATTGGGAGAATGCAGTAATAATATTAATATTTAAAAAAGGTGATAAAGAAGATATTAGAAATTACAGACCTATCAGCCTTTTATCAGTTTTATATAAATTTTTTACCAAGATAATTACAACTCGTCTACAGAGAATTTTGGATTTCCACCAACCAAGAGAACAAGCTGGATTTAAAAGTGGTTTTAGTACAATAGATCATATCCAGGTATTGAGAGAAGTCATAGAAAGGACAAATGAATATGAGTTGTCATTATGTTTTGGATTTGTAGATTATGAAAAGGCATTCGATTCTATACACATTTCTTCAGTGATTAAAGCATTGGATCATCAAGGTATAGATCCAAGATATTGTCATATTTTAAAAAATATTTATAAAAATGCAACAGCAACAATTAGATTACATAATGATAATGGAAAAATCAACATTGAGAAAGGTGTAAGACAAGGTGACTCCATATCTCCAAAACTCTTTACAGCAGTGCTGCAAGAAGTATTTTGTGGATTAGAATGGGAAACTAAAGGAGTGAAAGTAAATGGAGAGTATTTAAGTCATTTAGATTTCGCAGATGATGTAGTTGTTTTTGCAAATAATGCTTCAGAGCTGCAGGAAATGTTGCAGGAGTTAGCAGATGAAAGTAGAAAAGTAGGACTAAAGATAAATGTTAAAAAGACTAAAGTAATGTTTAATCGATTTGCTCAAAATATGAAAATAAAGATTGATTATGAAGAATTAGAAGAAGTTAACAGTTACAAATACCTTGGCCAGAATATTAATACAGATGGAAACATAATGGAGGAAATTAATCATAGAATTAAACTTGGTTGGAGTGCTTTTGGTAGAAATAACTTGATACTAAAAGGAAATATGCCTATGTGTTTGAAAAGGATGGTTTTTAACAAATGTGTTTTACCAGTTCTTACTTATGGATCTGAGACTTGGACACTTAATAGAAAAGCAATACAGAGACTTCAGACCACTCAAAGGAGTATGGAGAGATGTATGTTGGGAGTAACAAGAAGAGATCGAAAACGCAATGTATGGGTAAGACAACAAATAGGTGTTACTGACCTTATTGAAAAAATTAAAAGATTGAAATGGAGTTGGGCTGGACATATTGATAATGGTTGTTGATGATGATGATGAACTAAAATTTATATATATATATATAAATTATTTATTAAATTATGCAGCCTCGTAGAAACATATATTAATATTAACTGTACACCAGATTTTCATCTCAATATTTATAATATACAGTGAACAACATTCAAAGCAAAAGTCCAAATATAAGATTTATATTGAAATGTTGATAGTCTTTAATTGCAATATTGTTAATGAATAATATTTAAATACAAAGTTAATGATTGAGAGTCTCTGATTTGTATTCTAGCTTTCTTGTGTGAAAGCTCAATACATAGAAATCAGTACAATACCAATACAATATCTTGACATCCTGTCTAATTTATTAAGAAGGTATGAATAGTGAATATACCTTGCATACTACAGTGCAATGATAGATTATCAAAATCTGGGGTGAAAGGTTCTCAGATCAATTGCACTTCTACTATTTAAAATGAACATGAGGTGTTTATGCAGGAATTATGATAATAGACTCCAAAATATACGAAAGGTCAGCGATAGCTGCTTTACAAGCAGTTGTCCTGGGTTAGCAGGTTCGCTTTCTGGCTGATGCTATGACATATGAGGAAAAAAAATATTTATTACTTAAAACGAATATACACAAAACATATTTGCAATCTGAACAACTGTTATACCTTCACCTGATACCTTTGGCTTGGTACAGCATTAATTGTCTTGGACCTATTAATATAAATGACTTCAGGTATCTTTCTAGAATTACCTATCATTTCCAGCTGTAGCATGACAGATTATTTCAGGAATACAACTGATCCTTCCAGCTGATTTTTTGTCAGGTTGCCTTGTGTGTATGTATGATGACACTAACAGATGTTCTGTGACAGTTTGCCTTATATCTGACTCAGGTTACATCAGCTTTTAGTTGTAATATGGACTTGCTTCACTGTTTTAATAAGATATCACACAACATGCAGACTGCTATTCAGGTTGGACAATAAATTGTGGTTGTCTCACAATATCTCCAACTGTAAAACAATCAGATTCATTAAGCATCATCATCAATTGGCCTGTTACTGTCATTGACTATGTATTATCTATTCACAAATTTATTGGTGTGTGGAAATGATATTCAATCCAGTCAGGATAGTATGGAGTCAGGACAAATCCATATGTTGATAGTAATTTGAGATATAAAAAAAGACTTGAGTTATCTCATACTGTACACATCTAATAATCATCAACGTGTCAGATATCAGAAGTGCGTACATTCAGTTTGACATTTTTGATAATGTATGTTTTTTAACAATTTATCATTCCATACATTTATGGTTTATATAGACACTTCTGTGGCTTATGATGAAATGCCTCTGGTGGTAGGTTTACATAGAGCTCAAAAGTAATTCAATTACTGGTCAATAAAATGATAGCCATTACATTTTACTTTTAAAACAAAATTAATTAAAAAAGACAAACATTCACCATCTGATATTTGAGTATTCTGTTACTACTTTTCTTACAGAGGCTCTGTGAAAGTTTGCAGAGCTGTGAATGCTTGTTTAATTTACATAAACTTAAAAGGTGAAGTCATCTCAATTTTTTTTAAAGTTGAGTACTTTTGTCCTATATATTCTAGACAGTCCTTTGAATGAGTTTATATACATAGGTATTGTAAAAATAGATATAAATATAGTTTGTTTTCATCTTATCGATATTATCATCTCATAAATTATAATGGAGATTGATGGATGTCTAAGTATGGCTGAGAGTCAGAATGGATTAAAATCTAGATTATTACTATTTATAAACAAGAATTGACTCATGATGCAATAAAAGTATATCCATATGTCATAGTTACAAATCCAGGCCTAGAAATCTTTATAATTTTGGCCATGGACATTATTACTTTTTAGGTAATCAGCCCAAGGCCAAATGCAGTAATTCATAGATATCGTTATTAAATTATTTAAGAGTTTTATAACAGTGGGTAAAAAGTGCATGAAAAGTAATTCAATATCTCAACCAAATAATTGGAAAATGTAGCATTATTAATTTCCTCTTCACTCTGAGAGACTTTAGCTTTGTGTTGAACTATTTGAGGCATGCTGTATCTTTTATTATATATATTGGATGTACCCAGGCTATAAAAATCATGTTTTTTTTAATGGGTTGCTTTAACTATTTTTTCAAGATTTAATGTAAATTAAACAAAATATTTTAGTATTATATAAATAAATTTGATAAATGTGCCCACTATTTTTGTAGTAGTTTATTAATGGCTGAATTACTTCATAGTCAGTTATAATAACTGTCATATTTATAATATATATATATATATATTTCACAATGATGGCATTACAAAACCATTATGTTGTCTTTCTGATATACTATTCTTTAAAATTAAATATATTCAATTTATAGACAACTAAATACTTAAAATATATAAATAATAAATTTATTAATATCTAATCGATTTTCGTTCAAAATATGAACCTTATCAAGATATTACAACAATTGAAAATAATTTTTCACGTGATTTACATATCATATACAGGTCAAACTTAACAATAAAGATGTTTTTAAATTTTCCAATTTTTATTTAATGACCATTTTCCACCTAACTTAACCGACCCTTGTACTAAATTTATACATTTCTCTTTATTTTCATGTATATACAATGTTTCATATACTTTTCTTTCTTTATAATTTTTACAATATTTGATGACTTCAATACTTTCTTCACAATTCATAATGTGTCCTGTTTCTAAAAAATGGCAAAATGGACCTGATTTAATATTCTTTTTTTTTTTATAGCTCTGTCATGCTCTTTACCCCTTTCTGTCAAAAATTCTGAGGAAGTACTAAAAAGTTTGAATACAGATAAATTAAATAGAAATGGTAATGTAGCATCATTTGATATAGAAAAAATGTATCAAAGTGTTTCTAGGATAGAAAGTATTAACATTGTAATTAGAAAAGTCAAAGATGAGAAGATAATTTCAAAAGAATGGATACAAATAATAGAAGAAGTTTTAGTCATGATTAATGAGACATTATATGTTAAATATAATAATGAATTTTGGAGTATTGATAAAGGATGGATAATGGGCTGTTCAATAAGTGGAATAATGGCATCAACTATGGTTGATTGGATTGAGCAGAAAATAGTTGATAGGTATATCGAAAATGGAGAAATTATAAAGTATTTTAGGTATGTGGATGATATTTTAGTTGTAGGAAATGAAAGAAGCATAATGAAAGCTTTTAATGAGCTTAATAAAAATATGTTTAATATTAAATTTACTATAGAAAATAATGAAGAAGGAATAAAATATTTAGATTTATTAATAAAAAAGGATGAAAATGGAATGATTAATATAAAGCATTACATAAAAAATAAAAATGTTAGAGGAATGATACATCCAGAATCTTATCAACCTTGGTGTCAAAAAATGGGGGTACTAATAGGGTTAAAAGAAAAAATGATAGGCTTACATTAAATGATAAAGATGCAATGGAGCAAAAATTGAAAATCCAAGATGAATACATTGAATATGGATATAATAGTAAAGTTGTAAAAAATATTTTAATAAATAAAAATAGGTATAAAAAAGTTAGCAATAAAATTGAAAGAAAAAATAAGAAATGGATTTCTATTCCATATTCTAAGGATGTATATGAAATTCTAAATGATAGAAAATAAAAAATAAATCTTAATGGATGGAAAAATAGTAAATCTTTAAAAAAACTAGTAAGTAATTCTAAAATAAGGAATGATAAGAATGATAGGATAGGAATAATATATAAAATTATTTGTAAAATATGCAAGATGATATACATAGGTCAGTCAGCAAAAAGTAAAACAGAAAGGGGTAAAGAGCATGACAGAGCTATAAAAAGAAAAGATATTAAATCAGGTCCATTTTGCCATTTTTTAGAAACAGGACACATTATGAATTGTGAAGAAAGTATTGAAGTCATCAAATATTGTAAAAATTATAAAGAAAGAAAAGTATATGAAACATTGTATATACATGAAAATAAAGAGAAATGTATAAATTTAGTACAAGGGTCGATTAAGTTAGGTGGAAAATGGTCATTAAATAAAAATTGGAAAATTTAAAAACATCTTTATTGTTAAGTTTGACCTGTATATGATATGTAAATCACGTGAAAAATTATTTTCAATTGTTGTAATATCTTGATAAGGTTCATATTTTGAACGAAAATCGATTAGATATTAATAAATTTATTATTTATATATTTTAAGTATTTAGTTGTCTATAAATTGAATATATTTAATTTTAAAGAATAGAATATATATATATCACTAGATGGAGCTTTACCAATAGCTCCTAACAAGCTTTTGTTTACATAAACACCGAGAGAGATAGAATTCAATATCTCTTTTGTTGTCTCCACCTCTAGACCAGCGGGTTTTGAGCTAGTTGGCTCATGTCAATGAAGGGTAGGGAGACTAGAAACTAGATCTAAATACTAACTCTAAAATCAGAATGCATATATATATATATATATATAATCGGTTCTTTTAACATTTTTTTTATTTGACTGATATACTTGCTTTGAATAAAATGCTTGTAATCAAATTAAATCTCTAAATTAAAATTTATTTTTAAATATACTTGTTATATTCGATAAGTGAATTTGACAGCATTACAGATGACTATTAATAGAAGAATTACCTCCTCTGCATAAAATATTTTTCAACATAATAGGTTTTTTTTAATTGGTTGTGCATTTGATACATAACAACCTTATGGACAAACATACATTCACTAATCAGACAGCAGATAAAATAGTGATATTATATATAAGATGCATAATAATATGAAAATTTCTGATTGTTAAGCAATCTCTAGATCAATTAATTTTCCAAGCACTTGTTTGTTTATATTGTGCACTATTCTCTATGTCAAATTTGCTTTCTAAACATGAAGAAATTTATTTATTTTTGTTTATTTAAGTAGAAATAAATAATTGAATGATTTTATTATTTAAAACAAGTTTAAGTATAAAAATTTACAAAGCTGGATTCAATCTAAACCATTAAAGGATCGGTGTCTGCCCAACAGCAACATCAAAAAAACCACATCATGTGATTTTCCCAGAAACATTATATATTAGCTGTATTCCACGAATCTTTGTTGACATCTGGACACAGTTGAATAATATTGTTTATAAAAATGGCTATCCGTTTAGTACCTAGAAAAAGCAAATGTATATGTTTTTTTTTTTTTTTTAATTTACAAATTTAACAATAGATAGAGGAATATGAACAGGGTTGGAAATTTTTATTCTTCTAGTGATCATACATGTATAAGTCATAATCCATTTGTAGTTAGATTTTTAAAAAAATAATCAAATAACAAGAAAAAATAAATAAAATAGTAATTATTTGTTTCAAATAATAGAAGAAGAAAGTTTTGCAATGATATTTTTTATAAAATATAGTAGGTAATATTTTTATAAAATATAGTAGATAATATTAAAATATTATTTACATACTTTACTGCTTGTTATGTATTCTAAAAACTACTACATAGTAAATCATAGGATTTTGTGTTGTACATTTATGATTTAGTCTCAGTGAGTTAATTGTGAAGATATTTAAAGCTTCAAGCTTTCAAACCTAACAACTTATGACTGACATAGATATATAGAAAGAAAAGTAAAGAAAAGATTGGCTGCCCTTTTCTAGTAAAATCTTTGTTGTGTGTTTAGGTTTGGATGTCATTTGGACAGCTGTCTATGACACTTGATTGGCTGTCAGATAAGTATTATAATGGGCACTAGAGATTTGGAAATACCTCAATTTATTTCAAAATATTGTAGGATATAAGCACATTCACACTTTATTGGCTGTCAGATAAGTATTATAACAGGCACTAGAGATTTGGCAGTACCTCAATTTATTTCAAAATATAGTAGGATATAAGCACAAAATGAATGTACCTATATATTTTAAAAATTACACTTTTATTAATGCACGAATATCTTAATATAACATAAAAACATATCAAATTTATATATACAAAAAAGAGTTTGTCTGAAAATTTATCATAATTGCATGTAATGGCAGGTTAAACTATTTATATTAATAGAAATATTTCTTTTAAAAAGGTCAAATTTGATTTATACTTTATAAAAATAATAATACTTGAATGGATTTAAATGTATAAATAAGGTTTGAATTTATAATATACTAAATAGTATAGAGCTCAATATTTTGTGCAGTTATTACTAGACATGATAATACTGGCTTCAAATGATGTCTATGAAAATAGGTTATTTTGCCTGAATTTTCAAGATAACCTAGTTAGTTAGAGTATTATCTTAAGTTTAGTATTCACAAATCAAAAGATTATCAATTTGTTTTTTCTGCTAATTTAAAATTATTAAAAGAAGATACAAAATGTAGGGCATTTGAACAGAGACTTTTAAGCACCTTCCACTATTCACACTATTTTAAATCACTAATACACATGATCACACACATATATAAAAGATAAATAATCACCAATATACGTATAGCACTCATCAGTTGGTCCAGATTATCATATCCCATACATATAAATATAATCAGTGCTCAGTTTATATTAAGACAGCAAGCAAATCTTTATACTTTAATGGAGCTTTGATCAATTCCCACCTCCATATTGGTGATTATTTACCTTTTCTATATGTGTGTGGACATGTGTATCAGTAGTATGAGATAGTGTGAAAAGTTAAAATTGATTGAAAGTCTGAGTTCAAATCTCTATATTAATAATTATGTTCCAGATATAGGAAGAATGTCTGTATTTCAAATATTTAAAGAAGATAGTAGAATTTAACAATGGAAACATGATGTTAAAAACTAGACCGTTTGTAAAGATATAAATTAAGTTTGAATTTTTCTAAAATATTTACAAATTCAACTACAGAAAAAATAGGCGAACTGATAATTATAATAGAACATTTATGTTATGTACAAAGCATAGTTTTCAGATTCAATTTGCAGAAATTGTACTCCAGAAAGCAAGTCGACATCACAAGTAAGTTAATAAAACAAATCCAAAAAACCTTCTAGCAAATTTATAATAATGTGATAAACATAATAATTCAAAAACAAAAACAAAAAAATACGTTTTCAAAATAAGGAATAAAAGACTTGCTTATCACAAAGTGAAATAATTAGGATATAATACAAATAAAGTACAAAATTATTTTGTTAGACAAATTTTGATAAAAGCGCTTCTCAAACGAACAATTTTCATTTAAAAAATAAATGAATAATGTTCAATAACTAAATTTAAAAATTATAAATATTTTATTTAATTTTGTGGTTAGTTTGACAAAAACTCTTGCTTTTTAATTTATTATTTATACTTTTATTGTATTATTGTTTTCTGAAATTCAAAATGCTTTTTTCCCCTATAAAAAATATGAATAAGTTAAAAATATATTTAATATAGATATGTGAACATAACCATCATTTAAATCTGAAATTATTAATGCAAGAATATCATTTGATTATATATATATATCATTAAAATCAGTCAACACTTTGACAATCCAAATATCAATAACAACCAATAATATTAATCCCTGTTGTCAAAACAACCTCCTTTTAATATTAAAGGTGAATCTCAACTTTATTTATAATCCAATATATTTATATACATACTAAAGATTACAACTTGATCACAGAGATTGAAATTATTGATACAAAGAAGTTTAAATAAACCTTCTTATTTAAACGGGTAAATATAACTTGATCTAAATGCAGACTAATAAATCGTCAATAATATTACAAACTGTAACCACAATATTCAATTTGTACTCAAAGTATTGCTTAAATAATAAGTGTAATAATGCTCAAGGCTAAATGTGTGTATATATGTGAGAATTTTTTTTATGTAGCCTATTGAGCAAAAACCTGTCAACATTTTCTTAAAGAGAAATAATAAAGAAAATGATAGTCTTGGCTGAAGTTTTAAGAAATTGACAAGTTTTATTTTATCTTCATGTAAAAATAGGTAGGATTCATTTATTGATTTTTATTGAATGTTTAACAGTAGCCAACTTTCCTTACAATAGTGCCATCTAGTGCAAGTTCTAATAATGAATGGATGCAGAAAGGTGAGTAAGCTCTAAATGGAGATTATATTCACAAACTTTCTTGTATCCATTAACTACTAAGGCTTCCACTAGGTGGTGCTACTATAATGAAAGTTTACTTTTTAATAATAGCTTCTATAAGCATAGTAAATGGTGATAATGTGATGTTTTGATGCTTGCATGTTTAGCTGAGCTGAATATGGACCAACTAGAAGACAGTAAAATTCTAAGCTTTTTTCCAGAAATTTCATTTAGCTCAGATTTGAACCCCGAGATAGGCATGAAGACAGAAGTTTTATCTCTATGTTACCAAGTTCTTCAGTTTATTACATATGTTGTGGTAGGAGTATTTCAAACTTTATAAACAATAAACTTAGATTTTAATTTCCATATTTTTATTATCAGTTCAAATAATCAGTTACTTGAAAAGACAATGAAATATATTTCTAAAAATTATTAATCAAATCAAAATATTTTGAAAAATATTAAGATAGAAATTATTTTAAAATTAATATACAAAAAAAAAAACTCATAAATATAAAACTATTTTATGTTACTCTATTTACTAATTGTTTGTTTATTTTTGACAGTGAATCAAAATGATAAACATTCATTTGAAATTTATAAATATTAAAAACATTTATTTAGAAAGTCAATTGATGTTTGAACATAAAATTGGTGGAAAATCAAAGCATGTCCTTAAAATTCACAATATGAATTTTTCCCCAAAATATTATTCAGAAAGTAATCAACAATTCTAATATTACTATCAAAAAAGGTGTGTTTAAAAATGTGTTATTTTATATGAGCATATGAGTCTATTTTAGAATTTTTTTTAAAATGCTCATATCGATATAATTAAACATATATCATTCTTATAAACATAATACATATTTTATTTTTTGTTTATTCAATATTTGTTTAGCACTTTATACAGTATTAATTTTCTGATAACAATGCAAAGTATGTCATAAATAAAAAATAAAAATGCAAACGAAAAGCAGTTATTTGAAAATTCAAACATTTTACCTATCTAAGAATGTATAATACTAATGTTAGGTGTAAAGTGTATATGTTTGCAATGATGCATCAATTCTAATGTTCGTAATTCTTTATTTTTCTTTGCATATACTAACAAATATGTACAATTTCATCCATTGATCAGATTTTTACTCAATAAAATATATTCATTCTTTTATTATAAGTACTGTTAAATTCTGAAGCTAGAAGAGCTTTTTTCCCCATATGCCATAGCATCGGCTGGGAGGTGAACCCACAACCGTCTGCAACCAACTACTTACTTGCAAGGCTGTTGCAATGACCTCTCTCTAACAACGCTTGACAAATTCAATAAAAGGTGTCTATTCTCTTATTATAACTATAGTTAAATGCTTAAGCTGGAATGCATATCAATTACAGTGGTAACAGCTACTATACACATAATAATCTCAAATATTAAATATAAATTTCTGACTATGATTACTTATAATTATATAATTCCAATTAAAAGTGTGATGTTTAAAATGAAAATATTTTTATTTTTATTTTGTTAGCTAATATTATTCAAGGTAATCTTTTTTATAACCAAAGACAATTTAATAAAAAGCAGTTACCAATATGTAAAATTAAGAGCATGCTAATGAGCTCTAAAGAAGCTTTTATTTTTATTTTTTATTTTTTATTATGATAAATGCTACTACAAGAGAAGTTATTCAAATCATCTTTATCTTAGATTGTCCCCATCCCCAGACCAGTTTCGAGTTATGGATCTCTTCAGTGAGAAGTTGGGACACTAGATCAAAAAACCAACTTAAGCTAAGCATTTATCTAAAAGTTAATTGTCAAGCAGATCTGAAACTTTTAGACATCTGCATGTCTTTAAAGTCAGCTCTCCAAGTGAAAAAATCATATGAACCTGAACTTAATTCAGATACTCCATATATTGATAGGCTTATTATTATTATTATTATTATTATTATTATTATTATTATTATTATTATTATTATTATTATTATTATTATTATTATTATTATTATTATTATTATTATTATTATTATTATTATTATTATTATTATTATTATTATTATTATTATTATTATTATTATTATTATTATTATTAATTATTATTATTATTATTATTATTATTATTATTATTATTATTATTATGATGATAATGATGCTGTTGAGGCTTTAGCTAGAGCAAGCATTTAAAATATCTCTATCAAAAACCACACTCAAACCCGAGACCAATGGTTTTATGCTTTGGTACTCCCAGTGTGGTTGAAAGGTAGTTTTAGACATTAGATCTAAAAATATCAACTCAAAGCCAGCATCTAGTGTCTGCAACTACCCTAGCACCACACTGAGGGAATGCCAATACACAAAACCATTGGTCTGGGTTTGGGTATGGTTTCGGATAGAGATATTTTAAATGCTTTCCTCAATAAAAATTTATCACAAAGCCTTGTTGAGCAACTAGCAAAGCTCTTTGTTTATATTTTACAAGCATAAGTAAGAAATGGGGTCATGTGACATATGACTATTTTTATTGTTTAAAAGTTATATTACAATATATACATTAAGTTACCTTGTACTATATGCATTAAAACTAGACCTATGAATAAAGTTGTTCATGTGAATCTTCTTTATAATTAAATAGAATTTAAGAAATTTATCTGTTTTTTGTTTTATATATATATATAATCAATGAACATTGCATATATTCAAAACAGTGATTATTTATAATTATATATATTTAATGAAAAACAATCAAAATTTTAGTTCGTAAATAATCCATCAATTCTTAAATTATTATAAACTAGTTATCAAGAAGTTTATAATTACCTGGAAATTTATAAATTGCTTAACATTATGATACATATTCATTAAGTTTAAAAACAAAGTTATATTCAATTTATGCATTTCAATTAATGCCTAATTAAAACTATTATGAAATATTCTCATTTCAATTTTAGCTAAACAGTATATATATATAAAATTTTATCTGGGTACATGTGTGTATAATTTGTTATATATATATATATATATATATATATATATATATATATATATATATATATATATATATATATATATATATTGTAACGGGATGGGGGTGATGGGAAGTGGAAGGAAAATGGGAGGTTGTACCTGGGGTGATGGAATATTATCACTCCCAAGTAAATTAAATTTAAATATTTACAAATAGTATATATAAGTAATATAGTATTTTATAAGAGCATGAGATTACAGAATCTATGAGAGATCAGCACAACTATATCAGAAGAGCAACTAAAATAACTATACATCAATCATATATTAACCAGCATTATAAAGTAAAGTAATTATGAGTACTATTCAAAATAAATAACCATTCATCATCATTATTGATGGGAATAAAATAAATCAGTACAATGCATCAACAGTCCATCTTATGGCAGGATTTAAACAATAAAAAATATAAATCAACAGTCAACTTTGTGACTGGACTGAAAATGGGTCTTCTGTAGACCAAGCTAACTACTGGGCCTTTGCCAGCTTGGGACAATTGTTTAGCCATTGATTTGGATGCACCACTTAAGTGCTAATCCATTAGAATACACAATAATCAGAAATCTCAGCAATAATGCTGGGATATAAAGACTTGATAATCATCATTGCTCAGGCCACATGTACTGGCCAACTATAAACTTAAATTTTTAATGAGACTAAAATAAAATAAAATATAGTGCATGGGCTTTAAAGAGCATTCTTTTTTGGGCCAATCAGAATGATGATTGATCATTGCTGGATGCCCCAAAAGCACTAATATACATCCCCATTTTAATATTCATCCCATGCACAAATCTAGCTCAGAGAACACAAGTTCCATTACTATATGTGACCAAGAGATGATGCAATACAATTTTTAACAATTGAAACACAAGTTTATTAACAATAATAAAATGGAAATTAAGATCCATAAAAATAAGATAACTCACATATAAACTTTTTGATTTTGATTACAATACAAAATTTCAATTATCACATTGCAATTTACATAATTACTATTCAAAATTCAAATTGTTACATTGATTTACATATGTGTGCACAGAGGCACAATTTCTAATATACAATTATCTATTTCAATTAATAATCAATAATGACAAAAATGATTACAATTTACATATATGTTTTCTTTTAATTTGTTACAATAATATTATATTTTTCATAATTAATTCATTTGGAAAACACATAAATGTTACACATATACATGTGTGTAAATAAAATATATAATTAAAATTTTAATTTCAGTTTATAAGTTCTTTTTTTTATCAAACTAAATAAAGTCAACTTTTGTTTGACAAGTACTTGATTAATTATCAAGGTCACTAAATATAAAATATCTTTTTTTTTCTTTTTAATAAAGGAAATATAAAATCATTTTATGTATCTGTCACTTCAGACCAAAGAAATTATTTAAAATTTCATTATTATCTATATAACTGCTGTTAGATTTCAACTCAAGCAAAAGTTACTTGTTTGTTTTAACTTTAAGTTAATTTATAATTTTAAATGTCATTTTAAGAAATATTAAAATAAAATAACTCACTGTATATACATGTGATGTGTTTATCTGTGGTTCCCTGAGTGTATAGATAAACAGCAGCATAAGTACACCAATTTGTTTAAGCTTTTTCTTGGTAAGCTTGGTTTTTTTGTCCAGTAGAAAAATATAATTTTAGGCTTGTCATCATCAGAAAAAAGTATTCAAGTAATTAATTGGCATACCATGAGCTTCCTTTTGTAGGCCATGAAATTGCCAAGCTGCCTTCTAAACCATATTTAAGCAGCTAGTTGATCCATTTGAAGTGACACTGGCTTCATGAATCAAAACTCTGCAGTAAACTGTAGAGTAGCTACTGGACGGTACTCCCTTAGATTTTCATCAGAGCTCTGTGTGACTCTGATGGCTATTTTGTTCTGTTTTAGGCTATTGATTCAGAAATGATCCAGCTTCAAGTAAATCAAAACTCCTGTGAAGGAAAATAGTAGCAGCTCTAGAATCTACTGTCCTGCCTTCAGCTACTTCAGTTAATAGTAGCTATTCTGCCAATTCTCTACTACAGCCAACAGCAAAGTGCAGCTATCTATTTGGTCAGCTAATTGCTGTCACTTATTCAATTTTTTAGTAGCCAAATTGTTCTGTTCAGCTCTTACAAAAACTACAATCCAGATGATCTAATTTTCTTATCAGCCCTTTTATAGAATCATCTAAGGTGATAAAAATATCTTGATTAAAAACAGAGTTTCTTTATCTCTCTAATCCTTTTGAAAACAAGCTTTAAATTTTTATTAAAGTGTGATATACATGTTTTTACTTAGGAGATTTTTAATAGATAGATATTTTTAATTAATTATAATTTCAAAAATAAGTATGGTGTTTTTAAATTTCAAAATCAGATTAATAATAATAATAATAATAATAATAATAATAATAATAATAATAATAATAATAATAATAATAATAATAATAATAATAATAATAATAATAATAATTATAATAATAATAATAATAATAATAATAATACAATATTTATATTTATTCAGACCTTTTTAAAATATTAATTTCATAATGATATTTTATTTTAAACGTAGAATTATTTAACCCTTTACTTATTATTATTTTATTTTAGGAAATATAAAAAAATGTCTACAAAAATTTATTCTGTGTTTATTTCTACTTTTCCTTTCAACTTTATATATATATATTTGCACACACACTATATTATCATGTGTTATGTAATCCAACTGGTTACAATATATGTATATACCAACATTTTGACCAGGTCACACTGGTCATCAACTGGGTAACAAATGTTATGAAAATAATTATAGAGGTGTTGTAAATACTGATGTACAACAATAATGAATGTTCTATTAATAGAAAATAAAAATAATAATTATGAGAAATTATTTAGATCAAGGATGTTTTAAAATAGAATTCCAAATAGATGGTAATTTGCTTGAACCATCATGTTTGTTGATACAATTTGGCCTTTTAAAGATCTTAATGGCATCACTGATCTGACATTATTAGAAAATGTATATTTGAATAATGTTCTCATTAGAAAAATCAATACTATGATATGTATCTATAGCATGGAGAGATAGTGTTGCTGATGATGCATGTTTTTAACTGAATTAATATGTTCATCTCTGTATAAGCATTGATGCAGCAATTGCTCATCCCTATATAAAAAAGCTTTACAAATGCTATATGAGATGTTATAAATGTTATGGGCTTCAAGAGGTATTGAAACTTTAGAATTGGTTATAATACTATTAATTTGCAGATAAGTGGTATATGCTGTCTTTACATTGTAATGTTTTAGAATATGTTCAATATTATCTGTAGTTCTTTTTGCACAAGGAATACAATTTCTAATAATTGTTTCTTTTTTGCTTCTTATTTTTATTGTTTAGGGCTTGAATTAAGATTCTATGTATTATTTCATTATTATATTTATTAACTAATAAGACATTGCTTATATAATTTATTTCATCTTCTAGATTTGATTTTTTTGATAGCTCTAGTGAAAAAAGGTATTGCTACATAAAAGATTTGAGCTCAATGATGATATGATGAATATTTTAGATAACTATTGTTGTACATCGATTTTTTGGAAAAAATAAAATATACTTTTTCTTGGTGAGGAGTACATTTAAAAAAGAAAGTTTTCTATCAGTTTATGTTTCCATTGTAAATGTAATATTATAATGTATATTGTTTATATGGGTAAAAAATATATAATTTATCCTTATCATATTGCCAGATGATAAATATATGATCTATATAACTGAGCCAAACAAGAGGTTTTAAAAGTGATGACTCTAAAGCACAAATGTCTATATATTTCATAAATAAATCAGCTATTACCCCTGAGATTGGTGAGTCCATCACAGTACCAAGCACCTGCTTATAACATTGTCTATTATACATAAAATAAGTATTTGAAAGGCACGGTTTAATTCATTTAATATATTCTTGCAAATTGCACCATTTAAAATTGATATTTAAGGCATCATCAACTAGAACATATTTGTAAATAAAAAAGTAATATCAAAACTGACTATTTTTAATATATATATATATATATATATATCAGTCAGAATCCTCTCTACCCCTATCTGCCTTATCAGGATGGCCTCAGACTATTTGAACCTAGAAAAATTTATAAAAAAACAGACATGTATGAGATAAGTTCAACTGTTATTTGACTGCTATCCTTAGTTTCACACTCATGGACAAACTGAACTTTAAATGTAAAATATCAATTTTAGAAAATACAAATTGATTTCAAATAAAATTAATAATGACAATAAAACAATTCACAGCCAGAACTAATTAAGATGACACATTTCTTATGCATGTACAATATTAAAACAAATTTGAGGATTTAAATATTTAACATCCATATAACACATATACAGGCTAAAACAATTAAATTGCTAAGATTTTAGTTGTAATTACTGGACTTATATGTTAATAATAATGACTATCTAAAATGAGAAAGGAAATTAATTTTTACATGTCAATATATATTTTTTTAGAAAAAATCAGTTTTATATTTGTAAAATATAATGTAATTTGTTCAAAAGTTGTTAATATCTAGTCAAATTATTAAATATTTATTTCTTAGAAAATATGTGATATTTACATGTAATTTCTTGAACAAAATTAATCTATGAAAATTATACATAATGTCAAACAAGAAATGGATTATCTTAAAACACTATTGGTTTTACTATTTTTAATGGATAGTTGTTTTAATAACTGTTTATTACAGTCATGATTTAACAAAATTTAATATAAATATAAACATTCCCTTTAATTTTTTTATGGAATACATTTTTTTACTCTGAAAAACATTTGCTATTATTTATTAGAAAAATATTTTTTTATATTTAAAAATAATTAACAACAATCAACATTTTTGTTATTAACAATCTCCCTGTAGTCAAGGCAACCTCCTTTAACAATGAAATGGTATTATTGAGCCATCATCCTATTTTACCTAATATTTTCCATAGTAGTATCTTTTTTCCTAATTCAAACCCATCCCAGATCACATACATAAGCTTCTAAAAATTAATTTTATATGTAATAGCATATATTTATGTATATGTGTTTGTATAGGTGCACACATTTAATACCCATATTAATGTTCATATGTGTATAATGCATACACATTTATAAATTTAAAATTAATAAAATGGTATAATTTAAATTAAGTTGTGTGAACATCCATTATATGTGTGCAATTACCTACATAAATATGTGAAGGAAGGCATAATGCAATAGATTTAATATCATTTCAACCCTTTTAAATTAATAAATTTTAAATTATTACCGGTTACAAACTCTTTATTTAAATGCATTCATATATGAAATTCAATTTCTGTTGTAGTCCCACATACCTATATAATAAAATGTTTACAAACTGAAACTTTTTAAAAAAAAGTTAGCAGTTTTTAAAAAAAGTTGTAATTCTTAGAAAACCATTAAACAAAGTTGGAATCAAAATTTTAATATCTTTTAAAAATAAAAACTAAGAATATGGAGTGACCTGTTTGACTGTTATTGTTTTAGCCAAGAAATGGCCAAAGGTTTCATTTTGATGTATTTTAAATTACTTTTGAAAACTTTGTAAAAGATTGTAAACAGGACACTCGAATTACCAATTTTTCTGGTATAAATAACTTTAAATTTTCAGTAGGGGGGTTCACTTTTTTCATTTTTATAATATTTGGCATGTAATTGCTGCCGGTCATCTATGGCTGACTGGAAAATGGAGTTTGATGGTTAAGGGTTTATCTTTGTCAGCTCTCTTTTTGAAAGATCAGTCTGTGGAAATGAAAGTAACAAGGAGACCAGTTAAACTACTGAGGAGTCATGAGAAATGGATCAGCCCAGCCAAGAATGATGGTGATCAGCTACAGATGTCTCAACAATTAAGATGCAGTAACAAACTTTTCCTGCAGAATTCTTTAAAAATATTTCTAATAAATTATCTAAAAGTTAAGCTAGCTACTAATCAGTAAGATGCACAAACATTTAAATTTAAACTGTAAAATGTTTTAAATAAATTAAAAACTGATTTAAACTGTAAAATATCATTTAAAATTATGCTAAAATTAATATCTGTAAACTTGCCCATTGATTTTTAAAATTCTAAATGCTTGTTAATAATAACTTATTCACTTATTATTCTATAAGTTTTAACTTGTGGTCATGACTTCTTATTTGTTTTATATATATTTATTTATAATTTATGTTATGCCCAATTCAGAATGAAGATTAATTCTATGAATAAATTTGGAGGGGAGAAATTATTAGAGGCTCTCTCATAATTAAGTAATGTTGCTCTTTAGCACCCACACTCAAACCTTCATTCTAAAATACCTAAATATATTTAATAAGCTGTTATGTTTAGCTTATTGTTGTTGTTGTTAGAGTTAGTTTTGCAAGTAATAAATTAATTAGTTAATAAATGCACAAATGAGTTATAAAGCATATTACACATATTGTTTAAGTCTCAGATGTGCTTTATCTCTGTTTTAATTACATTATAAACTGTTCAGATTTACTAATAAATAGATTACTTTAAGTATTCCTTTTAGCATGTTTTAAGAATGCTAATTATGAACTGGCATATGGTAGTTTTGCATAACAAAATATTAAAATTTTGTGAACTTTTAGTTATTAATTAATATTACGTTTAACATGGCAAATATGTCTTTATGAAGCACATACATGCATTTATGCCTTGCTGTATGTTTTATATGAATGGGCTTCTCATTTTAATGGCCACCTCATCTACTTAGTTTGGACAGCTCTTCATTAGAACTGGAACATTTAGTGTCCAGAAGGTTTATAAGCTGCTCCAATCACTGAACTATATGTTCAATTTACTCACAGCAAGTCTTACAGTCCATGGGAACCAAGTACTTGCTTCTGAATTCCCTGGTATCTACACATTCGAGATGCACACATTTCTAGTAATATATGTAACACCATAGTATCTGAAGTCATTCTGCAATGCACCAATTCATCCCTCCATAATGTATTGTAATATTTCAGCATTGATCTGAATAGGTAATCTGGTTTGTGCATATATAATCTGCATAGAGAGCCTATTGCAGCTAGTTTAAGTGTTATTAAATGACTTTTATTAAATGTTATGACAATAAATCATTTTTGTACCGACATAACCATCACAAACCTAATAGGTCAGGTGTAGTAAAATTACGGCATGATTAGAAACTGTAGATTATTACAATTGTAATAAACTCATTTGAAACATAGTGCATCAGATGAGATACTGTGTTCAAACTCACTAATCATTGTTTACACCTGTGTGTCCTTCAATGCACTCTTGTTTATTTAATTTATATTTATTAATTAAAATATATTAAATTATAACCATTGTGTTGTGTATCATTCGTAATCCATTCCAAATCTTAGCTAAAATGCTTAATATTGATATTAATTATTGATATATGCATTATCTAGCCAGCCATTGATGTGTGTGTTTATTTAAAGTATAGTAATTTAGTTAATATTTCCTGAGTCTCTTGCCTCACCCTTTGCTACTTCTGGCATGTGAACTAAGAAATTCTGAGTGTAGGCTCATATATGTCATTCATAGTGTAATTAGTCCTGAAGTGTTTGTGAATGAGCTGACATGCAATCAGATTTGAGGTCTCAACCCCTATCTAGATCAGCTTTGGTATAATTTGTGAGGACTCTGGATTTTGCTGCATAAATTTACAAATATGACTGTTACAACTACAAATGAAGTATGACTTTCATTTATGGTTTTATGTTTATATAGACACTAAAGATTGCAACTTGAACAAGGAGTCAAGACATTAGTGATAGGCTTTATTGTCTTAGTTAAAAATAACTTTATTTGTATATATCTTTTAATAAAATTTGTTTCAAAGACAAGGGCTTGATTGAGAAAAAAATTATTTTATTTAAAAACAGTTATATAATAAAATAATAATAAATTTAATTGGTAAAGTAACTCATTATATTTTGTTACAAAAAGTCATTATCAAATACAATATTGGAATGAAAAAATTTGGACCAGTAGATTTGCTAGTGGTATAATCTGATATGTGAAAATACTAAAATAGTAATTAAAGCTCAATATGTTTCAATGTTATGAAAATGTTTAAGCAGGCAATTAGAGGTTAATGATACCAGGTGCATTATTGTATCTTAAATACATATTTATTTAGATTAGTTAACCCACCTAGACATGATATGAAAAAATCATTTTTTTCAATTATTATAAATCATATAAATTATTTTTGCATATATATAATGTGCCAAGGCCAATTTGGCACATGTATATAAAATAATTTTGTCTAAAAAAAATTATTAAAATAAAAAAAAATATTTCGTAAAAAAGTTTGAAATAAAAGATTAAAAGTGGGAAGGGGTTTTTCTTAAAGTCGAACTAAAAGTGTTATAAAAGAAAGTAAAGTTTTTCTTAATTAGTACTCGTAAAAATAAGTAGTTCAAAATTTTAAAAAAATATAAATCTCTTTTCATTCAAGCTTATTATAATAAATTATATATGTGCGTGTGAGTGTAAACAAATGTATGCGTGTTAGAATAATATTAATATATATATATATGTAAACAAAGTTAAAAAAGAAATTATATTTGGAAAACACAGCGATGGCTATTAAGTTAAATAAAGATTTAAAAAAAACACACCAGTGGTGGGCTACTAATTAAAGATATAAAAAACAATATGTTTATGAAAGCTACTACTAATTAAACAGTCATCAAAAACACGTCATAGGATTAATTACCAATGGAATTCGACAACAGATTTTTGCCGGACAACATAGCGCAGGTATAAATAGACTTTTTTTTTATCGGACGATTACTTGAGTCAGTTTTTTTCAGTCTAGTTTGCAGTGTCAGTCTTGTTTCAGTTGAGAGAACAGTGCATTTCTATTATGTATTCAGAAACAAAAATGCATTGTTGAGCAGCTTTTGGAAATAGACGCTTGTGCTTCAGCCTTTTTAGTCCAACAAGTTCATCCAAACCTGCCTGTGAAATAATGTCTGCATAACAACTCAGAAATCCTCCGTCAAATGTTCAACTGTCTTCAAGAATAAGACCAATGGATTCGCATAAAATCTCTTCAAGGAAATGTCCAAATCTAACTGGTTAGATATAATCCATCAGAAGCAGCAGAAGCAGCCAACAAGCAATATACACATTCCAAAAATCCTAGGTAAACATTTATTTATTATCATTTATATTTAGTAGCCACCACTGTAATTCATCAATCCTACCGAGTAAAGTAATTTGAACTCTTAAGCATGCAAAAAATGAACTATTGATATGTGTGTGGTGTATGTGAGATAATTTAACAATGTCACATATTATTTATGCTTTTCAACAGATATAATTATAATGTGTTACTTTAAAAATATGCGTGTGTTAAATCAGATTTATAAAGATGTTTAAATTTAGTCATTTCAAACTTAAACTTTATTTGTTGGTCAATTCTTTTTACCAACCTTTTTATTAATTCTTTCCACCACTAATTTTATATAATTTTGTTATTGAATTAAAATTAGACTGAGCTAGTTTTAGGGAATGTTTCAAGCACTGGATTATGAGCCTACTGCCCGAATATGTTAGTCCTTAGACTATCTGGTGCCCTGGGTGTTACCCTGAAACAAATAAAGTATTTGGATAGTAGGGGTTTGAATCTAGCAGCCAAGATGGGCCATTGTTGATAGTTAAAGCTATAAATAAGAACTTCCATTTTGCTCAAATGTGCCGGTTCATCCACATAACATTTATAAAATTATAAATGTATTAGGAAGGAGTTTGAAACTGGCCAAACCTTATATATACATATAAGTAAGTGGTTTCAGCGGTTTGACCCGGTACAATATATATAGTTGGAATATTTTATATATGCATGACAATATTTTGGCTATTAGCTGAGATATAAGATGTTATTGTAATTGGCAAATTATCAATTATAAATTTTAGCAATATAAGGCTTAATATATTTTAGATTTAATAGTTATTCTGGTTTAAAATTAGTAATGTTAGATTTGAAACAATTGATGGTAGTAGTTAACATGAAACTAATTAGTTATTATTATATTGTCAAAGTCATCTATAGTTGTTATAAGTTATGTAAGTAATAAGTTAAAAGACAGTGCTTAAATGTTTTCATGAAAAGTATTAAAAGGTATATTACTGTGACATATTAGTTACACGCTTCTTTGTAAATAGTGTACATCTGCCATGAAAAGCTTTATATTATATATATATATATTATAACGATCCAAATGAAAGTGAAGATCGCATCGCACCGCACCGCACTACCAAAGGGCGCCATCTAGGCATTTGAGCCTAGAAAAATTTATAAAGTAGGCAGATACGCGCTGTTAGGATTTCACTTTATTTACATATTTAGATTGTTAGCCCATTGTCACTAGCTCAGCGGAGACGCCAAGATAAAAATCTATAAATTTTATATCTTAAATATAAAAGAATAAAATAATAAAAGCCACTGCCAGAAATTAACACAGAAAAATATTTATTTACGCACATATAAAATCATTCTAAATTCGAGGAATAAGTTTAACATTTAGATTTTTATCTTAATTTTTAATTTTACATTTAAAATAGCTTGCTATAATGTTTAAGATTTTATTTAGAGGGTCGAGTATGAATGAGCTACATAGGTCTGCATTTGAAAGGAAAATATTCTTCCCTGATTTAACCTTAGGCAACAAATTTCGCAATCAACTGGCACCAATCCATCTGATACATTCATGTATTCAATGTAGCATGATACGACAACACAAAATACTATATTGTCAGGAATGTACATCTGAACAATAAGTAGAAATAGAGAAGACATTGACTCTCCACCAACAGGAATGTGACATCTGTGGGCAAGTAGATCAATAAACTAAAAACTCCATAGGAATGGACTGCGGTCTTCTGCCGACTTACAAACCCATCCATAGGCAAACCAGAGGGTGTGTGGTGTATATCTATAATCCTGCCCGTAGCGGATCTCATACTACATTTACTAATTACACAAATATATCCAATCCATTGAACCAATTCAACTACGAAATGAATAACCTAAGATTACCCTCCCTTAATACAACTTTACAAAACTATATAGCCATTCGCGCCCGACTTAATTTTAACATTTATATACGTTCGCACAGATTTATTTAAAAATGTTGGGTATAGACCGATTACACAGATTCCATGGTCAAAAACATTTCAAAATAAATATAAACGATCAAAATACAAAATTATTGATACCGACAATCGCAGAGGGATCTCTTATAAGTAACCCAATAGTATTCACCATAAGATACTTGCATTGTCACCAATAACTTAAAAGACATCCGAATAAATACATTTTAGATACTCAACGTAAGGTATCATTATTTATCGAATGTCTATATATTTTGATCAAATATGAAAACCAAAATCTAATTAACCGCAAACGAATCCATGCAAGCATCTATAGACAACTTAAATGTAATGCATTTAATAATTTCTACAATAAAATATTACTACACATAAAAAATATAGAAGGGAAATGATTCTTTTAACAATCGGGAAAGATATAAAATTAACTATTATTAATTTGATTTAAAACTTACAAAAAGTCAGATAAGAGTCCATTTTAAATAAGTCGGCTTGTTTATTAATTTGTTCAACTTGATGAAAGTTCTTGATTGATTTTAAGAATTGTTCCTTTCCTATAGCTTACGGTAGCAGGACTCCCAGTTCCTGGTGTCAATGTCCACGGAGTCTTTAATTGAAAGATCGATCTAATGTTCAGGAGGTGGCATTTGCTGGTTCATGGTATCAGTCATTTCATTTCAGAGATAAGTGGGAGAGAACGATAAAGTGCGTCTTTATCGCTCGTCTCCCCAACCATGTTGAAAAAAAGCTCTTCAACTCAATATTTTTTTCTTTTTATATCATCCACAAGGATTCACTGAACAAAACATCACTAATCTTCTGGTGTTTCAGTTACGGTCCATGCTGAATTTCTGGTGTTTGCATTGGTCATTTAATTTCTTTGTACTCTCTTATCTAACTTTTCATCTGACTTTTTAATTAAACAGCTTTTAGATAATTAATAAACAATCATTTCCATTTATAGATTACAGGAATTAATTAATACCTGTTTTTATTTTAACTTACGTTATTTTTTTATTAAAATATTTTTATATTTCAATCTTGTATTTTTTTATTTAAAAAAATACGTTCAAATACTTTTTTTTTTCTTTATGAAAAAAAAAATACTTTTAAAGTTTAGCATCTGTGCGAATGTATATACGTATAATAAACATTTTTAATTTTAGCGTTTAGTTTTTTACTCTTTTTTTTAATATATTTATTTTTATTTGCGAACTTTGTTTTTCTTTTAAAGTAATGTAACAACATATTTATATATCGTTACTATATATATATATATAAGTTAACTTGAAATGCTTTTTTTAATATTCAGATCTCTTCACTAACTTGAAATTTGATATGATGTGTTCATATCAGAAGTAACACAGCTGAGTCATGGTCCATAGAGCAGAGTTCCAGGGTTACCAATTCGCTCATTGCATTCAGTCATGCTTGAGTTGGCAAAAGTCTTGACAAAATAATATAAATCAATATTCTCATAGACAGCAATTACTAAATAGACCAACCATAAGTAGTAATATAAGATAAAAAAACAGCTTTCAAAAAATCCTTTGTAATGTGATGTGATGTGTTATACTGTGACTTCTCCTTAAACTGAGTCAGGAATTTCTCAACAACTATGCCCAGAAAAACCTGTTAGCCACTTTATCTTTCATTTACCCTAAGTTTTCCCACAATCTGCTCCATCTTAATAGTGCCCATTACTTAACATACTTTCTATTTTTTTGAATAATAAAGATTATAAAAGTTTTTTTTTTTTATTTCAGCTTTATTCTAAAGTCAAAGTGAATACAGCCTATTGTGTGATAAATATTGCATTTTTACTTTAGAGTAGATTTAGATTTGTTACCTGAAATAAAAAAAATCTTATGATTGGAATCAGCAGGAACTTCAGGTTTAAATCACCCTGGATTGAATCCTGTTTGTTGATAAGGCATGGGAATGTGTTACAGCCAGACCATATGCTTCCTACTTTAATGCCATAAAAAAAATATGTCTTAACGATATGACATTAAGAATGACCAAACACTTCAGTTTCCTAAGATATCTACCTACTTGTATACAATATATATATATATATGTATTACTTAATTAAAAATAAAAGATGTACTTTATTTAAGAAAACAATGATAAACTGAAGTTTCAGTGTTTTTTTTTTTTATATTCAGTATCTATGCAAGTCGCTCTACCACATTTAATTTAAAATATGATTAGTTACAAAATTTTAAATTTGTAAAGCAAATTTTTAATCTTTATTCATTTTTATCTAAAAAATGATTTTTTTTTAAATTTCAATTTAATTTAATTACTATTTTTTTAAAAAAAAAAATCAATGTAACTGAATTTCAAAATTTAAATTTTATATAGTTCACATATATATATAAATCTATTTTTTTTCTATTTAAATAATATATATATATATGTAATAGTTAACAACAGTAATTACGCAAACATCAAATAATGGCTAGTTGTAGAAAGAACTAACCAAGCTGGGTTCGAAGTTGTCAGTATTCATTTCCTTCACTATATTTCTCTCACTTTAGATGATTACTATCAGTTAAATGATGATTATGAACAAGTATAAATAAAACAATTGATGCCTGTTATGAGTAACGTATTTTATGGATAGTATATATTCAAAAAAATTTCAAATTTTTATTAGCTCAAAATCAGTTATGTGACTACAATATACCCATATGTAATACATTTTCATCTTTCATGCATTTTGTAAGCCACTTTGATAATCATTGTTCATCATGGAGGTAAAAACTTATAGTGGATTTTTATCTTTAAATTCATTGTTGATTATTTATATGTATCCTAAATGCAAACGATTTGATTGTAGAGGTTGGATTTATTCCCAATCAAATATCCATCTCTAATCTTCCACACCTCATCTAAACCCATTTCATACAGGATAGGGAATTTCCATTTATGTTACTATTCACACAACTACAGATGTGTGTGTGTAGTTAGTTGTGGTGAAATAAAACATTTAACCCATATTTTAAATTTACATCACACCCCTATATTTATATATCTAGGGATTTAAATAAAATATTTTCGATATGTTTTTATGCAATAAATAAATGAAAGATTATTATTATAAATAATTTGAAAAGGATTTTATTTGATTTAACACTAAATATTCCCATGCTAGAAGATAGAACATGCATTAAAAGCATGTCTAGAAATAATAAACCAATTCGATTAAAATCTGCGGCTATAGTTAATCCCAACACGTTTCACAAATATGTCAACTATCATTTGTACAATATTTTACTATATACATATATACATGACACCATATGTGAAATAAATAAATAAATGATCTCTAATAAACATATTTCGTACAGAACCAGCACTCATCAGTTGGTTCAGATCACTATCTCCCACAATTATATGCAATCAGTGCTCAGTTGATATTAATGGACAAATCTTCTACAATCCCCAACCCTTTAGCTCATCCAGTTCATTGAAAATCTGAAGATGAAATGCTGAACACCCTTCTTGATGTCAATATTATTGACATACCCATGTTAATCTTAAATCAATATGATTCCTTACACATATGATCTTAATATATATTTTTAATTATACAGAATAGGGGTGATCAGAATACAGGCTGAATATGTAATATTTTAATATATGTATATTGTCTATACTAGACTTAATGTAAATATAAAGGATTTGAACTCAGATTTTCAAGTTCCCTACATTTATCCAATCCATCTATACAACCAATACACATGACCATACATACATATATTTACATATTACATTTTCAGTTTGTATTCTTCCCAACTTTTTTCTATGTAATTAAATTGATATATGTGAGATCCAATGTGTAAGGGATCAGATTGAATTACAGTCAACATGTATATGGCAATAATGTTGGCATCAAAAAGTGCTTTGAATATTTCATCCTCAGATTTTTAATGGAATGGATGACTGAAGAGTTGGAGAGCGGAGAAGATTGAAGCTTGTGCATTAAAGTTTGAAGATTTGCTAACTTAATATAAACTGAGAACTGATTGTATATATGTGTGGATGTTGGTGATTTGGACGAGAGCTGGTTCATTATGAAACATGTATATTGGAGCTCATTTATCTTTTTTACATGTATGAGGTCACGTGTATGAGTTGAATAAGATGGCTTGGATAGACCTAGAGAATTTGAAAGGCTGAGTTCAAGTCCCTTCCAATTAAGTCTAGCATAGACAATATACAAGTATATATATATATTTACATTGGCCAGTATGAGTTATAATACTATTTTAACAATAATTACACATATTTTTACATTAAAACTAATCAACAGTATATTTTAATATAATTGTGTTTAAATATTGTTTACTTCACTATCTTATCGTACCAATTCACAAACATACAGATTATACACTGTGTATATACAATTCTTAAGAGAGCTCATATTGCTTATTTTTTATGCTTTAGTCTTGACTTTAAACCAGGATAAAATTTTCACTTTTGTTTTTTCATTAAATTTGAAAAAATAGAATTATTATTTCAGAAAGTTAACTTGTAGTGAGTATATCTGTCCTTGTTTACCTATTATTTGTACAGCAAGAGTTAATTATTGAAAAGTGTTAGGTAAAAAGCAAAGAATATCATCGGATTGTTATTAACTTCTCATCATTTCTTTTCAGATAAGACAGAAAAAATCATTGCTTTAATAATAGCTTTTCTAAAATAGTTTTAATAAGACGTTCTATTTATTAAGAAATAATATAAATACTCGATACAAAGAACTTTGCAATAACAATTTAAATGAAGAATTTAAATCTTTATAACAAAAATCTTTTATGACTCTATTTATAAACGTGTGTATGTTTGTTTATGATAAACAAAATCAAACTTTTATTATAGTAGTAAGCTTTAATAATCTGTAATTACCAGGTGATAAATCATTTCAATCCCCCTATCCAAACGTCTCTAAGAGAAATAAAAATATTGAGATAAAAACTGCTTCTAATAATACAATTATAGTTGTAATAACGACCACAAACTTCACTTCTATAAAGCTAATGTTAGCTAACTGTTACTATAGTCAACTAGCACATTTAATTACAAGTTAGAGAATCAAGTTTTATGTTATATGCATATGTAATAATTAACAGTTGTTTAAAAGAATAAAATAAGCAAGCAGAAGACAAAGTTTTTTTGCACACCCATTTTCATCCTTCAATAAGTGAAATAGAAATTAAAATGAAAAAAAAAAGTGTACTTATAAATATGGAAAATTTCCTTGATTACATTCTTTCTGTAACTCTGTTAATAAATCTTTTTTTTTTCCATCAAGATCCTACTAATCATTTTTCAATAAAGTATTATATGGCTAATAAATATCATTGCGAAGGTGAGCATATCAATAAGTTTTGCACGCATTGAATGTTAATTACACACACACACACACACACACACATATATATATATATATATACTGCTTTGATGTATATATATATTCTAATATTCTCAGGGATAAATTAATTCATAGTATTATTCTTTCCAGGAGTTTTCCGTGTAATAAATATATAATAGCTAAATAGCTGACATTTCAGTATAATAACAAGTACTTTCCTCAGAGCTTCTTTCTGAAATCATAAAAATGTGTGTGGTGACATTTAAAATTGTTATTTTTTCTTTTATTTCCCCCTCATTCTTCAATTCTATTGGTTGAGAAGTCTTAAAAAAATATTTTATCTTCCATTTAAAAAATTAATGAAGTATGCCCCAACCCTAAACATAAAATTTCTTTGTAGTCTCATGACATATATAAAATTTCATGTGGAGTTAACTTGCATACATTGATCAGGAAAATAGGAGCACAAATATAAAAAATGAAAAATACATTTTAGCAGTTACAGAAAAATCTAATTCATCAGCCATTTGTTCACACGTTAAATTAACGAACCATGACATCAATTTTCATAAAGCACATATTCTGACAAAATTTGACCAATATGACCTGAGACTGCTCAAGGAAGCTATAGAGATTTCTAAAAGGACTAATATCATATAAGAAACGTGTGAATTAAAGAAAACTATTGAAAGCTAAAATATTTTTAAAAAATTCTCAACCAACAGAATTTAAGAATGAGGTGAAAATAACAAGGAAAAAAAAACATTTTAAATCTCACCACACACCTATGATTTGAGAAAGAGAAATCTTTCAGGAATATACTTGTTATTGAATTGAAATATCATCTATTTATATATTATATTTTTATTACATAGAAGCTCCTGGACATAATATATATATATATATATATATATATATATATATATATATATATATATATATATATATATATATATATATATATATTTCAGATTAACCCTTAAACCACTAATTATATTATTGGTTGTATGAGGTAAAAATCAAATCTTTTAATTTGCCAACTCACAAACTGAAGACAAAGCCTATTGTTAAAACATATTCACCTATAATATTAAATTCAAATCAGATACGTTTATAAAAAGTATATTACTAATTTTTCAGGTTATGAAAGATAATGAAAGTTCTTTCAAAAATAAATTGCTATTTATTTATTATAAAATATATTCAATTTCGGCAAATATAAAGTGAATGTCTAAATAAAAAAGTGCTGATGCAAACGCTTTTTTTCAACTTTATGTTATCGAAAAGTAAAGATTTCTTTTTGCTAAATCTTAAATATTTTTACTAAAATCTTCAATATTTTTTGAAAATAATTTTGTTTTTTTGGTATATTTTTTAAAAAACTAGTTTAATTTCTCAAATTATATTTTTTTAATACTTAAATTGCATTCGAAATGAAAATCTCAGTGTTTTTCTTTATTTTCTTTGATCAGGCAGTTTCTTTGTTCTTTCCAGCCAATCAGAATGTCTTTTTCGGCTAAGAGCTGGCTGACAACCAATCACTGACAAGGTTCTTTCTTTGTTTAGTTTAAAATGTGGTTTTTTTGATTTTTTACTTGTAAAATAATTTGGAAGAGGGCACCATCTTACAGAACTTTTAAAAACCTAATCAATACCTGTCAAACGAATATTTTAGCATAAGAACTAGCAGAATTAGAGTGATTTCAGATGTCGACGAGATGCCTCATAAGAGGCAGTTGAAGAATTAATGATCAAGGTATTTAAAAAAAAATAAAGAAGTTTGTTGATCTTGTTTGATTTTTCTTGTGCTTGATTGATAGATAATGGAAGATCTTGGAAATATAGATTTAAATTTATCACCATGGCAACCTAAAGCTTTTAAATAGAATTGTTTACTATTGATTCTAGCTTTAAAATAATAAATTCGCTATAATCAAACCTAAGAAAAACATATGGGTAAATAAATAAATTTTGAAAACAATTCAGTACAATATAAGTTTACTTAAATAGGATCGATATTATCTTACATATTTCATGTATATTAATGCAGTCACCATAGTAACATTATTACATATAAATCAATGTTTTTGTGTTATGTATATTTGTTTATAAATTAATTTTAAAAAAATATTATTATTATAAAAATATATATGTGTAAATTATTTGTGTTTATAAAGTGAATAAAGATTGTTATATCAATTTTGTAATTTGGATTACAAATAATAGGAAAAACATAATCGAATTTGGATTTAATTTCCATGTATCTTTTCTCCAAACTTACATTACAAACCACACAAAAACTGTTGTAAAAAAATTGTTTGGCATTGAGATTTATTTGAGTAGTATTCAGTGGTTGTTATGATACCAGAATGTCAGAAAGAGAACACATAAATAGAAGCCAACAGACTATAAAAGAAGCTATCATCTTTTTGTGATTTCCACAGATGGATGTATTTTTTAGGTTCTTACAAATAAAAGTTTTTCAATATTTTTTTAAACTGTTAAACCATAAAACATGAAAAAATAAACTTCAATTATCTGCCCGTTCAATCATTTGAAGGGCAGTTGTGAAGGATTTCCAAAGGGTAATGGCAGCAAAATGTAAAAAAAAAAAAACCTATATTAAAAAAAATGCTTTATATAAAAATCGGCTATTTTAGTTGTAAAAACAAAGATATTTTTGGTTTAAAGTTTGGTGTATAACCACCGTTGAAATTGGATAAATATCATGTCACGAGCTAAGGAACACAGGATCAACTGGAATAATTTGCATCATAAAAAAAAAGGCTAATTAAATTGTACTCTCCTCTTTGGAAAGAAAAAGGACTGTTAGTGAAGCATTATAAACTTTGACTTATCTTTTCTGAGAAATAAACTTCTATTTGCGTCATAGAAACTGAGGATAAGTAAATTGCAATGGACAAATAAATAGAGAAAATGGACAAACTATTACATATGGTATGATTTATATATATATATATATAAATGTGCGGTATTAATTTTTTTACATGTATTTAAAAAGGATTATTTGTATTTTATTTAAATTATCTTTAAGAGTAATAGAATTTATTGAATAAAAATGATTGGAGAGATTCCTTGTTAATCATTTGAACTTTTTGTCTAAATATATATATATATATATATATATATAGACAAAAAGTTCAAATGATTAACAATATATATATATATATTAACACAATTCGATGTTGTTGTTGTTTTTTTTTTTTTAGTATATGATTTGATGCTTGCATGTATAAAATTTAGTTAAAACATCGAATAGACAAGAGATTCAAATATATCATATTATTTTATATTCATGTATCGGTTATTATTTTGATAAACAAATAGACTTCAATCCCCTCCTATTTCATATCTTTGGTATCTGTTATATATAAAAAATTTTAGTAAGATATCCAAAAGTCTCTCCATTCATTCATTCATTTTTCTATGTCATTATTGTTTCCGCAACACATGTAGAGATACACATAGTAATTTTATCATTTTTATTTATTCAAACAATCTGAAATATAAATTAATTTCTATGTATTTTGTTATTAATCTTGCCAATTTTCTTTCATATAATCAAATAAATTGAGTGATTCAAATTTTAAGACTCCCTTAATTTTTTTATTATTATTATTTGGATTGAATAAGATGACTTAGATATTTAAATGACAAGGTTCAAACTCAGCTTGGTAAGTGACCTAAATATAAGATATGGTGTGTTTTGCATATTAGTATTTTATTTTATTCCCATATGAATTTTATATTTATATTTGCATTCGAATATTATATATATTATCATTTATCTTAGTTAATATTACAAAGTCAATCATTTCTATGTTTGTTTGATTCTGTCATAAAAATCTAAATAGATCATGCTTTATCATTGGTTCAGAACCAGTCAGAAATTTTTAAAATTTCTCTAGAATAAAGAGTACAAACTTTGTTGAATAGTTTACTAAAATATTTTCTTTAAATTGGGATAAATCTAAATTATAATCATATATTTTAATTATTGTCAACCAATTTCATATTCATTTATTTGAAGGTTTAAATAGATGATATTTATTATTATAGGTCGATGGACATCCAATGGACACTTAACATATCTTTTATATAATATGATTGGACATTATAAAGATAGAAAATAGCTAATAAGTCTTTGTGGAGTATTCTATCTTAACACATAAACGAAGCAATAATTAAGTATTACTTTATTGGAAGATATGAATAAATTATTTATATATTATTTTATAGCTTCTTAGTAAACTAGACATAGATTAATTTGTTTAAAACATTTAAATGAGTGCATAAATTTTCAAAGTGTTTATAAAATGATATTAAAACCAGTTGATGTCAATAGAAAATTATTAATTAAAGATTAGAGTAGAAAGAATTGTGTATCGCTTATTGACAGGAATGTTTATACTTTCTATTAAAAGTTTATTAAACTAGATATGTATTTGAGTCAAGTATTATTTTGTTTGGATATTTAAATAGTGTCTATATGTAAAAATGTTTTGTAAAATACAATTATAGGTACTTAGAAGCTTATCCATTAAGATAAAATGCAGCATCTTTAAATAATGATGTAGATTTAAATTACTACAATAGTAATAGGCTAATAAAATATATATTGGAATCTGCTTTAGTTATTAATTGGATTTGATTTTCATTAGATTGATAATCAAGTAGTTAACCTAATCATATATTATTGTCTAGGGCAATAGTAGATGGTTTGACTGCTCATTGCAGTTCACATTGTAATTGTGATGGATTTGTTGATGTCTGGAGCAGATAATCTCATTATTCTTTTGTTTCACATATAGCTTAGACAAATTAGACTTTAAGAGAGATTATTTGTGCTTTGTGATGGTTTATTATATAACAGCGACCTGATTGAGTTAGACTAGATTAATTTAAATTAGATTTTAGATTTTTCATAAGATCAGATTAATCATTCTACCCATCACCCAGCATTGATCAAATTCCATCAGTTACAATATATATATATATATATATATATATATATATATATATATGTCCACAAAAATTTGCATTTTTATATATCATATATATATATTGATATTGGCACACATAATTTTATCTAAAAAAAATATTAAAATAACCTTTCATAAAAAAAAATGTAAACTTAAATGTTGCAGAGTTTATTACAGTTTGTTTTCGAAAAGAATAAGAATCAAATAGTTTTCTATCATTAGTTTTTGAAATAAAAGCTGCAATTAATTAATCAGAAGGAAAGAGGGGTGTTTCATTAGAAAAAGTTAAACTAAAGGTTTTATAAAAAGGAAGTAAAAAGTTTTCTTATTAGTATTTGTAAAAATAAATAATTTAACGTTTAAAAAATATAAATCTCTTTTCATTCAAGCTTATTATAATAAATTATATATGTGTGTGCAAGTGGAAATAAATGTATGCATGCTAAAATAATATTAAAAAAATATAAATGAAAGTTAGAAAGAAATTATATTTGGAAAACACAGCGATGGCTATTAAGTTAAATAACGATTTAAAAAAAACCACACCAGCGGTGGGCTACTAATTAAAGATATAAAAACAACACATTTATGAAAGCTACTACTAATTAAACAATCTTCAAAAACACGTTGTCAAAGGATTAGGAATTTTGACAACACATATTGCTGGAGGATATTAAAACAAAAACACTTCGCGTATATAAATACCCAAAATTTTTATCGGATGTCAGTTTCAGCCTAGTTTCCAGTGACAGTCTTGTTTCAGTTCAGATAACAGTGCAGTTTATATTAAGTATCCAGAAACAGAAATGTGGTGTTGAGAAGCTTTTGGGAATATACACTCTTATTTCAGCCCTTTTGTCCAACAAGATCATCAAAACCTGCCCGTGAAATAATGTCTGCATAACAGCTCAGAAATCCTCTACCAATGTTCAACTGTCTCCAGGAATAAAACCAATGGATTAGCATCAAATCTTTTCAAGAAATGTCAAATCTAACTGGTTAGCTATACTCCGTCAGAAGCAGCCAACAACAAGAAATAGGCACGTTCCAAAAATCCTAGGTAAACATTTTATTGTTCTTTTACATATAGTAGCCACCATTGTAATTCATAAATCCTACAGAGACAAGTAATTTGAACTATATAATCATACATAAAGTAAACTATTGATATGTGTGCCTAAGTTCCAAATGCTATGTAATACTACTTTATTATTATATATGTGAGTGTATGAGTTAATATGTGCGTAATCATTATATCAGTGTTATTGGTTAAATTAGATAAATACCAGTGTTCTATTATTAAAAACTACAAGAATATTTAAACTAGTTTAGAAATGTTAATTTAAAAATATGTGTTTTATTAGCAATATAAAATGTTTAAAATTAGCAAATGTTAGTTAATAAATTGTCTTTAAAATTAAACTTTATTTGTCAGTCAATTCTTTTTATCAATATCTTCTACCAATTCTTTTATTAATTCTTTCACCATTAATTATGTATAATCTGTTAGTGATTACAAATAGCTGAGCTAGTTGTGGATAATTAGGTGTTCAGTTAGTGTCTATTGCTCAAAGTGCATTATTTATTCATTTTTGAAGAGATAGCTGACACCTGTGTCTATACACAAACAAAAAAAGTGCTTTGAACATGGTGTTAGACTCAACAGCCGAGAAGAAACTATGTCCTGGAAATGTAATACTAGTTATATATTTTATAGCTATCGTTTGGGCATACATACTCTCTGAGTATGTTCTAATCTGCCTAAGAGGCCGGTGTTTTGAGACCCATATTCGAAACTGGTACAAATGGCTATACCCAACTTGGGGCTGGACCTAAGAAACAATAGTAATTAAATACTTTGTTTCTTGTTCAAAAAATTTTTATACAAAAGCTAAATTATGTATGTGAAAGTGTTTTAATGTTAAATAAAAGAATTGACCAAAAACTTTTTTTTCTTTAAATGAAAAGAGATTTATGCTATTTACATTGGTTAAGATAAATCATTCCTTTAAATCAGACAGTTGATATTTGGGCAGAGCTAAAGCATTAGGAATGGGTAGAGCAAAATGGACAAAAGGGGGGAAGTCAGGGTATGTTTCCGTCTTAGTAAGAAAAATAAATAATCAATAATATTCGATTTGTTAATGCAAGATATAATTTTTTAAAAAAAGTAATAGTGTAACTATGAATAAAGAAATGGAGCTGGAAGAAAGCCCAATATATTTTAAAAATCCACAGTTAGTGGAAAAAGAGAAAGAAGAAGTATCTAAAATGAAAATGATGATGAAAATGATGATGAATATGATGCAAGAGTTTAAAGAAGAATTGTGTCACAAATTTGAGCAAAGTCAGCAAGAATTCAAAGCAGAAATATGAGAAATCAAACAAAGTCAGCAAGACCTCAAAGAAGAATTGTGTCAGAAATTTAAACAAAGCCAGTTAGAACTCAAAGCAGAATTAAAGGTAGAAATTAGTCAGGTTAAAGAGGAAATTAATGAAGTTAGAACAGAAATTAGAGAAATGAAGGAAATGAGGGGTGAAATAATGGAGGAAGTAGAAACAAATCATATAGCCATAGAAGCAGTAGAGAAAGATTTGAATGAAGAAAGTCAGGAAAGGGCGATAGTAAAAGAAAGCATAAAGGAAATGAAGCTGAATTAAAATCAGATAGCATTGTGACTGATAAGGTAGAAACAAATGTAGACCTAAAATTAGAAGAGAGACATAAGTTCATGGTAGAAGATAGCGTTGAAAACTTTTTACAAAAAGTTAAAAAGGTTAAAGGGAGTTAATAGAAAGAAATAAGGAACCACCTGACATCGTTTAAAAGTTAGTAAACTGGCAGAAAAGTAAAGGAAATAAACAAAAAGGACTGGAAATGGACAATGAATATGAATATGATTATTCTAAAGTAAATAAATCTAATAAATTAAATCTGAAACTTCTATTTAAAATGTAAAACAATAAATTTAAAAATAAATAAATAATAATAAATGAAATGTTTGAAAGCAATAATAATAATAATGAGGCTTTGTAAAATAAATGATTTTTTTTTCTCCATGCACATATTAATTAAGAAAAATGTTCATAAATAAATAGGTCAAATTAATGGTTTAAAAGTAAAGTTTGTAGGATTAAATAAATAAATAAATAAATAGTTTAAAGTAATCAAGTCCAATAAAATATTTGTATAATGATGAAAAGCAGTAAAATAAAATAGTTTTCTGAGTAAACGCACATTAAAATAAAAGTTTGTTTTGAATACCATAAGTTAAGAAAAAGATGTAAATAAATTGTTTAAAATAATCAAGATAAAAAAAAAATCTCTAGTAAAATAATAATGAATGAATTGTAATAAAGTAAAATAGTTTTTTTCTGAGTACATGCACGTTAATATATAAGTTAAAGTAATGGGTTAAAAGTAATATCGTAATATAAATAAATATGTAAACTGATGTCCGTGATGGTTTAAAAATAGTATTGTAAAACTAATATTTAAAATGTTCAAAAGGGTTTGAAAATAATATTCGAGATTAGATTAATATAAATAAATATAAAAACTGATGTTCGTGATAGTTTAGAATAGTATTGTAAGGTAAATAAATATTTAAATAAAGTTCATGAGGTTATAAGTAATGATGTAATATAAATAAATATGTTAAAGTAATGTTCATGTGTATTTAAAAATAATATTGAAAGGTTAATATAAATATAAAGTCAATCTAAGTTGTATTAAGAGTGTATAAGGGATGAAATTAAGAGATGAGGGTAGTATAAAAATGTTTTAGATAAGAATAAGTTTAAAGCTGTAGACTGGATAAATTTTAGTACCTGTAACAGATTGGCAGGTATTATTCCTCTTTTAAAATGTGCACTGGGGACAACCAGAGTAACTCGTGAATATCTTTTCAGGGGAGAATCCCCATATCTCATACCTCATTTTCCAAAGCCTAAGTTGGAAATGGACAGTTAAAAATTCCTGTCATTTGGAGTGACCTCTTCTTAGTCAAAGTCTGATCAAAAGAATCAGTAGCCGAAGCTTCGTTTATTAAATCCCTGTGCCACAAAATTAGTTTGTCCTCATGGTCACTATCCAGGACTCAGAACATTATAAACAATGTTTCCAGAAGAAAAAGAAGAAAAGTATCATTGGAGATTGCCCTTGGTATGTAAAGTAAAAGATATCAAAAAAGCAAACTTAGAAAAAATAATAAATTAAGATTTAATGTTGTCAGAGATAAAACGGTCAAAAAATAGATGCATTTTACTCTCAAAGGGAGGGCGGTATAATGTACCAATATTGATATTGGCACATATAATTTTATCTAAAAAAATTATTAAAATAATCTTTCATAAAAGAAAAAAGTAAACTTAAATGTTGAAGAGTTTATTACAGTTTGTTTTCAAAATGAATTCGAATCAAATAGTTTTCTATCGTTAGTTTTTGAAATAAAAGCTGAAATTAATTAATCAGAAGAGGAGAGGGGTGTTTCATTAGAAAAAGTTAAACTAAAGGTTTTATAAAAAGGAAGTAAAGAGTTTTCTTTTTAATATTTGTAAAAATAAATAATTTAAAGTTTAAAAAATATAAATCTCTTTTCATTCGAGCTTATTATAATAAATTATATATGTGCCTGCGAGTGTAAATAAATGTATGCATGTTAAAATAATATTAAAAAAATATAAATGAAAGTTAGAAAGAAATTATGTTTGGAAAACACAGCGATGGCTATTAAGTTAAATAACGATTTTAAAAAAACCACACCAGCGGTGGGCTACTAATTAAAGATATAAAAAACAACACATTTATGAAAGCTACTACTAATTAAACAATCTTCAAAAACATGTCAAAGAATTAGGAATTTCGACAACACATATTGCCAGAGGTTATTAAAACAAAAACACTTCTCATATATAAATAGCTAGAATTTTATCGGATGTCAGTTTCAACCTAGTTTCCAGTGACAGTCTTGCTTCAGTTCAGATAACAGTGCAGTTTATATTAAATATCCACAAACAGAAATGCAGTGTTGAGCTGCTTTGGGGAATATACGCTCTTACTTCAGCCCTTTAGTCCAACAAAATCATCAAAACCTGCCCATGAAATAATGTCTGCATAACATCTCAGAAATCCTCCATCAATGTTCAACTGTCTCCAGAAATAAAACCAACAGATTAGCACTCAAATCTCTTCAAGAAATGTCATATCTAATTGGTTATATATACTCTGTCAGAAGCAGCCAACAACAAGCAATATCCACGTTCCAAAAATCCTAGGTAAAACATTTTATTGTTTTCTTTTATATATAGTAGCCACTGCTGTAATTCATAAATCTTACAGAGACAAGTAATTTGAACTATATAATCATACATAAAATGAACTATTGATATGTGTGTTTAAGTTCCAAATGCTATGTAATACTTTATTATTAAAGATGTGAGTGTATGAGTTAATATGTGTGTGATCATTATATAGTGTTATTAGTTAAATTAGATAAATACCAGTGTTCTATTATTAAAATCTACAAGAATATTTAAACTAGTTTAGAAATGTTAATTTAAAAATATGCATGTGTTTTATTAGAATTATAAAATGTTTGAAATTAGTAAATGTTAGTTAATAAATTGTCTTTAAAATTAAACTTTATTTGTCAGTCAATTCTTTTTACCAGTACCTTTTACCAATTCTTTTACGAATTCTTTGGCCATTAATTATGTATAATATGTTAGTGATTACAAATAGCTGAGCTAGTCATGGATATTTAGGCATTGAGTTAGTGGCCATTGCTCAAAGTGAGTTATTTATTCATTCTGGAATAGATAACTGGTGCCCATGTCTATATACAAACAAAAAAAAAGTGCTTTGAACATGGTGTTAAACTCAACAGCCGAGAAGAAACTATGTCCTGAAAACGTAATGCTAGTTATATATTTTATAGCTATAGTTTGGGCATACATTCTCTCCAAGTATGTTCTTCTCTGCCTAAGAGGCCGGTGTTTCGAGGTCCCATATTCGAAACCAGTACAATATATATATATGCATCCATTTATTGACATGGAGTGCCACTTCTTAATAAATCTTGTCAGTTTACATTCATTTAATTTACATATACATTAAGCTATGCAACTTTAATATTTATTCACATTTCTATATGCACACATAATGCATTTATCTAAAACAAATATTTTAATGTAAATAATGTAGAAGTTTTTTTTATTAATGCAATGTCAAACTATAATTCTGATATTAAAAATAATCATTCTTCTCAGATTAACCGTACTTTAATATTCAATGAGTGATGTTAAATACTAATAAACTTTTGATCCAAGTCACACGATAAAGACATTAAAAAGATAAAAATGGCTGTTTTATCTTTTGTACCTGCATGCAATTATATAGGCTAATCTTAATCATTTTGGATTGAGAGTGTGTAAATATTACATTATTCATGTTTTTATTTCACAAATGGTAATATGTAATAAATAGATATATAAGGAACACAATCTAATATATTCACACTCTCAGTTCAAAATGATTCAGATTGGCTTATATAATTACATATTGCTACAAAAATAAGAAACTATTGTTTTTTTTTAAAAAAATCTTTATCTTGTGACTTGTATTAAGAGTTTACTAGTGTTGACATAACTGATTGAATATTAATTATGGTTCATGTGATAAAAATGATTATCTTCATATCACAATTACAAAACAGAAATATTTATACATTTTAAATGAAACACAATAGAATTTAGTACCATAGCTCTCAGTAGTTTTTAAAAGTATTTTATATATTTTTATTTTCTGTAATGCTGCAACATACACTGATCACATCCTCTATCTGAAATTAAATATTTTTAAGATGCTTATAAATTTTTGATGTTCATTCTAAATATATTTCTATCAGTAATCACCATATTTCTCCTTTTTTTATAAAAAAAAATGTAACCAATTTATTTTGTGTTTTGTAATCTTTATAATATCAAAAAGTACTTCATGTGAAAGTTTACTTGTTTGTTTGTCATGAAAAGTCCAACAAATATTCATCAATCTTGATGAATCTTGCATTGTTTTTCTTCTTTTTATTTTGGGCAATTATATATGCTATGGATTTTTGTTTTATAATATTTAATTATTTTTTAAAATGTTGGTAACTTGCAATATGACAATACATTAAAAGCATAACCATTTTTAATGATGCTATAAATTCCAAAAAGAGAGTGGTATTGAAAAAAAGATTCCAGACATTGGAAAATACTATGCTTTGTAGATTTAAATATATAGTACAGAAATCGAAAAATATAGTTTTTGGTAATCTGAAATAAAATTTTATTTATAAATATAATTTGAATTATTTAAATTTCATTTGGAACACATATTTCAAGTGAAATCCTAAAAGCTGGTTGCATTCAATTGTTCAACTGATCATAAAATATTATATGTTTAACGATACTGGTATTAATAACTTATGCAATATTATTTGTAATCCCTAACAATGGTCAAACATAAATTTGTCCATAAAGTTTTCAAATAATTATTAATGATTCCAACATAACTGAAATTACACAACTGAATAAAAATAAATATTTTCTTTGTTATTGAACTATGCTTATCAAAATATACTTTTCTAATACAATCATATGACCTATTAACATATATATTCTCCTTTTTATATATGCATATATTATTTTTATACAAGAAATAAAAACCACATTAACAACAATTAAATAATTATGTACATATAATGAATACCATAGTTTATATATTACTTTACATAAATCCAATGGAATTAATGATCTATATATAGTTTACACACTCATCAAAATTATGATTTTTTTCATACATTTCTAACACCTACAAACAAAACCTTATTCATTCATAGTTAACTAATTATTTACATAAATCATATACATTAGATCACAAAAAAGCAAACAAACCAAACGAATAGTTTTTAATACCCATTTACTCTTCAATAATGCAAGTCCTTTAATTAAATTAACACAAATTCCTCATATTCTTCTGAATATATAGTGTCTCATAATATTTTCTTCTATTATAATGTTTAACATAATATATAACTTACATATATTCAATACATCTTATTCTATGGCAAGTAGTTAAGTAGTGAACACATGGTCCTGAATTCATACCATTTCTATCAATAGCCCTATTATTATTATTATTATTATTATTATTATTATTATTATTATTATTATTATTATTATTATTATTATTATTATTATTATTATTATTATTATTATTATTATTATTATTATTATTATTATTATTATTATTATTATTATTATTATTATTATTATTATTATTATTATTATTATTATTATTATTATTATTATTATTATTATTATTATTATTATTATTATTATTATTATTATTATTATTATTATTATTATTATTATTATTATTATTATTATTATTATTATTATTATTATTATTATTATTATTATTATTATTATTATTATTATTATTATTATTATTATTATTATTATTATTATTATTATTATTATTATTATTAATGAAAGAATTAAATTTATTGTGGCTTTCTTGACATGGCTTGATTCCCATATATTTACACTCTTCGAAAACAAATGGTACACAATGCAAGATGGTTGGCCCATGGGCCTTCCTATTAGTGGTGTTTTATCTAGTATATATTTAAATAAATACGAGCAATCCATCATTCCAAAATATTTCAACATTAACCTAGACTTCATATATATACGATATATAGACGATATTTTATCATAACCTCTAAAAATAATATTTTAAATATACAACGTGAATTACAAAACTCAACCAAACTATCATTCACTATCACATATGAAAATAACAAAGAACTCAAATATCTCGACCTCTCTTTATCGAGAAATCGCCATTCAATAGATTACAAAATGATTGTTAAACCATTTGAAATTCGCAGCTGTATCCACCATAACTCTAACTCACCCGCATCGCACAAATTTGCAGGTCTTAATGCATTTTTGTTTAGAAACTTTCATCTGTGCAAATACGAAGCGCATAGGAAGGAAAATATAAACAATTATACTAAAGATCTATTGGCAGCAGGATTCAAATATAAAACCATTAAAAAGAAAATCATGAAATTTAAAAGTACAATAAACAATAAATTACCTCGCACTAATCTACCTAGAATAACAATCCCCTACATCCCTAAAATATCAAGCAAACTAACGAAAACTTTAAACAATAAATTCAACATAATATTCAGAACTCCACCCAATTCCAATAGGTTGATCAATAATTCTAAAGACCACATTGATCGATCGCTCACCCCACATGTGGTGTACTCTATTTTCTGCCCTCAAGCCGGATGCCACGCTACATATTATGGGAAACGAAAGCCACAATTAATACCAGATTAGCTCAACATCGTTACACATTCAACAGAGCTCAAACGAACAGCAGCACATCCTCAGTATTTTTCGAACATAGTAAACAATCTGGGCACAACTTCACACCTGCCAACCCCATTATTTTACGTTCAGAGCCAAACGATTACAGGAGAAAAATAAAGGAGGCATTCTATATTAATATAGATATCCATGCAATTAACAGAAAGGACACATGCTTCGAGATCTCGAAAAAATGGGCTACGTAACAGTAGCTTATTTGAATATTTACATTTGCATATATTTATTACACTTTTCATGAAGGCTATGAGTATGAGGCATGGTTCCTCGAAAACGTTCAGCCGAAAATTTTTAATAGTAAGTTATATTTTCTCTAATTAATATTTACAATTAGGTATTTTTTGTTTTTACATAGAAGGAGAAATTAAAACCATATTTATTATTATTATTATTATTATTATTATTATTATTATTATTATTATTATTATTATTATTATTATTATTATTATTATTATTATTATTATTATTATTATTATTATTATTATTATTATTATTATTATTATTATTATTATTATTATTATTATTATTATTATTATTATTATTATTATTATTATTATTATTATTATTATTATTATTATTATTATTATTATTATTATTATTATTATTATTATTATTATTATTATTATTATTATTA